>JARQOC010000011.1:55374088-55712904 GCA_033576535.1 Allobates femoralis
ACGTTGACTGGATCAGCCACCACCCAACGATTGTTCGATACGTTTATGCAAGCCCGAAGTCCATCTGTCCGTTTGAATTCCAAGTAAAATGAACAACATTCAGCCTTCAATATTGCAGAGCCAACCACTCCATCTCCCGGTATCTCACTATGACACCCCCATTACTGGAGTCAAAATAGCCACCACCCTATTTACTTTAACTCTAGGCTTGTTCAACCTTTTTGTCCACAAACACCGCCTCGATAGACAGGCCACAATATCCAACCACACCACAATCCAACCCTGGCATGAAAACGTCCATAGTACCAAATCGCATTTAATATCTTGCATCAACTCCTGGTATGCTTAAACCCCAGATTATTCCCCCCCACATGTAACACCGACACATTATGGGGTTGATCCACTCTGTATAATATTCAAACTGTAGCAGGATCCTGCCTCAAGGTCCTACCCCTCCTTCCCAACCACTTGAAGAGTGCCAAAGACCTGTCCTGCCACAACTGATATCCTCACGGTCCAACATTGGCTTGCCCTGCCCCTAAAGTACATAAACAACATCCCAGGATGCACACCCAACTAGGACTCATAGGATACAAAACCAAGTTATAACCTCATAGCGATAAAAACAACACATCTAAGCAATATGTTATCCCCGACCTCTTCTCCTCATGCCAGGAAATCCCCTCCAGCCACGTATCCTACACCAAAAAAGGCCGTACATGTAGCTTAAAGCAGCATGATTCTCAGCTTCCAAAACATTGAACCACCTCATTGTTCAATCCCTACTGTGGCACCTCTGTGGCCACACCAATCCTGAATGAAAGCGACCCATCCTCACCCGGTCGCTTACCTAGCTTCCTCAAATATTCCCCGAAAATAATATTCCCCGAAAAGTCCTGAGAGACCATACAACACAAACAGTCTCCCTCCTCAACTCAATCCATCTCTGACTTTTTTGTCACCAATATTTCACTCCATCTGACATTATTCCCACATCCCCAATGCCAGACCACCTCCCCCAAAATCCCAGGTCTCATTCTGCATCCCATGCAGCTTAAACCAAAATGCAATTGTAGCCACCTTCTGCAACACCACTGAGGTTTGTTTACAAATCACAAATTCATTCCCCGAAAATGACAATACCAAAAATACCTCATCAGCCTCCACAGCATCCCGTTTCCATTCCAGAAGCCTTACCATTCCTGCCACCCTGCTGGAACGACACCCTGTATCCTCAGTTACCAATCTCAGCAATAAACACTTAACTACATTGTTATCACGCTTCATAAACCATCCAGGCCTTGCATACCCACTTCATAGACCCCTGGGATCAACTCCCAAAACCTACGGGACTGAAAGCGACACAATGCATCAGCCCCCATTAGATACTCCTAGTTCGTTTGCAACCCTCAAATGCTCCTTTGCAAAAACACATCCACACCAACCATCAACAACGCATTAATGCCGAGATCACAGGTAGCTCAACACAATGTAAAACAAACCCTACGAACTAGGAATTTAAGAATTCCTGTTCTCTCAATACCACAGTATACACCATAAGGAAAATCTCCAATACCGTCAAATTCCGCACCACCCTTTTTCTGCCATGCCTCAGGTTCACCTGCCCGCACATCAATGATCCTAACAAGACACCAACCACCCAAACCAACTACCTCTGTATACAACTGCCATGCATTGTTGGCACAACTGCCCCACCCCTTTTTTTCCTTTTATAAGCCACTCCGACCATTGTATTCCTGAGAAAACACATCCCACACAACCAAACCTCTCTGATTTGAGTTAAAATTCAAACATTTGTGCCAGGTATTTTGCTCCACCATAGCAACCACTAGACACCTAGCAAACATTCAGCCCACGAGCCTAATCCTGCATGCAAGTTAAGTGCACCCAGCAAGGACTGCCCACTTTTATCCTAACCGTCCTTTTTTTTTAAAATGCAAAATTGTCACAGTGCTCAAAAGGACGCATCTGCCGTCCCAACAAAAAGCGATCATCCAGATCATGGATAATATACTGACCAATACTGAGCACATCTTGCACTGCCCACGCAGCAAAAAATGAATGCTATTGCAACATTCAGAAATGCCCAATCTATCAATACATAGAAACAATTAATATGAACTGTAAACTATGCAATAAAAAAGTCCAAAGGCCAAAATAACGTTTTTGGTCGCTGCAACATTGCAATAAAATGCAATAATGGGCGGTCAAAACATTGTATCTACTCAAACTGGTATTATTAGAAACGTCCGCTCAAGCTGCAAAAAATAAGCCATCACACAAATGAGAATGCTATGTGTCACAGAAAATGGAGCAAAAGCACAATTCCTTTTCTTTAAAAACATCTGAATTTTTTTTCACCACATAGATAAAAGTAAAAGTACACATGTTTGCTATCTACAAACTCATACCAACCTAAGCCATCATACCGACACATCAGTTTTACCATATAGTGAACATGCTAAATTAAAACCCCCCAAAATACGTTTAAGTGCACTTTTTTTGCAATTTCGCTGTAGTTGGAATTTGTTTTCATTTTTCTGTACACTATATGATGAAATAAATGATTTCATCTGAAATTACAGCTCACCCCGCAAAAAACAATGCCTATATTGCCGAAAAATATAAAAGTTAAGGCTGTTGATAGAAGGGAACGGAAAACAGAAAATCTCCAGAGTGAAGGGGTTGATAATGAAGATTAGTATCATTTGGTATATTTATGGTTTCTTCCCTATTTCTACTTGTATGTGGGTTGAATGAAAAGTAAAGCTTCCACCTTCATAATTTCTCAGCAGATGGCAGCACTGAAATGTAGCAGGTACTGGACTGTTCAATAGGCTCTCCCCTACAGCTCCAGTTGGTGAGGAGCCTTTTCAATGAACAGTTGTGTTGTTAAAATGTAAAAAATGAAACCGTGCGCAGACTGTTAGTCAATGCACGTGGAACAGCAATCAAATCAGATCAATACATCACAATGCTGCAAACTTTGAAACGACAAATAACAAGGGTCCAAAAGGAAAAGGGAAATACTTTCCTGAAGCATGCCTATGCCAGACCACACACTTCACGTCACCACAGCAGAACTTCAGAGACTGAAGCTCACCACTGTACGTCATCCCCTATACAGTCCAGATTTGGTGCTGTCTGACTTCCATCTGCTCCCAATAATGAAAGAAGATCTGTGTGGACATCACTATGCATCAGATGAAGAAGCAGAGAGAACTGTAAGATGCTGGTTGCAGAAACAGAGTGTCGACTTCTTCCGTGACGGCTTCAGAACTTCTTGTTCATCGTTGGCAGAAGTGTATCCAATTGTCTGGTGATTATGTGGACAAGTGAATATTGGTAATTAAAGAGCACATTCTAATGATTATTTCTGCGTTTGAATTATTAAAATATTCCCATGGAAACCCAAGTTACAAAGGTGGAGGCATTACTTTTCATTCAACCCTCGTATATACAGTATGTTACTGGCATTATGTGAACAAACAGCATTTTATACAGTAGGACTTCTGGGCATTCTGCAGGATATCAGCATTATTTGGCAAAATATTAACTCCCTCTTCAAGAGATGTTCTGGTTTAAAGTGTTCATTTTCCATCACACATAATACTCAAAAAAAACAAAACTTATATATTTTTTTTATTTTATTTTTTTAGTTAACAAAACCTATAAATGGGTTGGCAACCCAAACAAAGGGTGAAAATAAATATTAAAAAAATTCACATATGGTGGTGAAACGACAATTTACAAAAAGACCTAAAAGGAATATTCCAGGAATATGCCCAGGAGGAAGCGTGAAAATCCCTTTTTTAAATAGATATTGAATTCCTTTTTCCCCTCTGTGCCAATTGGCCTGTGATTGAATATGGCTAGGATCACACTTAAAAATCAAATTGCGTTCACCGCATCCAGATCCGGATGCGGTGAACGCAATTGGCTTCAGACAACCAGCAATCTGGGAATCTGGATGTGTAATCTGCAACAATCCAGTTACCGGATAGTTTGCTCATCCCTGCTGTCGCAGGGATGAGCAAACTGTTCTCAGTGTAGTAAAATGTTTAATTTTATTATTAAATGTGTGTATACTGTCTCTACCGGGTGCCCATTCCCCTGGAGACCTAGCACCCACTCTCTCTCAAAGGAGCCGGCGCCTTCATTCATAAAAATGTACAGCAGCTGACAGGAGCCGGCTGCTGTACATAAGAGATTCAATCATTATATGCCTACCTGAGTGGGTGCTAGGTCTCTAGGGGGAATGGGCACCCCCTAGAGACAGTATACACACATTTAATAATAAAATTAAACTTTTTACTACACTGAGAACACCTTGCTTATCCCGGCGGTAGCCGGGATAAGCAAAGTATATGCGGTAACCGCATTGCTCAGGATTACACAACCGTATTGCGGGGCACAGAACCGCTCCGAAAACTGCAGCCTGCATGATTTTTCACTCAGGCTGCAGAGCCGGAGGCGGTAATCGGATTGCTTGTGAAGCAATCCGGTTTTTATCATGGGGTCCGATGAGGAGCGTGTCCTGATCCGGTTTTGAGCTTTTTAAAAGCTCAAAACTGGATCAGGTTTTGAAAAAAAAAACGGATGTGTGACCCTAGCCTATGTGGGGTTTGTTTTAAACTTCATTTTATTTATTTTATTTTTTACCTTTTTGGGTATTTTACACCCATTGTAAATTGAGGAGTGATGATTTGAGAAATATAATATAGGTAATAGCTGTCTGGTTATGTCTTTGTCAGTTTTTATTTTTGTTGTCTATTGTACTTGTGTATTGTATTTTATTCATCACTTACTTTTTACATTTAATTGTATTGATTTTTACTATATTAGGGTCAATCTTTGTAGGTTTTGATGTTTATTTTGTAGTTCACTTGGGTGTCTTCAACCTGTGATCATCTGATTGCTTGTCCTGAAGTATGAATACTTTTTCAAAGCCCTGTATGTAGTAGACCAGGAGTTGGTATAAGTATGAAACATATGATGAATGCTTTTTTTGATTAAATTACTGCTATTTGTGGTGTAGTAATGAACATCAATGGTGGACGTATGAAAGGCTTATGAAAGGGGAGTTTTGGGCCCCCCTCCACCAACTTCCGCCTGGTGGGTTTATTCCCAGACCCCGCTACCAATTCCTAAAGTAATAATCTGGGGTAGCAATACAGCCACCACTACACCTGGTTCGCTACTGTACATGATCAGGTGTACAAAGATGGCGGCCACATCAGTTACTGCGCATGAGCATAGAAAGACTTATTTTTTAACAGCCTGGCACAAAGATGGCGGCTATGTCAGTTACTGCACATGAGCATGGAAAGCCTTATCTTTAACAATCTGGCCAATCAGCAGATACGTGGGTCCGCCTGCGCTGCGACCAGTGTCCTCTAGATGACACTATTTCGGGGACAAAGTTAGGCCTCTTTCAGAATAGCGTTTTTACTGATTCACGGCAGATTTACCGCATTTGCTGTGTAATGGACAACTTGCGGCAAGCCCCCATTCGTTCTCTATGGGACTTGTGGCAGGTGTGGCAAGTGCGGATTTTGCCGCAATCCGGCAAATACAGCAGTTGCGGCAAGTCAAAAAAACGCAGCTAACCACATTTTTTGGCCCTGTCGCAAGTGCCGAATTTGCCTGATTGCGGCAAAAACTGCACTTGCCGCACCTGCCCCAAGTCCCAAAGAGAATGAATGGGGGCTTGCCGTAGGCTTTCCACAAGTTGGCCTTTACGCTTCAGATTTGGTAAATCTTCTGAATCTGCCATGAATCAGCAAAAAACACTGATGTGAAAGCAGCCTTACAGACAGACAGACTAAGGCTGGAATCACACTGTCCGTGTGATATGCGACTAAGTCGGACGTGTCACGGATGATTAACTTGGAATGGCTTCCCCCTCTCTGGATGGGAGCGTCAGCTGCTTGTGATTGTAAGCAGCTCCACACTCCCATCCTGACAGGGGGGAGACCATTCCAAGTTAGTCATCCGTGACTCGTCCGACTTAGTCGCATATCACACGGACAGTGTGATTCCAGCCTAAGGCTTTTATGCAAGTAGATGATCGTTTGATTATTATAATAATATTAATATACTTTCAGGGGCATAACAATAGCGGAGTGTGGCTGGGCTGGTGGAAGAGAGGAGACTGTCGGGGCCAGAGCTACTCTCATAATCCCATGAGACTAGTCACTCCACTGTACACAAGTGATAATAGTTATATTTAATAGGATAATATCATGGATTTACATTAATAACATAATGAGATTCTCCACCAGCAGTAAAAATGAAGAGATGAAATGAGATGAAGGACACGTTCACCAGTCTGTCAGTCATTTTTGTCTGATATTTAATTATAAGGAGAGAGAGGGGGAATGGGGGCAGGAGGAGGACTAGAGCTTGGAGGAAGGGGGGAACAAGGGGGCAGGAGGGGGACTGGAGCCTGGAGGAGGAGGGGGAGAAGGGGGGCAGGAAGGGGGACTTGAGCCTGGAGGAGAGAGGGAGAGCAGGGGGGAGACTGGCTGGGGAGAGAGGGGAGGAGGAGGGAGAGCATGGGGAGGAGGCTGGAGGAGAGAGGGGGAGCAGTGAGGGCAGGAGGGGGACTGGCAACCTGGAGGAGAGAGGGGGAGCAGGGGGGCAGGAGAGGGACTGGAGCCTGGAGGAAAGGGGGGAACAGGGGGGCAGGAGAGGGACTGGGGCCTGGAGGAGAGGGGGGAAGCAGGGGGGCAGGAGGGGGACTGGAACCTGGAGGAGAGAAGGGGAGCAGGGGGGCAGGAGGGGGACTGGATCATGGAGGAAAGGGGGGGAACAGGGGGGCAGGAGAGGCACTGGAGCCTGGAGGAAAGAGGGGGAGCAGGGGGGCTGGAGGGGGACTGGAGCCTGGAGTTGAGAGGGGGGAAAGAGGGGCAGGAGGGGGGACCAAGGGGCAGGAGGGGGACTGGAGCCGGGAGGAGATGGGGGAGCTGGGGGGCAGGAAGGAGGAGCAGGGGGCAGGAGGAGGACTGGAGCTACGCCATCCCACTGTTCACCCCCAACTGCTCCCGCTCACTCCCCCAATGCCCCACTCACCCCCAGTATCACCGCTCACACCCCACTACCCCCGCATCATGATCTCACCAGCCACCCGATGTGATAGCATCGAGGTCCCATCTAGTAGATCCAATAAACATCCTGCTTAGAGGGTTCCACCAAACTACAGTGTCTAGAAGTATATTTGTACTATTCTGATTAAGCGCTAAGGCTTTAAAACAATATAGCATAGCTATATATCATCTGCAAATAGGATATTAACATAATGCTATTTACATACTATGGTTCTATATTAATCATAAAGTAACAGTTACGGTTGCTAATGTTTTAGTCTCAACACCCCAACCCAGGAAACGTCAGTGTCGCTACTGTACCAATCAATGTTGTTACTCTGTAGGCTATAAAAAAAATTTCACATGGGCTACAACGGGACTAACAATACTACCTGCTAGGGCGCAAGTCTGAATTAATAGGTGGATTACGCTGAACCTTTGACACACAGACCGCCTTTGTTCTCTCAAGTGTGCCCTTATTCCCCACTTGGTACCATATGTTCATACAGGAAGCGATGGCTCATACAGATGGTCCCCTGTTACAGCCTGATCATCTCTCCTCTTGGCTCTGGCTATATCAAGTTGAATCTTTCCTCAGGTCTGGTCTCAGATCTTTTCTAGGGTTTGATCTTGAGTATTCTCTTGGAATTGGTCTCAGATCTTCGAGTCAACTCCTCTCCTTCTCGGCCCTTCCAAGCCTTTAATATTTAGTAAATGTGCCAATTGTCACCAGAGCCATCATCTCTTACAATATATCCCCTAAAGAAAACATCCACTTCACTCTTAAGTTCCTGCTTGTCCTCTCTCTATCATTTATGACCAGCAGATGGTGATGTTCGCTTGCAGAAACTGAGGTATTAACTAACTGCATCTCCTACTTCGCCTACTTCCTTACACTAAACTCATGTATTTCTTTATCCCTAGTAATATTATTTATAGACTATAATCACCGGCATGGTGTCAATGGATTGATGCAGTGGATTGAAGAACTAATACAATGTCTAATATGTATCATGCCAGAATAGAGTTATGGTCACTGCTTTGTACTTGGAATAGTCCAGTCCACCTTTGTATACTACAAGCCTTACACAGTTATTATTCAACTCATTTATAAGTGTGGGATTAATAATTTCTTTCTAAGCAGATGTCTCCCAATGACTTGAATAATATAGTCTATGATAGATGTTTTGGCAAATGTGGATAAATGTTAGGTTATCCGTATTGGTACTAATTATCTGTATGCACCATATGTCAATGTTAGTGAAAACCATGAGAATCACAAGTGGAGAAAAATCTACATGTAAATCAAAGACGCAATAACAACTCTTAATGTCAATCTGCTGCTTACTCACTTGAATGGGAGATAAAGCACAGCAAAAACTAAGCAAGCAATATGCAAGGCTGAGATGCTGTGCTCTACCCTATATACTGCTTACATCCTGCTACTGCTCAAGAGATTACAGCTGACCATTAGGGTTACTGGGTGTTGGTTGTCGAGCCCCAGGTCGTAGAGTACTCGGGTATCAGGCGGCAGGGGGTTAACTTGTCATGGAGAATGGCGGCCGCGCCTGATCCCGTGTCCTGGGGGACTGTTCTTTAAAAGGGGGATATTATTTACAAGGATTATTTACAAGTTTGTCTTGACGCCACCTGCAGTACCTGGTGATTTTCAGCAGCGCCGCCACAGTCCTCCGGAGGTCGGTGGTATTGCGGCTGTGATGGTGTAGTCCTCCGCAGGCAGGAATGGGACCTCCGGGGCAGCAATTCTGTGAAAGAAGTGAGTTCATGCAAAGAAAGATGCAACAGAGTCAAAAGTCACTTCACCGGGTACTTTACTGAAACTTGGCAGTCATTACAGTCTCAATGAAGTAGGTGTTATAACGACAAGTGGCTACGGGTGGCTGCAAGTAGATCTTTTGGTTAGGTAGACGGAGCCTCCAATGCATGCCTTTCTTATTCCTTTTGTTCCCTCGCCTCCCAGTATCGGTGAAGCCTGACTTCATATAGAATTTGTCTAACCTCCTGCTGTCTCTCTTTTCCTTCCCCTTGCTCCCGTCGGGAAAACCTTCTGTTGATCACTGCTGTGGGCCAGCTGTGTCTGGTCCCCTCTAATGGTTGCTTGGGAATCAGGGCCGTATCTGGATATACTCCCGTTCTACGGATTTTCTACAGGCCGTGAAGGTTTCTGCAGGTGCGGGCTCCGGTATCCGGTTTCTTACTTGGAACGAATTCCCGCCCGAGCCTCTTGCTCCCTTCTCCTCTCTCTGGGATCTGTCCTCATTTCCCTGGGTCCCTCAGTCGAGGTAACCCTCCTTCTTGCCTTAGGCTCCCTGCCTGAACTCTCCTAGCTCTCCAACCCTGGAGGCCAAGGTCTACGCTCAAAGACATGCTGTGATTATTTCCTCAGTCCCATTAGGAAAAAAATTGCAGATCTGCTCCGCCTCATAACATAATATTGAGCTAAGTGCAATGTGCGATTTTCTCATATTGTACTCTCACAAAGCATACACTTGTGTGACCAAGGCCCAAAACTGAGTGACGTACATAAAAATCGCTTATCTGGACCTGATGTTTAGAGCAGACTCAGAAGCTGAGTGTGCACCATTCTGAATAGATAATGGATGTGTTATTCAGCCATTATCTGCCTTTAACACCATCAGGTGGGGCCGAGCACAGTCTGCTTCTGTTAATCTATTACATGCAGCTGTCAATCTTTGGCAGTGGCATTTATATAGTGCAAACTGGGTCCTGGCCGTTCCAAGTGACCGTTGGCCTTCCCGTGATGTGATCGCAGGGTGCCGATGGATTGTCATGATACCCTCTGGGTCTGCTGAAGAACCAAGTGCCTGTCAAGCTGAAGACAAGCCTGTAGCTGAAAGTCATAGGAGATTGTGAATTTTACAATATATTTCAATACTGTGGTACTGCAGTAAATAGTTAAAGGAAAAGACTTAAAAAAAAGTAAAGAAAAAGGTTTTAAAAACCATTAAAATAATAGAAAACAAATTCTATTCACTCTCCATTCCCCCTATTAAAACTAAAGAAATTAAAAAATAATTTAGTATTGCTGCATCTATAAAAAGTCAGATCTATAAAAAAAAAAAAAAAAGTTTAAAGAAAATTGCTGGTCCTTAAAGGAAAACTGTCATGTCAAAAATCCATATTTAACTGCTATCATTTTCTAATTCCTAGCTCTTAAACTCTCTTTATTTATGTATTTCTTTTATTTATATTCCCCTCCAACTTCTGTAAACTTCAAATAAAGAGATTCACTCAATTTGTCACTCACAGTGAATGATCCACTTAGTTCTCTGCTGTCCACTCCCTATAGCATGAATATGCATGCCACATATTCACTCCATGCAATAAACAAGAAGGAGAGAGGAGGCGCAATGGTGCAATACCGTCTGTATAATTAATCCCTCAAGAGGGTTATATATATGTGCACTAACCTGATAATGTTGTGCAGGCCATGCACAACACTGATGTGAGCGTTGTTTTTTTTCCTAGTTACCTCGTGTAACTCCTGGTCCTCACAACGCTGGAACCGAGCTGCTCCTGCCGTGTAGCTCAATGAGACAATGCAGTTTTCTGAAGGATCCACAGTCAGTGATGGGCGCTCAGGTAAAAGCAAGGGATTCCCAGGTAAATTGAAAAGGCTTTATTCCTCGTGCCTCCATAGTCACAACATGTTTCGACGGCTTGTGACCGTCTTCATCAGGTGAAATGGAGGCCATTTACAAATTAAAAGTTTATAAAGGGAGGCCCAACTTTTCTTTGGACACAGCTAATTAATGAACAACTGCAAATTATATTAACCCTTACAGCCAACCCATAGCTCTTGAACACTAATGCTAAAGGCTGCAGATTCCATTATGAAGGATAATAATAACTATTGCTCAATTGTAAACTTATCCGGCATACCTTCACTAAAATGATTAAATTTGTATATTAATTTTCAGAAAACATATTCACTCCATATCACTGCACAGGAGATCAGTGTGGGGGGGCTGTATTCTCCTCTCTGCTCTCTGTGTTTGCAGCATCACAAGAGGTGAAATACCACACAGAAACTGTCATAGCAGGGATACCTACTTAGTGAAAGAGAAACAAATGGAATCTAGATAAGGCAGAGCCGTAATAGCTCTCCCCCTCCCTGTCCTCAACAAAACAGAAGCTACTAAAACCTGACACTGCACTGTTAGCAAAGGGAGGAGGGAGCTGCTGAGAGGGAGTGCATAATTACATAGCAGTTTATACAGCACAGGACTATTCCTGTTTGGTTATAATGGAGAGGACTAATCCCGGAGCTCCCTGCAGGGTCTGACAATACTGATAACATGGAAACTACAAACGGTACAATAATGATTTTACATGTTTTTAAAAGGTCTGCCCAGGCACTATATTAGTATCATACTTAAAAATGACCCGACAGTGTCCCTTTAAGGGCTTAACGACAACCCCTTTAAGATACATAAAATATCTATTATGTTTGCTTTATACTTATCACTAAACACAAAACAGTCTATCCCTGATCTGCTTGTTGGGTGCCATCTGTATATACTGTATTTATCTGTCAAGCTGCTATTTTCCTACAGAGGCTTCTGTCTTTTCAGCATGAAATCTGCTAAGCCATTTCAATTTAGAGTAAACCCTTGTGCTACACAGTGTTATTATGGATTTTAGTAACTTTAGAACAGCAACCTCTTTTTTATGTTAGGCTGACATGCCAATGGCGATGGATGGCACATAAAACGCTTTAAAGTGAATGTTATTGCGGGCAGTAGTAAATGAAGATTCCTCTTTGATGGGATGACTTACACATGAGCTTTCTTCTGTCTTTATCGCAGAGTGACCTAGATTTACCAGAGTCCATTAATGCCAAGTTGATGTTGCCGTCAGTTAAAATAACTGTACATTATGCTGAGAGCTCTTACCAGATTATGACGGAATATCGCATTGATGTTCTGCAGAAAAAAAAACTGTTCATTTTATTATGAGACCACTGAATATGTGGATGTCTATCTGTGCATGTGTGTAATATATGTGTGCATTTGGTTTATGAACATATGTAATGGATATCTGCATGCATGTATTCAATGGGTTCACGGCGTGTGAATGTGTATAATTGTTCAACTGTATATAAATGAATATAAATTACACAACCCCTATTCAGTTTTTAATGTGTAATTTTTTTTACAATACATAACAAACATTTAATGAAAACATATTTTTGTAATAAACTAAAATGTGCAGATTTTTTACTTTTTTCCTGCATTATCACATACAATATATTTAGGTTTGACTGTTTCTCTGCACCTACCTACCACTGCTCTCTCCAGTATCCAACTACTGTGATGTCATTCAGAAAAGGAATGGAATGGCACTGGACACTGGACAGCAGCGGTAGGTGAGCATATTTATACAATCACAATACATTATAAGCAATGAATAACACATGGTAGAGGATCGAGGAGGGGTATGGCTGAGGGATTATTAAAGATCGAGTCCCTAAATGTCTTTGTGTTCTTATTTCTGATAAAATATTTTTTCTCTGTGTTGTGTCTTGTCTACTATTTACTTGAAATCCTTAATGTTGGCCCAGCATTATGCATGTCGGACTTAATGCCAGCTGGCAATACAAAGCTGGTATTAACCCCTTATTACCTTATTACCCAGTTTACTATTGCTACACGGCAACTGGCAGAGCCGGGTAAAGCGCCATGAATTGGCGCTTCTCATGAATGCGCCAATTTCTTGGGCAGCTGTGGGCTGCTATTCTATAGCATGGGGAAAGCCAAATAACGAAGGCCCCTGCCATGCTGAGAATACCAGTCCTCAGCAGCCTAGTTTTACCTTAGCTGGCAATTAAAAATAGGGCAAAGACCATGCATTTTTTTTGCCAACCAAGGTAAAATTAGGCAGCTCGCAGTCATTCGCTTCATCTGTGCTAGACTAAAAAACTACAGTGAAGCCCCACAAAATTTTATTAATTATTTATTTATTTATTTAACACACTATGATTTCGGGTTGGTTGCCAACCTTTACGATGTCTTCTTCATTGGAGGCTATGGTGAAGAATACAGCTTTCTGTCACTACAGCCTCCAGTCACTGAATGAATGAGCTGAGAGCTTCATCCTTAAGCGGTGGCTTGCTGAGGTCACCCAAGGACAGTTCAGGTAACCATGATACATGCCATGATTAGCAGCCACCATCATTACCTGAACAGTGACCTCAGGTGACCTTAGCGAGTCACTGCAGACCTGGAGCAGAGCTGGCGGTGAGTGAACTTCGTGGCAGCTCATCTGGTCACCATAGTAATCAAGTCAAGTGACCAGATCAGCTGACATGATCTGGTCACATTACTCGATTGTAATGGTGATCAGATCAGCTGACCCCGCATCTTACTCACCACCAGCGCGGATGCAGAAGTGAGAGGGAGCGCAGGAATATGGATTGGTGCAATCAAGCAGTAGAGACACAGTAAGATGATCTGTGTGTCTGTCTGTGTTTGGCATCTCTCGGACACCTTTCTAGGTGTTTTCAATGCATTTAAAGTTGCCTGCCATTGATTTTAATAAACTTTTTCGAACAAATCTGAATGCGAACACTCAGGTGTTTGCTCATTTCTAAACGGAAAAGAAATTCCAAGTGCAGTGAATTTGGAAAAAAAAGTGAAATTCACAATTATTTTTTTTTAATTTCTCATATTCACTAAATACTAAAAAACTACTGTGGCAGTGTGAGACCTCGGGTTGGTACAAGTTTGTAGATACCAAACATATACTTTTATTTTTATCTAAGTGATGAAAAAAAATTCAGAAGTTTTTAAAGAAAAATAATTGTGCATTTGTTTCCATTTTCTGCGACCCGTACCATTCTAATTTTTTAGGATCTGGGGCTGTGTGGGGGCTTATTTTTTGCGTCTTGAGCTGACGTTTCTAATAATAGCGTTTTTGGGTAGATACACTGTGTTGATTGTCTGTTATTGCATTTCATTGCAATGCTGCAGCAACCAAAAAACTTAATTTTGGCGTTTGAACTTTTTTTTACATTACGCAGTTGACATATCTGATTAATTGATTTTACATTTTAATAGATCGAAATTTCTGAACGCAGCGATACTAAATATGTTTTTTTGGGAGCGTTATTAGTTTTATTTTCAATGGGGGAAAAGGGAGGTGATTTGAACTTTTATGTTGCTTTATTTTGTCATATTTTGTCAACTTTTCATTTGTTTTACTTTGCCCCTTAGGACACCTCAGACACACACACAGGGCCGGCTCCAGGTTTCTGTGGGCCCCGGGCAAAAAGGTCTCAGTGGGCCCCCTTTAAGTACATATCGCGGACTAATATATATATATATATATATATGTATATATATATATTGCCGCACACTTACCGCAAGCCCCATAGACAATGCATGGGGCTTGCCGCAAACGTGCAGCAAGTGCAGCCGCTAGGTGGAAAATGCGGCAGATGCGGGGTTTTTTTTTACCGCAACTGCCACATTTTAAAAAAAACTCCCATGTGAAGGCAGCCTTACAGGAACAGTGACTGCCGAAACCAGCAAGAGCTGTTTCTGACAGTGAGTACATTACACGTTGTTAGGAGCGGGCTAAAATGTGATTGCGTTCCCTTGCGCTTTTTAAAAATACCCTTCAAATGCAAAATGTTGCATTTTTGTGCGTCTGAGGATGCTTGGTATATACACAAGCATCCTCAAGCGCACAAATAATGCAAGCAGCTCAATGGAGCCACACTGCCATATGCTGGCACCGCAGCCAAGCGGAGTGTCTGGCTGTTCGGATCTCTCTTTCTCCTCACCTTTCTTCTTGCCGCTCCGGTCTCCTCCGGTCGCTCTGCACATATCAGGACAGTGATGACATCGTGCCCCTCCATGCTGAGCTGCAGAATGCAGACAGCGGCAGAAGAGAGTCTGGAGAAGAATGCTGCTGGCAAAGGCGGCTGAGACTATAGGAACGGAATCCGCGGGGGGCTACCACTGGTACACAAACTTCGTACACATGCGGCTCTGCTCCGTACACCTTGGACGCACGCGGCTCTGCTCCGTACACCTCGTACGCACGCGGCTCTGCTCCGTACACCTCGTACGCACTGGGCTACGCTCCGTACACCTTGTACACACACGGCTCTGCTCCGTACACCTCGTACGCACGCGGCTCTGCTCCGTACACCTCGTACACACATGGCTCTGCTCCGTACACCTCGTACCCACACGGCTCTGCTCCGTACACCTCGTACCCACACGGCTCTGCTCAGTACACCTCGTACACACACGGCTCTGCTCCGTACACCTCGTACACACACGGCTCTGCTCCGTACACCTCGTACGCACGCGGCTCTGCTCCGTACACCTCGTGCACACACGGCTCTGCTCCGTACACCTCGTACACACACGGCTCTGCTCCGTACACCTCGTACACACACGGCTCTGCTCCGTACACCTCGTACACACACGGCTCTGCTCCATACACCTCGTACACACACGGCTCTGCTCCGTACACCTTGTACACACACGGCTCTGCTCCGTACACCTCGTACACACACGGCTCTGCTCCGTACACCTCGTACACACACGGCTCTGCTCCGTACACCTCATACACACTCGGCTCTGCTCCGTACACCTCGTACACACTCGGCTCTGCTCCGTACACCTCGTACCCACACGGCTCTGCTCCGTACACCTCGTACACACACGGCTCTGCTCCGTACACCTCGTACACACACGGCTCTGCTCCGTACACCTCGTACACACTCGGCTCTGCTCCGTACACCTCGTACACACATGGCTCTGCTCCGTACACCTCGTACACACATGGCTCTGCTCCGTACACCTCATACACACATGGCTCTGCTCCGTACACCTAGTACCCAACTCAGCTCCGCTCCGTACACCTTGTACACACATGGCTCCGCTCCATACACCTCGTACACACACGGCTCCGCTCCATGCACCTAGTACACACTCGCCTCTGCTACATTCACACTGTAAATCCCTCCTGACCCACACATAACCTTCACCTAATTGCCATACACCTAGTACACACTCACCTCTGCTACATTCACACTGTAAATCCCTCCTGACCACACACATAACCTTCACCTAATTGCCATACACCTAGTACACACTCACCTCTGCTACATTCACACTGTAAATGCCTCCTGACCACACACAAACTTCACCTTATTTGAGCATCATTGATGGCCAGCACAGGATACACTGAGGAGCTGATAATGAGACCCCTGACTCCTCCCCATCCATTGACATCATCACAGGTCCTGTAAGCACACTAGCACAGAGTGTGCACTGTGCAGCTCTGTCGGCTCCCGTGGAGGGGGGAGGAGGGAGACCTCCGGTGCAGCAGGAGCCTGAAAATGACCCCCCAGCTGCCCCCTGGGTATGGCCCTGGCTGTGGGGGCAGTGCTCAGGGGCCCCTGAGGCTAGGGTCACACTTGCATTGTGACCCTAGCCTTATGCAAGTATTGTATGTTGCAGCGCATAGCGGCAGCCCATAGAGACCCGCCGTTTACCTTGACAACCACTAGTTGTCAATGTAAACATCGGCTTTCTATGGGCTCAGTTGCTGGCAGCGCATAGCGTTAAACGCTCTGCGCTGCAGCAGACAATACTTGCGTCAGGCTAGGGTCACAATGCAAGTGTGACCCTAGCCTCAGGGGCCCGGTGGGCCCCCTCCAAGCAGTCGGGCCCCGGCACTTGCCCGGGTACGCCGGGTGCTGACGCTGGCCCTGCACACACACATGCTTCACTATCCCTCTGCACAGTACAAATGATCACTTTCCGCCGGCAATGTCACTTGAGTATCTTGGCAGGAAGTGATTTATGATAGCATGTGAGGTCATGAGCTGACCCCGTGCTGTCATGGCAATACATCAAGGCTCCAGGGCATCACGGTGCGCGGTGCTTTAGGCACTGTGGTCTAAAGGGTTGACAGTGCTGATTCGATCACTCATCCGATCGGTGCTGTTAGCTACACATGTCAGCTGATAAGATCAGCTGACATGTGCAGGGGATGATGCGATCTCAGCGTGTGAGGGAAGGAGGCAGCCAAGAGTGTGCATATACAGCCTTGGTCGTGAAGGGAATTCAAACAGAATGTTTCAGCAGGATTAATTCTCTAAACCATTTATATACACATATTGCTTAGCTTTTTAATAGACAAGTCCAGCAATATGTACGGCTGAGTAGGGGTGGGGTTGTGGGATAGCCGCTCACCTCAAGCAAACCACAATCCCCTTCCGGATTCCCAGGGTCCCGGACTGTGGCTGGCACCACCATGTAAGTTATACAAAAATAGTTATTCCGGAGCCTCTTGTCCGTAAACGTGAAGTTGCTTTATTCAAAAATTAAAAACATATACATCCATCGGACGCGTTTCGGACAGAGTCCTTACTCATCGGCATACCAGGTGGCTCCAGATCAACTATTTTTTAATAAGTCCAGCAATACCTTTACATGACCATACTGTTCTTCCATTACTGAAAAATCAGGACTTGAATTTAGAATTGATATTCAAATGATTATGGTAGATCCGAAGCCTCTTTCATTCCAGCTCTATTCCCCACCCAGCACCACCTCCTCGTGCTTGACCAACAACTCTTTGCCTGAAGTCACACATCATAGAGGCAGTCAGTCAAGCAAAAGGAGGCAACACTGGGCGGGAAAAGAGCTGGAGTGACAGTGGCTTCTGAACTATCATAATCATTGGTATATCAATTCAAAAGCTGAATTCTCAGAAAAGAAGAATGGACTGACCATGTCCAGATAGTGGTGGACTTCGTATTTGAAAGAGCTACATACATATAAACAAAATGGAGTGTGAAATACTTTAATAAATTAGGCTATTTTTGTAAGATCTCAGATATGGTCTGTGCTGTTATCTCTAAAAATACTTTTTAGCTTCAGATATATTATCAAAGTATTTATTTCCCAACTCCACGAGGACTCTGAAGTTGTTATCCGAGCTCATTTCCGTGCAATTTTTTATGATTTCATGGTGAAGTAATACTTTATTGTTCGGCATTTACTAAACACATTTGGACAGCATTACTAATGAAAGTGTCTTTCCCAATAGAGACTGATCATTAGAGCATAGCAGTGGTGCATAATTGTCTACTTTTAAACATTAATTGCTAGAATGCCACAATATTTCTCATTACCAAATGAGCACCAGTCAGCTTCAGCACATAAAGTGAACAGTTTAGTAAATCGGAGATAATTAACAGTTTGGTGCAATTATGCCTTACAATATCCTTCAGGATGACACTAGGTTTATTTATTGCAGGTCACCGACTACGTATTAAATTATAGACTATGATTTTACCTGCATAATGTCAAATTAACTAAATTAGTTGAGAATTGGCACATAAATAACAAAAGAAAAGAAGTTTAAAGACATTAAGTTGCTCTTTACCAGCAACTCGGCAAGAAGGCAAGCTCGGCTGTTGGTCATAATCTTGAACCTTTTAAAGGGACTCTGTCAGGTCATTTTTCAGTATTACCATTGAATAGTTCCTGGGCAGACCTTTCAAAAAATCCCTATTGTACACTTTCTAGTTTCCTTCCAATAAGCATTTTCAGACTCTGCAGGGAGCTGCTGCATTAGTCCTCTCCATTATATTCACAGATGAATAGTTCGGCTGCTGTATAAGTGTAATTTAACCCCTTCATGACCCTGGAATTTTGTTTTTCGTTTTTTGCTCCCTTGCGTTCAAGGGCCATAACGTTTTTATTTTTCCATCAATATAGACATAAGACGGCTTGTTTTTTGCGGGACGAGTTGTACTTTCAGATGCAATCATTTATTTTACCATATAGTGAACAAGGAAATTGCAAAAAAATTCCAAGTGCAGTGAAATTGCAAATTGGTTTCTAAGTGGTAAAAAAAATTCAGAAGTTTGGAAAAAAAAACGGACTTTTTGCGCCACGTTTGGTATCGCCACGTTTAGAATCACCCGATCTATCACCTTATTAAATCCGTTAATCAGAGTCCTAAACTCCGTAATGGAAAACATGGTCCACACGCCAAAATTCTGTTTTTTTGGTCGCCGCAATATTGCTATAAAATGCAATAACGGGTTATCAAAACTGCAGATCCCCCCAAAAATGGTATCATTAGAAACGTTACCTCAAGAGGCAAAAAATAAGCCATCACACAGCCCCAGATCCCGAAAAATGAGAATGCTACGGGGCGCAAGTCCGTTTTTGTTTTTTTTCAAACTTCTGAATTTTTTTTCACCAACTAGATACCAGTAAAGGTATACAGTTGTGGCTAAAAGTATTGACACCGCTGCAATTCTGTCAGATAATACTCAGTTTCTTCCTGAAAATGATTGCAATCACAAATTCTTTGGTATTATTATCTTCATTTAATTTGTCTTAAATGAAAAAACACAAAAAGAATTGTCCTAAAGCAAAATTGGATATAGTTCCCCACCACACATAAAAAGGGGGTGGACAAAAGTATTGGCACTGTTAGAAAAATCATGTGATGCTTCTCTAATTTGTGTAATTAACAGCACCTGTAACTTACCTGTGGCACATAACAGGTGTTGGCAATAACTAAATCACACTTGCAGCCAGTTGACATGGATTAAAGTTGACTCAACCTCTGTCCTGTGTCCTTGTGTGTACCACATTGAGCATGGAGGAAAGAAAGAAGACCAAAGAACTGTCTGAGGACTTGAGAAACCAAATTGTGAGGAAGCATGAGCAATCTCAAGGCTGCAAGTCCATCTCCAAAGACCTGAATATTCCTGTGTCTACCGTGCGCAGTGTCATCAAGAAGTTTAAAGCCCATGGCACTGTGGCTAACCTCCCTAGATGTGGACGTAAAAGAAAAATTGAAGAAAGATTTCAACGCAAGATTGTGCGGATGGTGGATAAAGAACCTCGACTAACATCCAAACAAGTTTAAGCTGCCCTGCAGTCCGTGGGTACAACAGTGTTATCCGGTACTATCCGTCGGTGTCTGAATGAAAAGGGACTGTATGGTAGGAGACCCAGGAAGACCCCACTTCTTACCCCGAGACATAAAAAAGCCAGGCTGGAGTTTGCCAAAACTTACCTGAGAAAGCCTAAAACGTTTTGGAAGAATGTTCTCTGGTCAGATGAGACAAAAGTAGAGCTTTTTGGGCAAAGGCATCAACATAGAGTTTACAGGAGAAAAAAAGAGGCATTCAAAGAAAAGAACATGGTCCCTACTGTCAAACATGGCGCAGGTTCCCTGATGTTTTGGGGTTGCTTTGCTGCCTCTGGCACTGGACTGCCTGACAGTGTGCATGGCAATATGAAGTCTGAAGACTACCAACAAATTTTGCAGCATAATGTAGGGCCCAGTGTGAGAAAGCTGGGTCTCCCTCAGAGGTCATGGGTCTTCCAGCAGGACAATGACCCAAAACACACTTCAAAAAGCACTAGAAAATGGTTTGAGAGAAAGCACTGGAGACTTCTAAGGTGGCCATCAATGAGTCCAGACCTGAATCCCATAGAACACCTGTGGAGAGATCTAAAAATGGCAGTTTGGAGAAGGCACCCTTCAAATATCAGGGACCTGGAGCAGTTTGCCAAAGAAGAATGGCCTAAAATTCCAGCAGAGCATTGTAAGAAACTCATTGATGGTTACCGGAAGAGGTTGATCGCAGTTATTTTGGCTAAAGGTTGTGCAACCAAGTATTAGGCTGAAGGTGCCATTACTTTTGTCTGGCCCATTTTTGGAGTTTTGTGTGAAATGATCAATGTTTTGCTTTTTGCTTCATTCTCTTTTGTGTTTTTTCATTGAAGACAAATTAAATGAAGATAATAATACCAAAGAATTTGTGATTGCAATCATTTTCAGGAAGAAACTGAGTATTATCTGACAGAATTGCAGGGGTGTCAATACTTTTGGCCACAACTGTACATGTGGGTGTCTAAAAACTCGTACCGATCCGAGGTATCACCCCGCCACGTCGGTTTTACCATATAGTGACCATGACGACTAAAATACCCAAAAAACAAACGTGTCATTGCACTTTTTTTGCAATTCCACTGCATTTAGAATTTTTTTGCAATTTCCCTGTTCACTATATGGTAAAATAAATTATTGCATATGAAAGTACAACTCGTCCCACAAAAAACAAGCTGTCATATGTCTATATTGACGGAAAAATAAAAAAGTTATGGCTCTTGGAAGCAGGGAAGCAAAAAACGAAAATGAAAAACGAAAAATTCCCGGGTCATGAAGGGGTTAAGAACACTGTGGATTTCTCCGGAATAAGACAAAATCACAGATATCAAGGAATCATCTTATTTTGCTTACTATGAATTATAGATGGCTTAGGAGGGTTGATCTTATGGACAGATTCTGTTTAAGTTTTAGAAATGTTTTAGTAACCCTGGCTATTCTTCTCAGAAGCACAACGAAGTTAACAAAGTAAGCCTTTACGAGGTGCTTATTTGCCATAGCAACCCATTAGCACCCCAAGATTGCATTAAAGGGAGGTAGATAAGCTTTAAAAAGGTCGTCCCAGCAGGAGTGCGCTATTTGAATTAATTTAAATTTACAGTACCACTCCAACATTTTTTGTGCTGGAGTGGTACTCCTAATCTAAGGTCCCTGCCCCCAGTCTTATACTCATCCTTTTAGCTTATTCACCTTTTACTGGCATCACTCTGTCCCGCGGTGCCATCTTGTGATCGCAACTTCTGACTGTCCGGAGGTCACAAGTTACATTACATAGTCTTAATGCAAGTCTATGAGAGTCAGAACCAGGCTCTCATAGACTTGTACAGAGTTGTGACCTCCAGCTCACACCATGAAACACCGGAGATGCCGGCAGGTTACAAATTGTTGGAGGCCAACGTGAGATGAAGACGACGGCAGGTGAGTATAAGAGAAGGGACAGGGAACTCAGATTTAAAGCACCACTCCAGTTATAAAATTTAAAAAAGAACTCTGGAGTGGTGCTTTATGCAGATACACTAAATCATGAAAACATATGTAATGACTTATCATTTGTTTTCTATTCATTTTATATAACACAAACAAATCCAAATTAAATCTGTTGATCCCTAAGTGTTACATTAGCCAGCGGTCTGGAATGCAGATGTTTTATAACTCCGGCCCCATCAATACCAAATAATTTAGATCCCCTTCGTTCCTATAAACTTCCATCTTTTCCTGTATACAGCTATATACACAACTCTACAAGTCACATAAATAGTCTTCCCTCTATTGTAATGGAGAATATTTCAATGTTAATCCGTGTTTCCGATTCGTTTCATAACACGCTCTATGTGGGTTAAATCAGCCACAACTGTCTGCGATGTATTGTATCCAGACTTACTATTTTGTCAGTATTATGGAATGGATGAATAATGTACAGTCTACTCCTACATCCTGTAGTCTATACTCGGCTTTCTTTGTGTCAGGTGAATCATTCATATTAAATTGATCATATATAAGGAATAATGTCCGCATTCTGTAAATTATAATAATAGAAAATATTAGCAGTCACAGATGAGTTTCATAACCCTATAAAGCCACAAGGCCATAAGCCAAGTTCATGTACAGAGGAGGCTCCTAATAAACCTAATCATGTGTAATATGTGTAATATCAATTCATATAATGCAAAACTCAGCTGTTGCTGAACCTAAGAAAAAGCTTACAGTTGTTCTGTGTAGGATGTGCAGGCTGCTCTGCAGTCTCTATGAAATGCTCTGCTGTACTTTAAATGGAGATCATTTCTGTTTGTACCTTTAGGGTTAACTTCAGTGCTGTGCTCTGCAGTTTTAGATGGTGTTGCTGCAGATATCAGGTGATGTAGTTGACCACTCCGCCAGCCTTTAAATAGCCCCATTAACCATCACCTGGTGTCGCTAAATGAGTTTACTCTCTGCTTTGACCATGAGCTGTTTGGATGTTGTGCAGTTTTTACTGAAGCATTCCAGAAGCTTTATACCTTGGAGATTGCGTGGGAGTTACGTTATTATTCCGGTCTATGGTTGGAGGTGAGAGGGTGTTAGCCCAGGGCTGGTCAGGAGCAGGGCAAGGGTGGCAGCCCAGACATCCTCACCTTCTGGGGTAATTCTGGGAACAGGGTCAGCTAGGGACCCCAGTCTACAGAGTCAGACTCAGATAATCTTTACTCATCATTAAACAATATAGGGAAAGACGGTGTTATCCGGTCCGCGCTGCCAGGTTCATTCACATCAAAGAAAACCAATAATCGATGTTCCCTGATGAAGGTGCCAGGTGGGCACTGAAACGCGTAGGAGGAGAATAAAGGAACATTTGGATCTGAACATCGATTATTGGTTTTCTTTGATGTGAATGAACCTGGCAGCGCGGACCAGATAACACCGTCTTTCCCTATATTGTTTGGTACATCTCCACGTGCGTGGAGCCGGTGGGAGTCCTGCAGCAGCCATCAGGATACTAATCTATGAGCCTTCAAACCAGTTGTGGGTCACACAACTGGAATAGGTGAGTGAATTGCCTTTTCACCACTTCACGTCCTAGTGTCTAGTGATAAGGGCACTATTGCGCCTCTTGTCCCCCCCCCTTTTTTTGTCTTTGATTACTCATCATTGCCATACTGCTACTGTATTCCTTTGGCTGTATACTCTTGTGTGTCCTTCCCTGCCCAGGATATGTGGTATGATCAGACTATGTCCCTGTATGGTAAGACACATCCATTACACAGTACATAGCAGGGATACATATATAAGACTATATCAGCACTGGAGATGTGGTATGATCAGACCATGTCCCTGTATGGTCAGACACATTCATTACACAGTACATAGCAGGGACACATATATAAGATTATCTCAGCACAGGAGATGTGGTATGATCACACCATGTCCTGTATGCTCAGACACATCCATTACACAATACATAGCAGGGACACATATATAAGATTATCTCAGCACAGGAGATGGAGTATGATCAGACCATGTCCCTGTACGGTCAGACACATCCATTACACAGTACACAGCAGGGACACATATATAAGATTTTCTCAGCATAGGAGATGTGGTATGATCAGACCTTGTCCCTGTATGGTCAGACACATCCATTACACAGTACATAGCAGGGACACATATATAAGATTATCTCAGCACATGAGATGTGGTATGATCAGACCATGTCCCTGTATGGTCAGACACATCCATTACACAGTACATAGCAGGGACACATATAGAAGATTATCTCAGCACAGTTACATTTTTTAACACATCCAATTGTGGAAATTATTATTATTCCAAGATCTATAAATTAAAATGTACATTTTTGTGGGAAAATCCCTGTAAGAATATTTATTTTCAAAATATACATTTATTATGCAAGTTACACTCATTAAATAGAATCTATTTAAGATGTCATCTTGTTTTTATCTACCCCATAAGGATTAGCATGAATAAACAAAAGTATACAAAATGTGTAAAATATACAATAAGAGCTTGTAATGTTTTAAAAATTCACTGTATGCTAATATACTATATAATCGTCTAATTCTGTCTATCTGTCTGTAACGGAAATCCCGCGTCGCTGATTGGTTGTGTCCGGCCAGCCGCGACCAATTAGCGACAGGCGCAGTCTGGCCGCGAATTAGTGTGGAATTTGAACTATGCACACCACCGCTACCATCGGGAGATCAGCGGTGGAAGTACCCCGACTGGCACTGGTGATCTCGCTCAGTGTGACACGCAGCAGCGACCAGGCCCCCGCTGTGAGATCGCTGATCGTGTGGGTACCGTCACACTTGGCGACACTCCAGCGATTATTACAACAATACAACCTGGGGACTCATGATGGTAGCTGTGGGTCATCTCCTGCCACACGGAGGTCAGCAGCGACGCAGCCAGGAGATGACCGGTGCTAGCCGATCATCTCCTGGCTGCTCGCAGCGGAAGTACCCCGACCGCCATATTGGAACACCCAAGTAATGGGTATTCCGATATGGCAGTCGGGATTCAAATCCCCCACCAAGCTGCGTGGGACAACGACCAGTGACCTCAATACTACGCCCTAGAGTGACAGGGTCCCAACAACTGCCATATTGTTGCTACATCACTGGTGAGATCTGACTGTTTGACATCTCACCAGCGACCACGTAGTGACGCTCCAGCGATCCCTATCAGGTCATATTATTATCGGGATCGCCAAGTGTGACGCTACCTTACTGATCGCTCATTGCATTATTCTTAAATCTTCATAAATAAACTACATACATATTCTAGAATACCAGATGCATTAGAATCGGGCCACCATCTAGTACATAATAATCACTTACTTGATGGTGACTGCAGACAATCAAGAATCTAAACTTCAAAGTCTCTTGATCAGTGGTCAAATTGCACGGCATCTCCATTAACCTGAGGAAGAAGACAATATGGGGCAAAAAGTGATAGATATAACTATAGGCATATTCACCAGAATGACCACTATCCCTCAAAGAACTGCATAGACCAAACAACACTCATTGCCCCCAAAGAGTCCACAAGAGTATTTAAATGTTACATTTGAGAACCCATGATCTTTGTTGTTGTTTTTTTATTTAATTGATCTACAATTGATAAAAGTAAACAATAAAGAAGAAACCAAACTCTCCGGAGTACCATAGACCATACAAAGAGTTGATTAGTAGGTAAGGCAACAGTTGGACTCCTACCGATCTAGAATATGCCTGCCGCGGTGGTAACGCAAATGTGCCCCGGAGCCATGCTACTGACTACATTCGCTGTTCTGCTTCTTCCCATGTTAGGCCACCATGCTGAACTCCCATGCTGCTTTCCTATCTCTACAGCATGTCCTTGCTGTCTCCACATAGCTATAGGAAGGCCAAGCCTGTTCCTTCAGAAACTTAACCCTGTTGTGTCCTGTAGGGTTTGACTTCACCAGCCAATCCCTAGGAAGCAAGGGATGTAGCAGGCAGCTCCTCCCACCTCTCGTGGTCTGAACATAAGCACCTAATGCAGTTTGACTACTAGACTACTGTCAAGGTATTGTATAGTGTTGTCTCTCCTGTCATCGACCTGGCTTCTTACCTTGTTTAGTCTGACCTCCCCCCTCCTGACCCAGGCTTTGTATTCTGTTTCTGTGCTGCCTGCCCTGATGCCGGATTGTCTGACTACACCTTTGCCTTCACCCACCTGTGTCTTGTGCACAAGCCTCTGACCCTCTGATCAGTTGATGCAGACTGGTAACTGTCCTGGACTGGTATCTGGTGACTACCAGTGACTAAGCCTATCCTCACTACCAGAGGTTCTAGTGAATAACCGGTAGTCAGTAAATCACACCCCTTCATTTAAAGTCCAGCCCGTGGCAAAGGTGGGTCCACTTCCACCAGTGCTCCAATGCCATACAGACTTATATGACCCATTTAACCCAAATCCGGCCATACACATTAGATGGCTGTTAGTTGAACAATGCTATGGATGATCATTCAACCAACAGCCATATCAGCCAACTCTCACACACATGTCGGCCGGCGGCTTATCTCTAGGAGAACAATGTGATGGGTAGTCCGAAATTGAGTATGTATGATTGACATCTCTTCTGACAATCACTTGGTCAGAGAAACCCCCCCCTTCCCGTACACAATAGACTTTTGTCCAGACTTGTTTTAATTGTCAGGTGTGGTTGACATTCATGTGTATGGGGTCCAGGGCCGGCCCTACCGCTGTGCGAGTTGTGCGGTCGCACAGGGCGCCGCCTGCCATGCTTCAAAGGGGGCGCCGTCGTTCCCTGGCCCTCCGCTCTGCCCCGGGCCGCCGATGTGCCCCCTGCCCTCCGATCTCCCCCCTGTGGGCTCCCCCCTGTGGGCTCCCCTGCCCTGCGATCCCTCCCCATGCCTCCTGTGATCACCTCCGCCCGTTCTCCTCTTCCCGCTCCCTCTTCTTCCTCACCTGTCTTCTTTCTTCTCCTCTGTCCTCCGCTGTTCTCCCTCTTTCCTTCGGTCTTCTCCCTCTGTCCTCCGGTCTGCTCCGGGTCTTCTCTGCGCTGTCCTCTTCCTGCGGCGTCCTCCTTCTTCTGTCGGCTCCTCTGCACAGTCATTTCCCAGCATAGAGATGAGTGTGCAGAGGAGCGGTGTCACAGCCAGGGCACAGCATCTGTGTGATTGCTGTGCCCTGGCTGTGTTAACCCTCTAAGTGCTGTGATGTCAGGGATCACAGCACTTAGAGGATCCAATCGTCATGGAAACGATCTCCAGAGACTACAACAAGGGATCAAGTGTCCTCTTGTTGTAGTCTCTGGGATCAGCGTCATGGTGCACGGTATGGCAATGATCTGTCATACCGTGCACCGGACGCTGATCCCAGAGACTACAACAAGGGATCAAGTGTCCTCTTGTTGTAGTCTCTGGGATCAGCGTCATGGTGCATGGTATGGCAATGATCTGTCATACCGTGCACCGGATGCTGATCCCAGAGACTACAACAAGGGATCAAATGTCCTCTTGTTGTGGTCTCTGGGATCATAGTCTTGGTGAATTGTATGACAGATCATTGCCATACCGTGCACCATGACGCTGATCCCAGAGACTACAATAAGGGATCAAGTGTCCTCTTGTTGTGGTCTCTGGGATCATAGTCTTGGTGAATTGTATGACAGATCATTGCCATACAGTGCACCATAACGGTGACCCCAGAGGCTGTAGGAAGAGGACACTTGAGCCCTTGCTGCAGTCTCTGGATTGAGCAGTGGCGATCGAGCGTCGTGGGATCTTCATTGTGGACTACGTCGGAGGCGATCGAGCGTCGTGGGACCTTCGTTGTGGATTACGTCGGATCTTTTTATAATAAAGATGGAGTCCGAATTGTGTCTGTGTTTTTTTTTTCAAATAAAAAGATTTTTCTCTGTGTGTATTTATTGACTATTTACCGTACTAGAGATTCCTAATGGCGGGTCTAACATTGGCCCTATATTATGAATCTCGGGCTTAGTGCCAGCTGCCAATAAAAAGCTGGCATTAACCCCTTTATTACCCAGTTAGCCACCGGCACCAGGGCAACTGGAAGAGCGTGGGTACAACGCCAGAAAATGGCGCTTCAATGAATGCGCCATTTTCTGGGGCGGCTGTGGGCTGCAATTCGCAGCATGGGGGGCCCAGAACGCTTGGGCCTCTCTATGCTGAGGATTCCAGCCCCCAGCTGCCTAGTTGTACCTGGCTGGACCAAAAATATGGCGGAGCCCCACGTAATTTTTTTTCTAGAATTAGTTCTAGAAATTAAAAAAAAAAATGGGCTTCGCTGTATTTTTGGTTCCAGCCAGGTATGACGAGGCAGCTGGGGGTGGGTGGCAGTCCGTAGCTGCCAAGTTGTACCTGGCTGGACCAAAAATATGGCGGAGCCCTATGTCATTTTTTTTCTAGAAATAATTCTAGAAATAAAAAAAAAAATAGGCTTCGCTGTATTTTTGGTTCCAGCCAGGTATGACGAGGCAGCTGGGGGCTGGTGGCAGTCCGTAGCTGCCAAGTTGTACCTGGCTGGACCAAAAATATGGCGGAGCCCTATGTCATTTTTTTCTAGAAATAATTCTAGAAATAAAAAAATAGGCTTCGCTGTATTTTTTGTTCCAGCCAGGTATGACGAGGCAGCTGGGGGCTGGTGGCAGTCCGTAGCTGCCAAGTTGTACCTAGCTGGACCAAAAATATGGCGGAGCTCTATGTCATTTTTTTTCTAGAAATAATTCTAGAAATAAAAAAAAAATAGGCTTCACTGTATTTTTGGTTGCCAACCAGGTACAACTTGGCAGCTAGGGGGCTGGAATCCTCAGCATGGAGAGACCCAATAATCTCTTATGGTACCGGCACACACCGCAATCTCGCCTGGCGATATGTGGCGATCTGACATGCACGGTCACGTTTCTCGTGCCCGCCTCAGATCGCCGATGGCGGCTTCAGAATAAATGAGAGCTGCTGTTGTTCCCTGATTTCCTCGGGATGTCACTTTTATGTGAGGAAAGAGTGAAGCTGCCACTGATTGGCTGCATGTCTCATGTGACATGGTCTGGGGGCACCAAAGGGGAATTTTGCACAGGGCGCAATTTAGCCTGAGGCCGGCCCTGATGGGGTCTTAAGGTTCACAATAGTACAAACCCCTGACACGTTCCCTGGGGAGAGGAAGAACCTATGAATCCTAAATTGATTATTCTAAATTTTGCAGTTACTGAAAACTTGTTGTATTTAACAAAACAGCACTGTAATTTAGATATATTGTACATTAAATCCAAGAGATCCTCTAATGTTGTTATGGTAGAGGACTATTGGGAGAAAAAATCATCACATAACTTTAATAAGAATCCTTGATTTGTTGAATAGTAGGTCACAGTATTTAATTCTTAAAGTTTTAATCTTCCTGTCTTTCCTACTTTACAGATTAGTAGTGATTATAAATTAGATTTACATGAGATCGCTTCATATAATCCTTTTATTTTGCAAAAGACTATTACATAAAAGAAACTATTTAATTACTTTATATTGTAACCTTGAATTCTAGCTTGGAAATTAATTTTGTTGGGGACCAGCACAATATTTTAATGTCTATATTGCTTTATATAATTACTTCATAAATGTATTGTATATTGCACTTTTTATTTTTGGGAGAAATTCTAATGAAATGCCAGAAAACAAATTTTCTATAACTATGTATTAATCCTGGTTAATTAGTTATTATAGTGTCTACCTCCTCCTTATATCTCCACCCCAGCAGCTGGGATTAACATTTAATCGGAACAGCCAATGTGGTAACAAATAGAAATACTCGTGTGTCCATGTGGAATAACATCTGGAGGGAGGAAGTCAAAATTAAAATGGACACTCTAATCCTCGAATAGCATTTATGTCCAATGAAAATAAATACATGATTTGTATTGATGTACTTGAATTATGGTTTCTAATCACTAGACAAACTTCTACAGATGAATTGATTAAATTATAGTGTATTAGGAAAGACCCATATATCTGACTACGTTTATCTAGGATATAAAGTCCTAAGATCTGTGCAACGTGATCGAAAAGACAATTTTATAAAATAAAATAAATTAGAATGAAAAATTGTATATTGTGAATTTCTCTTGAAATTAAAGAATTTGTGCCAGATTTGGAAGTTATCCTTCTTCCCAATAGCAGGAGGTCCGTCTGCTTGAATACCCAATGATGTGGAGCTCTGTAGGGACCTTCCGGGGGTGGGGGGGAAGTCTCTGGTGTTGCAACTGCAGAGATTTGGAAGATATCACTATTAGGGATGAGCAAACAGAACTTTAAAGTTTGGTATTCGTACCGAACACAGACTTTCCAAAAAATGTAAGTGTTTGGGTTTGGCGTTCAGGTGCAAATCACTGAAGCGAGCATTGCTGTGCTCGGGTATGCTCGTGTGTTTGAAAGGCTCGCACTGGGGTAAAATCAGCGTTATCAGATGTAGTGTGTACGAAAAAAAAAGACAAAGCCCCGCCCTCCCTCCACCGGAAGTGCTTTATTTATGGCATGCTGTATGTGGGTGGAATGCCGAATTGCCCAATCAGAGACTTCCAATGAAGTTGAAGATAAGTTTGGGTCCAGATCAGAACTTTATGTAAAGTCCAGCTGAACCCTCAGAACCGGAAATGCAACGGTGGGTCATCTCATCTCTAATCCCGTATAGATAGTGGATAACTTACAAACTATTTAATTCTGAAAAATTAGACTGACCGGCAATGTTAGCAGACAGATGTTATTTCACAATGTTAAGGCTCTAAAAAGACAATAGTAACCATAATCTAAATTAGTATAGAGATTAATTGTGGTTTTAATCAATATCAGTCTCTCCCGATAATACCAATAAACACATTGACCTAGGATTTTATTCTTAAAGGGAACCTGACCCCTCATAATCACCCCCAAGCCTCTCAATACCTGTCCCTGCACCCTCACAAATCATTTTCCAAAGTTCCTTTTTGCAATTTGCATCATACCGGCTATTCCGCCCACACAGCAGGGCGAGGAGGAGTTGGATTCCTTATAACGCCCATCGGGGCGTGATAATGGGGGGCTCAGGCGGGCTTAGGAACGCACAGGGAACGCTCTGTGCGACTTATTAAGTGAGGAGAAGTCGCAAAATCTGTAAGTATAAAAGGGAAGATTTGAACATTTATAGGGAGCATTTTCAACACAAAAGGAAAGTTGGAAATGATTTGTGAGGGTGCAGGGACAGGTATTGAAAGGCTTGGGGGTGATTATGAGGGGTCAGGTTCCCTTTAAACTCAAAGGTTCCAAATGGTCATCAGGAAACAGAAACTCCTTAAGCTAGAGTGTCTTGCAAAAATATGTATACCCCGTCAACTCTTCCACATTTTTTCACATTACACCCACAAACTTAAAGCGTAACCACCTTTTAAATTTTTATTTAATAATAATTTAGAGCAAGTGATTTTGATAAACTTTTTAATATACCTCATTTGAAAATTCTGGTTTCAAACCATTCACAAATCTTCCACAAGGTGTCCCCACTAGACTGTGTGTGAAGTAGACATATGTTCATTATCAGTCAGATCCATCTTCACATGTACCAAGATAAGGGAGGGGACACTGCTGACTGCAGTTCATGAGCAAAGAATGTATGAGATTAGCTCAATCTACAGCACATTGCTAAGCAATGTTAGAAGGCCAGGAAGAGTGCAAACTCATCAAAAACAGCTCAGTCAAAATCTCTGTTAACTCCTTATCTGCTGTCACATTGCACTGTTCCCTATCAGCTGCAGACCTCGCCCACACAGCCATAAAATGCTGTTTCTAAAAGAGCAAAAAAAATGTAAGAAAATAAGTAATATGGCACAAAAAAGCATTATCTTAGCTGCTATGTGAGCCATCATTAACAACCAGAGTAGTAATTTTATTTCCATGAAATGACGTTTACACTTTAAATATATTTTTCTGGATTTTATAAGCTATACCAACACTAAGTAGCATGCATCTGTAGAGTATAAAGGAAATGATGCATGATTCTCTAAATATTTTATAAATTGAAATTTGAAAATTGTGACGTGTTTGTACTCAGCTTTCCCTGACTGTATACTTTGTAGGACTACCTTTCACTGCAAATACTGTTGCAAGTCTTTGGGGGTATGTCTTCACCAGCTTTGCACATCTAGAGGCTGAAATGTTTACCCATTCTTCTTTGCCAAATAGCTGTAGTTTAGTGAGATTGGATGGAACAGTAATTTTCAAGTCTTATCACAGATTCTTCATGGGATTTAGGTCTGGACTATGACTGGGCCATACACACATGAATATGCTTTGATCTAAAGCAGTGTAGCTCTGCAGTGTGTTTAGAGTCCTTTTCCTGCAGGAAGGTGAATCAAGTCTGACATCTTTTGCAACAATTTTTGGATTGCCCTGAATTTAGCTCCATCCATCTTTCCATCAATTCGTACCAGCTTCCCTGTATCTGCCGAAGAAAAGCTTCCCCACAGCATGATGCTGCCACCACCATGTTTGACTGTGGGGATGGTGTGTTCAGTGTTAGTTTTCTGCCACACAGTGTTTTGCTTTTAGCCCAAAACATTCTACTTTGGTTTTCAAACTAATTTCCCATCTTTTTCAGTGGCCAAGGTACTCCATAACAGTGACAGCAGCCACAATTATACACTGTACCACAGCCATGCATCCTTTCATAACCTGCTGCTGTTCCAAATTGCCACACTAGCGCCAAGCATCCGCCAAAAGGATGCATTTTTTTCATCTAAAAATGTGTGCAAATGGATGCGTTAATGCACCCATTGACCCCAATGCAAAAATCACATGGCCAAATTGGTATGCATTTGGCACTATGCGTTTTTTGTAGCGCACATCATAACGTGGTCTGCAGCATTTTCTGGGCCGTTGTGGGACTGTGCCGGATGCATTAATTTATCATTGGAGTCTATGGCAAACACATCCGTTAACGCATGGTACATACATGAACCATTCGTTAACACATGCGTTAATGCATGCTTCAAACATGTACACACGTCATGTGAATGCCAGGGAAAATAATGTATCCTTTTAACGTATCCTTTTAGCGGATGGCACAACTCAAGTGTGACCATAGCCTAAGTGTATGAAAAATACAAAGTATTACCCAGGTTACACACAAGTATCTCTATGATGTGCCAATACGTATCTTACAAAAAAAAAGATGGTAGCAATTAGACTTAGTGGGTTATTCTCACCTCAGTCACAAAATGCCTTGAATAAAACAGATGGGGTCCCAGCAGCAATATTGAGAATGAGCATTCATTGATCCCCTGTTCTTCATGGGGTCGTGGCTGCTGTGCGTAGAGAGGTGACTGTGTACGCTCAGTTCTCTATTCATTTCTACTGTAGTTATGAAAGCAGCTAAGCACACTTGTGTTGGGGTACTGCTCTTCTTGAGATATATGCAGGTCGTTACTCTCTAAAGGCCCCGTTACACCTGGCCACATCGCCGCCGATTACATAGGCGACGTAGGGGCATGGCCTATCGGCGGCGACATGGCCTCTGCGTCGCCTGATGTAAAGGGGCGATGTCGGCGGCTCTGACATGTCACCCGGTTTCACATCAGTGATGTGAAACCAGGCGGCCGATCTGGGGCGATGTGCACACATCGCCCAATGTAAACGGCCGCCGGCGAGCTGACAGATGATGGGAGCCATAGGCTCCCATTGTCCTGCATCGCCACTGGGGTTTTGAGATACCCCAGCGGCGATCCCACCTCTCAGCTCGCCAGGGCACCGCCGGAGGTATCGACTCATGTAAATGGGGGACAGTGACGCTGGCAGGGCACCAAAAACATGCGTGCACCCGCCTGTCGCCGCCGCCATCTCCGGTGGCATCGGCAGGTGTAACGGGGCCTTAAGACATTTATCATATACAATGTCAAAACCCATACGCATGTCAGTTTGAAAGCAATGTTACTATTTTATGTAAAGAAATAAAGGCTGATTTTATACATTACATATGTGGATGGGGTGCTGGATCACCATTTTTTATCTGTGAGTGATTACCAATATGAAAGAACGCAGGCTTCTCTTAAGTTGGCGCACATCTCCCAAAGATTGTGCAGCTCAGCGATAGCGTATCTTAAAAACCTCAATCATTTGTTTCATTTCGCTAAAAGCGTGACCAAAACCTTCTCATATGTAACATACAATTTAAAAGTGCAATTAAAGCCTACTTCTTCCAAGCGTTGTCTCAGCAAGGAGAAGGTGGCATTCGGCCAAACAGGTGCTTTTCTGACACAACAATTTTCCAGAATTTTTATGTAATCAAGGATGTATTTGTTAGAAAAAGGCAGAAAGGTTTTTGGACAAAAAAGGGGTTATTTGGTGATTGATGCTTCAGACATTAAAACAAGGGAATTGTTATTCCAGAGCCTGTACTTATGTAAACTTTAACATTTACTGCAGATTGTTCAGCAATAAAAACAGGATTATAATTTCAGCGGAGTGTGCTCCAATCAATGTGGTAATTCTCTTGCAGAATAAGCAAACATTCTCTTTTCCCAGTGTTCAAAACAAAATATCACTTTCACGTATGGTCAAAAAGTAGCATTTACACTAACTCCAGACGAAAACTAATATCTCTCATTTTTGGATTGGGTGCGTCTCATATCAGGATGATCCCATTGGAGGGAGGCTGACTCTTTTAAAGTGATGATACTGACTTGCGGTATCAAGCATCACTGTCCATATGAACAAGTCGCAAAACTAACTGTTAAGATATAGTACAGAAAATCACCGAATAGGTACATAATATATGAAAAAAGAGAAAAAACATGGCCGCTTACAAATACCTTTGCATTTTGCAGGACGCCATAAGTTACCCCAGAGGCACCCCAAATCTCTCAGCACCGATGCGCCATCTCCTACAACCCTGGCAAACGGGGGCGATTGTAGCATCAGCTCCAGCCGTGCCACAAGGAAGAGACAGGTGGTGTCGCTGGACATGAGGTCACCACAGGGCAGCAAGCCACTCCACTAGTGAAGCACAGTGTCAGAAAGCAGCCTATTAATGACGCCCAGCTGTTATACAAGGCGGGCCGTTTCTGCAGCAGCTAATGCAACACAAGTGACTGTCGCCCCCTAGAGGACACTGATGTAAACTGCAGATAGAAATGCAATATATCACTACAGATAAAAAAAATGCAATATATCACTATAGATGACAGTGAGGTTTTAGTTAGATATCTTGGACCAAAATAGCATAAGCTCGTAGCCCCCGTCACGGGACCTCACACCTACGAGTACCTAGCCACATGTTTAACACATGTATAATTTTATTTTACAGAAAATCACCGAATAGGTACATAATATATGAAAAAAGAGAAAAAACATGGCCGCTTACAAATACCTTTGCATTTTGCAGGACGCCATAAGTTACCCCAGAGGCACCCCAAATCTCTCAGCACCGATGCGCCATCTCCTACAACCCTGGCAAACGGGGGCGATTGTAGCATCAGCTCCAGCCGTGCCACAAGGAAGAGACAGGTGGTGTCGCTGGACATGAGGTCACCACAAGGCAGCAAGCCACTCCACTAGTGAAGCACAGTGTCAGAAAGCAGCCTATTAATGACGCCCAGCTGTTATACAAGGCGGGCCGTTTCTGCAGCAGCTAATGCAACACAAGTGACTGTCGCCCCCTAGAGGACACTGATGTAAACTGCAGATAGAAATGCAATGTATCACTACAGATAAAAAAAATGCAATATATTTGGGGTGCCTCTGGGGTAACTTATGGCGTCCTGCAAAATGCAAAGGTATTTGTAAGCGGCCATGTTTTTTCTCTTTTTTCATATATTATGTACCTATTCGGTGATTTTCTGTAAAATAAAATTATACATGTGTTAAACATGTGGCTAGGTACTCGTAGGTGTGAGGTCCCGTGACGGGGGCTACGAGCTTATGCTATTTTGGTCCAAGATATCTAACTAAAACCTCACTGTCATCTATAGTGATATATTGCATTTTTTTTATCTGTAGTGATATATTGCATTTCTATCTGCAGTTTACATCAGTGTCCTCTAGGGGGCGACAGTCACTTGTGTTGCATTAGCTGCTGCAGAAACGGCCCGCCTTGTATAACAGCTGGGCGTCATTAATAGGCTGCTTTCTGACACTGTGCTTCACTAGTGGAGTGGCTTGCTGCCCTGTGGTGACCTCATGTCCAGCGACACCACCTGTCTCTTCCTTGTGGCACGGCTGGAGCTGATGCTACAATCGCCCCCGTTTGCCAGGGTTGTAGGAGATGGCGCATCGGTGCTGAGAGATTTGGGGTGCCTCTGGGGTAACTTATGGCGTCCTGCAAAATGCAAAGGTATTTGTAAGCGGCCATGTTTTTTCTCTTTTTTCATATATTATGTACCTATTCGGTGATTTTCTGTAAAATAAAATTATACATGTGTTAAACATGTGGCTAGGTACTCGTAGGTGTGAGGTCCCGTGACGGGGGCTACGAGCTTATGCTATTTTGGTCCAAGATATCTAACTAAAACCTCACTGTCATCTATAGTGATATATTGCATTTTTTTTATCTGTAGTGATATATTGCATTTCTATCTGCAGTTTACATCAGTGTCCTCTAGGGGGCGACAGTCACTTGTGTTGCATTAGCTGCTGCAGAAACGGCCCGCCTTGTATAACAGCTGGGCGTCATTAATAGGCTGCTTTCTGACACTGTGCTTCACTAGTGGAGTGGCTTGCTGCCCTGTGGTGACCTCATGTCCAGCGACACCACCTGTCTCTTCCTTGTGGCACGGCTGGAGCTGATGCTACAATCGCCCCCGTTTGCCAGGGTTGTAGGAGATGGCGCATCGGTGCTGAGAGATTTGGGGTGCCTCTGGGGTAACTTATGGCGTCCTGCAAAATGCAAAGGTATTTGTAAGCGGCCATGTTTTTTCTCTTTTTTTAAGATATAGTACAGGCTGCTTCTAAGCAATTAGGATCAGTTAACAATAACTCCTTCACGACATGTAACACAAGTTTACATCATGGTCGGGAAGGGGTTCCCGTAAAAAACATAAACTCATGTCATGGCGTTCGTGCAGCAAAGGAGGTATGCCTACACGATTGTCACTGGGAGCTCGCCGTGATAGCCCCAGGCTGTTTAGCCCCCTAAATGCCACAATCAATAGCAATTGAAACATCAACTAGAAAACCAAAAAAGTATGTGTGTATTGTCTCCAAATACACAGCACCCCACTACTTATGAGGTTGGTAAGCACAGTAGTAGGTTTGAATATGGTTAGTGTAGGGACTGTCCCGAAATGGGTCACCTTGTCGAGGTGGGATGGCTTAAGTATGTTTTTTGCAAAAAAGGTATGAACCAAGTATCCTGTGTTTTTACAGCACTAGCTTTTATTTATTTATTGCAACATATTTGGAGACAATACAAAACACATACTTTTTTTGCTTTCTAGTTGATGTTTCATACAATTTGGCATTCATAGTGAACTTGCTATACAGGCTTGTACATACTAGTTTGTTCTTTCTTAGCTTTTGTCTGTAATCAATAGCGGTTGCAGCATTTAGGAGGCTAAGAGAGGGAGTACACTCCTTGCCCCACTTGATCAGGATCACTGCAAAGTGATCACAGGGAACTGATCATTGCCATGGAAACCTGAGGTCAAATAATGACCTCTGGGTTTGCTTGCTACAGTGGCCTGTTAGACTATGCAAGGAGCATGGTCTAAGAGGCATTCTGTCATTGTCACACTGACAGGTGTTATATACTGCAATGCTTTTATATTACAATACTGTATACCAGCAGATTAATAATATTAAAAAAATATATATTTTTTAAATCTCTCCTAATAAATGTTATTTAAAATACATTGAACCAATAAATTGCATATATTTATGTACAAATGAAAAAAACTAAAAAAACTGTCACTAAAATCTAGTTAACCCCTAACCATGAAAAAATTGCAGTTTTTATGTTTTGCCTACCAAAAATTGGATTTGAAAGTGATAAAAAAATGTAATGTGATTGAACATGGTAGCAATAAAAACATAAATTCTTCCTGCAAACAATAAGCCCTCACTTGAATAGGTTGGTGAAAAAGTAAAAAACTATAGCCTTCAAAATTCAGTGATGCAAAAATCCTTTATTGTAAAAGAAAAGCTTATTTTTAGCATAAGAGTAGCCAAACCTAAAAAAACTATATACACTATCTAAAATGCACCGGATTATAAAACGCACCCCTAAATTTAGAGGAAGAAATTAGAAAAAAAAGGTCTTTAAAATAGGGGGTCTGTACACAGGATCTGTTGAAGAGTAAGCACTACTCGAAACGGGCTCCGTCATCCCTGCACTTCCCTCCCCGCACCCTCCACCTGATGTAATACCGCGACTGGAATAAAGAAACCTGTCTTCACCGGTCCAATGAGTGCCACCTTCTTATTTCTTTATGGATAAAAATGACTATGTCCTACGGCTGAGCAACGCTGGACCTGGTTCTGTGCCACAATTTCAACTGCAGCAACATAAGGTCAGTGCCCGGTTTTCCTTCTACATGCAAAATTGTATGGTCCATTTTCTCCTGTTTTCCTTTTAAAAGTGGAAAAGTGAGTCTAAGGGGCTCTTCACATCAGCGTCTTTGCTGATGTGCGGCAGATCCGGCAGATTTACCGCATCTACTGGATCTGTCGCCTAATGGCAGCACTTGCGGTGCCGATCTGGCAAACCCCATGCATTGTCTATGGGGCTTGCGGTTGGGTGCGTCAAGTGCAGTTACGCCGGATCGTGTGGATCAGACACTTGCAGCCGCAACAAAAAAGCTGTAAGCAGCAGGGTTGTTTTGCGGCCGCAAGTGCCGGATCTGCCGCATCCGGCAGAACCACACTTGCCAAACCCGACCGCAAGCCCCATAGACAATGCATGGGGCTTGCCAGATGCAGGCCGGAAGTCGGCCGTTAGGCGGCCAATCTAGCACCACCTGCCGGATCGGCCGCAAACATCAGCAAAACGCTAGTGTGAAAAGGACCTTACACAACATTTTTATGGTAAAAACTAACATTTTCATTCTTTCCTTCCACATTTCATTACATCCTGTGCAGCACCTGAAGGGTTAATAATCTTCTCAAATATGGTTTTGAGCAGTCTAAAGGGTGTAGTTTTTTGGATGGTGTCACTTTTGGGTGTTTTCTGTCATATAGGCCCTTCAAATGTGATGTGGTCCATAAAAAAATGGAATTGTGAATTTTATTGGAAACATGATAAACTTTTAACCCAGGTAACTTCCTAACGTAAAAAATATCTTAAATAAAATTTATGTAAAGTAGACATGTGGGAAATTTTATTTATCATTGATTTTGTGTGAGATAACTAGTTGCTTTAAGAGCACAAAAATTGAAAGTTCAAAAATTGCAAAATTTTTTATAACATTTTCTATATTATAATAAATTAACACAAATCATACTGAACAAAATTGACCATTAACATGAAATATAATGTGTTACGAAAAAACAATCTCAGAATTGCTGGGAAATATTAAAGCGTTCCAGAGTTATTACCTTATAAATTGACATTGGTAAAAATTGAAAAATTTAGCTTGGTCAGGAAGGTAAAAACAGGCTTGGGGGGGAAGGGTTAAAGGGAATCTGTCAGCAGGTTTTTGTTATATAATCTGAGAGCAGCATCATGTAGGCTTTGAGACGCTGATTTCAGTAATGTGTCACTTACTGGAATGTGTGCTGTAGTTTCAATTAAATCAGTGTTTTATAAGTAGGAAAATATCACTACAGGACGATGTCTTATGTGTATGCTGGACCAGCTATCCTGTGAAACACTGGTCCCCCCACTAATTGGCAGTTTGCTCAGTGTACTGAATAAGTTGCCAGTCTGTGTTGGGGTCGAGGTTATGTACAGCAGTGTAAATAGAATCCAATGGGCTCCAATGCAAAATTTGGACCTGGGCCCCTTGCATATGGAACAGATGTGTGGGTCCTTGTAGCACTCTAAATCTTATGTAGACATACCGTATGTGTTTGCATACTATAATATAATGTCCCTGATGCTGTTTTAATGTCATCAATTATGGGCCCCTTTTTGGTATAACTTCCTCTATCATTTTGCTGTGGCCCCTTCGCAGGCTGATAATGACACAGATTCTGAAGACACATACATATATACATGAGCAAATGAAAGAAAAAAAAACAACAACAGTCTAAGGGCCCTTTCACATCTGCGTTTTTCGTAATTCGCGGCAGATGCGGTGAAAAAACCGCATCTGCCGCGTTTACCGCATAAGGGCCCTTTCACATCAGCGTTTTTTTAAATTTGCGGCAGATGCGGTGAAAAAACCGCATCTGCCGCAACTGCCGCATAACGGTTCCACTTGCGGCACGGTTGCGGTTTTTTCCATAGGAAGTATAGGGGGACTTGCGGCAGATGCGGCAAGTGCGGTATTGCACTTGCGGCAGGTGCGGCAGAGAAAAAAACCGCAGTAAGCCGCGGTTTTTTTTCTCTGCCGCACCTGCCGCAAGTGCAATACCGCACTTGCCGCATCTGCCGCAAGTCCCCCTATACTTCCTATGGAAAAAACCGCAACCGTGCCGCAAGTGGAACCGTTATGCGGCAGTTGCGGCAGATGCGGTTTTTTCACCGCATCTGCCGCAAATTTAAAAAAACGCTGATGTGAAAGGGCCCTAACCGTTCCACTTGCGGCGCGGTTGCGGTTTTTTCTATGCAAAGTATAGGCATACTTGCGGCAGGTGCGGCAAGTGCGGTTTTGCACTTGCGGCAGGTGCGGCCGCGAAAAAAAACGCGGCTTACTGCGTTTTTTTTTCGCGGCCGCACCTGCCGCAAGTGCAAAACCGCACTTGCCGCACCTGCCGCAAGTATGGCTATACTTTGCATAGAAAAAACCGCAACCGCGCCGCAAGTGGAACGGTTATGCGGCAAACGCGGCAGATGCGGTTTTTTCACCGCATCTGCCGCGAATTACGAAAAACGCTGATGTGAAAGGGCCCTTAGATGTTATAGTAAATGTGACAGATGATGTAAAGCAGAGTCAGGCTAGGGAGGAAGAGATGGGCCTGGGGAACTGAGACTAAAAGTCTAAGATAAGCGGGACAAATTGTATAATGGTTATATGGTAGTGGTCTGTGGAGAACTGAAAATACTTAAATGAGTTGAGGAAAGTAATAAAAGGAAGCGAGGGTGTTCACATAAGAAGTGTCAAAAGTTCATTGTCCTCAAAATTGAGTCTGTTGGAGATGTTATATCCCCTAATGCCTTTTCAATATAAAAACGCATGAATCTGTGATGTCCCCAAATGTCCATTCATGTTATATAAAAAGGCATGAATCCATGTGAAATATTTAATTCTGTTTTGAATGTCAAAGGTCGTTATCAATTTGTATTCCCAAATTCTTCTTCTCTCTCTCTGAGATTTGAAGTTGCTTTTTAAGATGAGCAGTCCCATATTGGTTTCACTGTGGTCAGGGCTGGAAAAATGTTTTGCTACAGGTAGATCCATATGCCTATTTTTTTATTGAGTGGCGATGAGAATTCATTCTTGTCCTGAATTTTTGCCCGGTCTCACCTACGTACACGCCACCTGTTGGACATTTGGTACATATGATTAAATACACCACATTGCTTGTGGTGCAACTGAAGTTACCTGGGATCTTGTAGTCCTGATCTGTCCCAGGAATCCTTATCTTGTCCATTGTCATTATAGATGGACAGGTTTTGCACCTGTTCTGGTTGCAGGGAAAGGTTCCTGTTGCTGCTGGAGAGGACAGGGCGCTTCAGAAGCGCCCTGTTTTGGGGTCTAAAGAATCCACATAACTTGCCGGCGTGTATGATGACCGATCCCTACGATGCAGGAAGTTATGCAGCACACAGCAGGCCAGCACTACCACATCGATAGATTCCAGTTTCATATGCAAAGGCGTATGAAACACGCCAAATCTATTGGCCATGATCCTGAACACATTTTCAACCATACGGCGAGCCCGGGATAGCAGATAATTGAAATTGCGCTGCTCAGAAGTAACAGTCCTCTGGGGATATGGCCGTAGTAGGTGAGCCTGAAGTGGGAATGCTTCATCCCCCACAAACGCAAAGTTGAGATGACCGGTTGTCTCATCATTTGAGAGCAAGTTCAGAGCACCTCTCCTTAGGTCTTGGGCCAAGTATCTGTGTGCAAACACACCCCCATCTGAGACACGGCCGTTCATGCCAACGTCCACGTAGAGGAACTCATAGTGAGCATCCACCGATGCCATGAGGACCATGCTAAAATATCCTTTATAATTAAAATACAAGGAACTTGTGTTGGGGGGTTGCATGATCCTCACGTGCTTACCATCCAATGTACCTCCGCAGTTTGGAAATTGCCATCGATCGACAAAACCTCTGGAAACATCCATCCAGCGGGGGTTGTTGGTAACTGCATGTAGGATGGCAGCAGACAACTCACGATGGCCTTACACGTCTCGGGGATCAGGCGGCTCAGCAGTGGCCGTGAGACTGCTGCAGAGTATTGCAGGTCTGTCCTCGAACGACCTGTTGCCAGGAACCTCAAAGTTACAGCCAAACACTCCTCAGGTGGCACAGCTCGACGCATCAAAGGGTCCTGTCTGGCTATCAATGGCTTTATGCGTTCCAAGAGGAATGTGAAAGCGTCCTCGGACATACAGAGATAGTTCCTGAAATAGTATCTAGTAATAGTATCCTCCAGCTGATGCAGCAGGCGCATGTGACTCAGGTCGTCCCATTGCTGAAGCCAATCCCGAACCCACACACGCCGTGGTCTGCGAGCCCACAACCTCTCAGCTCTCTCCTCCAGCCACAAGTCCTCTTCCACCAAGGCAAAAGCCACGATAACATCTCCATCAGGGTCCATGATCATCTCACGTACCAACCCCTGCAAAAGGAATAAATAAAGCCTATCAGCAAAAGAACATGTTATCAGGCATCACAAATAACTACTACCTCTTTCCCTACACATCTCCTAGCCAGTTACCCATATCCTAGCTGATTCTGCTCATATGGCCACCCACAACATTTTCAACATTGAATGGTCACAAACAACATTACACTGCCTCACCACAACACCTGTTATCACTACACCCATGAGCCTCCTCCACAACTATATCGCCATTGTCCACATTGACACATCATTACCATACCTCCATATAGCTGCCCATAATGTATATGTACTACCACAAGGCCTAGGGAAAAAAAGGTCAACCACACACAGAGATGCTTGTTAACAATTACATACAAGAACATGCTAAACCTACCAGAGTCATGTGCTACTGACAAATAATCATCCCAAGCAGCTGACAATCGCATATTCATCATGTCCAACAGACATCCCTGTTGTGTTGATAAGGCCGGATCTTCACAGGCAGACATTCCCAAGCCACATGGGCACTACACATCTCAGTATTGCCAGAATACTTCCATTCTGTTTGGTAAAGGGTAGTACTATGTGCCCACAGTTCAGATGTTTCACTAAACTAACCACAGAGGCCTCCTTGGTACATGATCCCGTATGGCGAAGGCAAAATGGATTGTCAATGAGGAGGGTGTTTTGTGGCAAGGAAAGCCATCCATCCATCCATTTTGCGCCCCACAAGAGATCCATCAAACACATCATCATTACAAACTACATACACCTGGACTTGGGCGTCTGCTACAGTACACAATAACGATCCGTAACGCTAAGATGTATCAAACACTATACACAGCCATATCACAAATCATGTCTCAACATCAGTACTTACTTAATGACTCTGGGCAGCAAGCGTGCCGTAGCTCGGTCGTTAGCGTTTTTTATGTCGTAACCATCCAATCACAGAGCATCTGCGTAATCTAATTCACGTAGCCGCCTGGGCGTTGCCACGTGCAATTACTGATTAGATGCCATTGCTGCTTTGTGATTGGTCATGTTGTGTTTTAAACGTGGCCAGCTGGTCCGCCACCCATTCTCCTACTTCAATGTGCATTGTTCTAGTAGCGTCTCATCACCACAACTCTGTTGGACAGACAGTAAGTCGGTGGATATGTGCTTCTCATGTATGGTATATTATTTTCGGCTTCCGAGCCATATTTTGCGATATGTATGGGCGGGTTATGTAGAGCTTAATGTAGCATCATGTAGATGTGTGGTTTGCGATGCCTAAGCATAGTTAACCCCCTTCGTATCCTGTTGCACACATAATGATCCTTGCCACCAATTACATGACAATGTGTCATACAGCACTACATCGTACCCTAAATATGTGCTGAGGTCATTCCTGTGTCAAAATTTTGTGTGGTACACCATGTGTGCCCTTTCAACATGATACAGCTTTATAATTTTGCCTGGCCAGGGCCAAACCACATATGCCCCGTGTCATGTGCAGCATGTCACATCTGTGTACGCATATAAAGGCCATTAATGCTTCTGCATACATAAGCTAACTACCAGACCATCTGTCATTGCTAGTGCTGGACATGGATTGGCCACACAGAGTAGGGTGTGACCTGATATGTACATGTATGTGTTTTGGTAACACACTATGTTGCTTTTTGGCATATGGCTGAGAGTCCTGATTTTGTGCGTGACCTCCTAGCCATGTACCAGGACCAAGAATGCCTGTGGCGGGTTGCGTCGCCGCAGTATAAGAACAAGGCGGCGAGGGCTGTGGCCTACGGGCACCTTCTCGAGCTGGCCAACCGGCTCGACCAAAGTAAGACCTGAACGGTGCCAATGGTTGTGGAAAAAATAAAGCATCTGCGCACCGTGTTCACCAAAGAACATAAAAAGTGGTTTGAGGCTCGCTCCGGGGCTGGAGCTGAAGAGGTCCCTAAGCCATGTCTGTGGTATTATGACCTCCTCACCTTCACCCTGGGCCAGGAGGCTAATCGGCAAACACGGTGCAGCAGGCGCCTTGCCCAACCATCTTCGGCCACAAGCCAAGAGCCTGCCCCATCACAGGAGGTGCGTAATTGTTGTTTTGCTACCTATGTCTAGACCTTGTTGGTTGCACTGATGTGTGGGTTGGTGGACATGTCGAAGGCACAATTGTGTTGTACTTTCACCATTTTTCCAACCCTGCTACTGTTGATTTGGGTGTTTGGCATGCTCAGATATGCGCCATCTGGTGCTGGGTGGTTGGTTGTGGTAATTGATGTCAGTACATTGCTACTCTTGTTCATTTTTATTTTTTCTATGTTTGATTTGCAGGCCCCTCGGGAGTCTGGCTCCATTGCAGAGGACCCACCCGCTGGCCAGGCTCCACCCTCAATATCTTTGGTGGAGCAGGTGCCGGATCCCAGTGGTGGGGGCCGTGCCCAGGGCCCAGCTCAGGAATACAAAGGCAAAGAACACCATCCCCACCCAACATTGAGCTGGCTACCTGGGCAAAACGTGTCCTATTGGACCGAGAGAGGACCCCCGCCACTTCAATCGGGCACATGGCCAGTGAGTGGGTGTGTTGAATGGAGCCGGAAAAACGTGTCATCACCGAGAGGGCCATCTTTCGGGTCCTGGAAGCGGGCATTGATGGGGCACTGAGATGGTGTGGTTATACTGCCATCCCCAAGAAAACATCCCCAGTGCCCCCTGCACCCCAACAACCCATGGCTAGAGGTCGCCAAAATCAGGATCCCCCACGTCCCCCATGAAGAGTCCAGCACAGAAGGGCCCCCAATGTGTGGCAGTACTGGGATGAGGGGGAGGAGCCATTGTCTGATCCAGCAGAGGACAAAGAACCAAGACGCTACTAGGCAATACACTGTATTGCGTGATGGACTTTTGGTACTATTTTTATCACTGAAACCAAGTGTTTATAATTTTTTTTTGGTGCAATAAACCAGATTTTCATTTCCAAGACCTATGTCCACATATGTGTCAGGTTCAGCAGTATGGTTGTGTGTGTGTTTGTTAATGTGGGTGTGATATTGGAGACATTGATGTAAAATAGGGCTTCATCCGTGTTGAAATGATACAGTATGGTTAGGTCTTTGTCATGTCACACTGCACACCTACGCAAATTCATTAGCCATTTGTTGTGTTTAAAAATTTCCTCTCCCAAACGTGTCCCTGTGTGTGTGGAGACAGTATTTTGGTTTGCAAGCACATTTATTGTTTCCATTTTTTTTTTTTATTAAAAAGATGCTTTTTCAGATTAGTTGTAGGCAAACCATACTACCCACTTTCCCAATGTGGGATACTATAAGAGAAGACGGGGCCTAACGGGGCCTAACAAACAAGGGTGCCAGCAAGGCAAAAGTCACACAAAACTGGTCCAACATGGATAACAACATAGAAGGGCCATTGACCACATTATTGGGGGGATATGGTGGAGTAGGGGCAATGGTGGACTGAGCTGCCTGGAGGGACATTATCATTGCATCCAACCGGTCCAGGTGTTGCTGGCCTTCTTGGTGGGCACGCTCCAGGTGCTGCAGTGCCTCCGTGTGTGTCTGCAGCAGTTCTGCAATATTTGGTACACCTGTATTGGAAATAACAGCCATTAGTGAGTGACATGTGTAGGTGTGGGTGGGTGACGTCATTGGTCAGGATTTCACTTACGTTGCAGATCCCCATCCCGGGTTCCATCTTCCGGAGATGCTGATGCGCTGACATCCCTTCCTGCAGCGCGAGCTCTTGCACCTTGACAAATAAAGGAAAAAAAAACAAACATCATTACTCACATACTGATGTCAGGGACACACACCAACATGTATATTACAAAGCTTGGAGGCCATTGACACCACTTACCACCAATACCAAGTACAGCAAGCTCCATGCCACTGTGTGGCCCACAGGATCTGGAGATGCTGGGGGGGGGTTGAGCCGGGGGTTGGGTTCTGGAGCCAGAGGACCGGGCTTCCTGCTCCTTCCAAGGAAGGTGAGGGTAGGGTCCCGGGGGTATGGGACTTGCTGGGCCCTCCAGGAAAGGTGATGGTGGAGTCCCAAGGGGTGCGGAACTTCCTGGGCCCTCCAGGAAAGGTGATGATGGGGTCCCAGGGGTGCGGGACTTCCTGGGCCCTCCAGGAAAGGTGATGGTGGGGTCCTGGGGGTGCAGGATATGCTGGTCCCTCCAGGGAAGGTGATGGTGGGGTCCCAGGAGGTGCAAGACTTGCTGGTCCCTCCAGGGAAGGTGATGGTGGGGTCCAGGAGGGTGTAGGGGACCGCCGGTCCTCCTCAGACGGGGTGTTGTCCTCATCTGTAATATCAAAATTGCCAAGACACCGATTTAACAAAAGGAAAACAACATAAGGCAAACACGTACTGTGTGTGTATCAATGTCATTATGGTGTGAAGCCTAGCCTAAAAGGTTTGAGTCTTGAGCGACCCTATGGTTAGGGGCCAGTCTGTTTTTGGACATGGTCACAACACCATTGAGCACATATTTGGGATGTCAAACACCCTTGGTTTAGCAGAGGATGGATTTTTACACAAAACACAAGAGCAGACAGTAAGTATCTGGTGGTGCCACCATGGGGGCAAACACATAGCAGTCAGCTTGCAGTCACTTTTCCAGATTGGGATCAATGTCTTGTAAAATGCTATGAGTCAGAGTGCGCACATATGTGCTGCCAGGTGTGATGTGGCCCTTCAAATTAGCATTAATATGTTATGGTCAACTTTGCTGTAATTACACACCTATGTTCGGCCACACACAGGTGAAGGACCACTATAGGTGTCAGCATTAAGAAAACATATGAGTGTATTCTGCACCTTCATGTTGCAGTGTGACAAACATGCAAATGCACATTGGTGACAGATCCACATGGTGGTTTATGTCACACTTTGTGCCATGGCACAATAACGCATGATGGTTGGGTAGTGTTTGGAGTAGGATGATTGGCATGTGTGTGCATGGAATTGCCACATACTCACCACACAGCCTTGCAATCCAGGCACAAATATCCACAATCCGCCTGGGGACTTGTGTTTCAGGTCCGCCAGTTTTTTTTGGATCTGCTTGCGGGTCCTCTCCACACCCACTTTCCGGAGCAGAACACGCTGGATTCTCCTCAGTGTGCTCTGCATGCACAGCCGTGGGTGATGGTGACGCTGGTGGCACCAGTAGTCATGGCAGTCACACAGGTCTATCAGGATCATAAGTTCTGCCAGATCTCATGTGGCAGCGCACTGTGCGGCTGCCATGACTCTTCTCCTATGTGCAGGGGAGGGGCAGGCACCTGGCAGGCAGGGAGGAACGAGCAGAAACGTGATGACGTCACCACGCACACTGGCGCCGCCAAACAAAGTTGAGAGCGCTAACAAAGTAGACGTCCGCGGAGTGAGAGCAGTATAATGTACCCAGCAGCATCACCAAATTCACACACATAGGGTGATTGTAGTGTGTGGCGCATGGCACCCGTCTACAATGTGTAGGCCAACATCTGAGCTGTCATGTGTGGCACTATACTCCACACAGCGCAACTTAATACACGCAAACAACATAGCTTGCGCTGTTCAATGGCGTGCGTAATTGCACTGAGTTTGTGAAGGATGTGTAGCTGAAGATGTGTGTGGTGCTAAACGGACAGCTCTTCAAATATGGCGCGCTGTCAACTGACAGCCAGTGGGAACACAGTAGCCAATTATCGCAGACGGGTCGCGGACTACAGAACGCTTGAGGCATGCATATGGGAAATCACAGAAACCGCTGTTACCATCACTATCGCCCTGTCACACGCCAAAACCCAAAAACATCGCCTTACCGATTGCCCCTGATTACTGAGCACTGTTCAGGAATCAGGAGACGGGAGATGGGCGATTTATCTCGCCTGGGAATCTCGCAATCTCGCCTGGGAATCTGAAAGGCGATATGTCGCCCCGTTGAAATCGCTGTGAAATTGCCTCACGGTTGCGGCGTGTGATTGGGCGTTTTTGTGGCGATAAATTGCCCTTCGGCCGTCACCTGATTCCTGAACATTGCTCAGTAATCAGGCGCAATCGTTAAGGCGATATTTCCGTATTGTGGCATCTGACAGGGCGAGAATAGCGGGAGGAGAGAGGAGAGGTGAGGGGGAGACGAGGTGGGGGAGGCGAGGGGGAGGCAGGTACTGGTGTCGGGGGTCGCCGCGGCCGTACATGTAGCCTGGTGACAGCGACAGCTACAGCTCATAGCCAATGAGCGCTGGCGCACGATTTCTGTGACAGACAGAGAACATTAGACGATTATATAGTAGATGTACAGTATGTGTCTTCAGATCTTCATAATCTGGGTCATTATCTACCTGATGAAGGGGCCACAGTGTCCGGAAAGCTTGCTATGTTTACCATCTTTTCAGTTAGCCATTAAAAGGTATCAACCACTGAGGACTCTCAGATTCTAATATTTTTCTATCTACTGGCTAACACGGTACAAACATTTTTTACCTTATCTATCATTTTGGGAGTTTTATGTAAAATTATGTCCAAATGCCTTTTTTTCCCCTTATTTTGTATAGTTGTAAAACACATAGAGAAAATAAAAAAAGTGTGTAGCAAAAAATGTGTAATTGCAATAATATTCTGTAAGAAATATGTCATTTTCTGGAACAATAAGGGTGCCAACTGCCAATACTTTCGGCCATGACTGTATCTGTAAAGTATTCACTGATCTCAGGGAGACCAGTCCAAGAAAACACTGCGGGCAGCTGGCTAAAGCGCTCAAACACAGTGAATTCCTAGGCACATTGCCTCCTGGGAAATATGAATATGCAAATAGAGTATGTGGAGCCTCGGTTAGGAGTCTCAAAAACAGGACCATGCCCTGAGGAAGGTGCTGGGACAGCACCGAAACTCGTTGGTGTGATGAAATAAAGAACTTGATGGTAATAACCTCTTGTGGATTCCTTGGATAAAGAGCAGCAGTGCGGACCGTGGATACCATTCCAGTGTTTTCTTATGACTGTATCTGTGTGATCTTTAGGGATGGGCAACCCCACCCACCTCTCAATGCTTGGGATCAGGAGACTCAACCGAGCTTTTTGTAAAGTCTGAATTCGGAAGATAACATGAAATTTCATCTGAACCCCGAACTTGGACTTTACAGTTATGGGATGGGGCGGGGGGCTGTAAAATAAAGCACATTATTAATAAACATTATGATTATACTTACCGGTCTCGTGGCCCGCATCCTCCTGTCCCGCTGTCTCCCGGTCGCTTCTGCTTCCAGGGTCGCTCATTAACTTTCGACTTTATTCACTGCAAAGTTCTGCACTAGGCAGTCTCCTGCTGTTTTCGGTGTCCTCAGGGTTTACCCTCATGACTCTATTAACTAGATTGAACTCTGACTGTCACTGTCAGTCTCAGCCTGCTTCTCACTCTGTACAGACGCTTGTCTATACATAGCGATGTAGCAGAGCTGTCCCTGTGGACTACATCGGACTGAGGATTTTTTTCTAATAAAGATGGAGTTTCTAAATGTGTTTTTTTGTTTTATTCCTAATAAAGAAAAAATTCTCTGTATTGTGTTTTTTTTACTGTTTTACTAGAAATTAGAAAAAATTAGTCAAAGTATGCCGAGTGAAGAGCAGTGCAGTGAATAAAGTTGGAAGTGAATGAGTGGTCCCGGAAGCAGTAGCGTCCAGGAGTCAGCGAGACAGGAGGACGCTTCACGGGACAGGTTAGTATAATCATAATGTTCATTAATAATGTGCTTTTTTTTTTTTACAGCCCCTGGACCTTAACTGCACCGGAACTGAAACACGGGTTTCCCAGGGAAACCCGTGTTTGGGACCTTGTGCACAAACACTATGTATTCAGTACGGTCCAGAACTTTACAGCTCAGGTTCACTCATCACTAGTGATCATCACAAATCTAATACACATGCCCCATTCACTGACTCGAAGAATACACCATGAAAACTGTGCAGAATCGATATATAAAACATATATGAAAATCTCAGAATTTACCTTTTCAACAAAAAAGCAGAATATAAAGTTGAAATTGCTGTTGTGCTTGGTTGAAGACTATAGACATAGGGTTGTCCACCTTAGCGGAAAATTTTTGTTTCCCCTAAGTGCATTTATTGGGGGATAACAATTATTTTTGCAACTGGATTTTTATTAAAAATGTTGCACCTATCCCTTGTAGACTTTGAGCCCTCGTGGGCAGGGCCCTCTCTTCTCACCTACTGAATCCTCACCCATCCCTTGTAGACCTTGACTCCTTGCGGGCAGGGCCCTCTCTTCTCACCTACTGTATCCTTACCCATCCCTTGTAGACTGATCTCTTTTAGACAGGGTACTATCTCCTTACCTACTGTATCCTTACCTATCTCTTGTAGACTATGGGCCCTCGTGGGCAGGGTCCTCTCTTCTCCAACACCTGTCTGTGCTTTGTATTGTTCATGAGTATTGTACTTGTGTATGGATGCCCCGTTTTCACATGTAAAGTGCCGTAGAATAAATGGACTATAATAATAATGATAATTCCAAAATCCACACTTTATTACTTAAGTCCCATCTCTCAGACCTCAGGTCATTAAATACATTTGTCAGAAATCTTTATTGTATCAAATCAATAAGTGATTTTCATTCAAATAAATGGTTATGGAAGACATCAAATCATCTATATATTAGGTGGTGCCTGATCAACCAGACAGACCTGAGAAATACAAGTGTCCTTTGCTCTAAACAGCCAGTAGTTATAAGTTCATCATCAGGAGAGTATTATTTAACATAGTTTCCTTGGCAACCATAGTAACGAGCAGTATCTGGGCTGTAATTGTTTCCTATCATACACTATGTGCAGGCATCATTAGTTAAGAAAACTAAGAGCAAACAAGAAGGAGGAAAGATCAAAAATACCTTTCCTCACTTTGTTCCTAGATTATTGCTTGCTTTTTGTTTTTCACTATTTCACAGTCGTCTTTTTGCTACTTTTTTGTTAGTTTTTTTATTGATTTATATTGAAAATTACTTACAGGGCACCTGTCATGTTGTTGTGTGATATTAAACCACCCCCAATGTGTTTTATATGATGTAATGTGCTTCACTAACATGGCTTTCTAAAAACAAAATTTCACATATTTATCTTAAAAAAAGACTTTATATAATGAGGGTGACTGCACACACATACCTGGCTTCAGTCATAGAGGAGGTGACTGCACACACATACCTGGCTTCAGTCATAGGGGAGGTGACTGCTCACACATACCTGGCTTCAGTTATTGGGGAGGTGACTGCACACACATACCTGGCTTCAGTCATAGAGGAGGTGACTGCACACACATACCAGGCTTCAGTCATAGGCGAAGTGACTGCACACACAGACCTGGCTTCAGTCATAGAGGAGGTGACTGCACACACATACCAGGCTTCAGTCATAGGCGAAGTGACTGCACACACAGACCTGGCTTCAGTCATAGGGGAGGTGACTGCACACACATACCTGGCTTCTGTCATAGAGGAGGTGACTGCAAACACATACCTGCCTTCAGCCATAGGCGAAGTGACCGCACACATACCTGGCTTCAGTCATAGGGGAAATGTCTGCACACAAATACCTGGCTTCAGTCACAGGGGAAGTGACTGCACACACATACCTAGTTTCAGTCATAGGGGAGGTGACTGCACACACATACCAGGCTTCAGTCATAGAGAAGTGACTTCATACACATACCTGGCTTCAGTCATAGGGGAGGATGCTGCACACATATCTGAATTCAGTCATAGAGGTGACTGCACACATATCCCTGGCTTCAGTCATAGGGGAGGTGACTGTACACACATACCTGGCTTCAGTCATGGGAAGGTGACTGCACACACATACCTGCCTTCAGCCATAGGTGAAATGACCGCATACATACCTGGCTTCAGTCATAGGGGAGATGTCTGCACACACATACCTGGTTTCAGTCAGAGGGGAGGTGACTGCACACACATACCAGGCTTCAGTCATTGAGAAATGACTTCATACACATACCTGGCTTCAGTCATAGGGGAGGTGACTGCACACATATCTGGATTCAGTTATAGATGAGGTGACTACACACATATACCTGGCTTCAGTCATAGGGGAGGTGACTGCACACACATACCTGGCTTCAGTCATGGGAAGGTGACTGCACACACATACCTGATTCAGTCATAGGGGAGGCGCTATTTCTTACTGTCACTCAAGTTCATTCATAATATTTGTTCATTTCGTTATTCCCAATTCATTGTATTTGGCTGACATCACTGCAGGACCTGTGGTAATGTCACAACCATATGACCATAATGGACGAGCTAAGCCCAAAGGGTCTTTCACGTCAGGCCTGCTTACCTCCACCCATTACAGTCACATGGTCATTACATCACCATAGGTCCTTTTACAACATATGTGAATTTCTGCAGATGCTTAACTGATGTTAAAATACTACAATGCGAGGAGGTGCGATTTCATTTAAAAACTGTAACACTGAATGAGGATTGACGGGACTGACTGTCAGCTGACACATCCACCCTGATGACTGTTTGTGCAGGTACATATTACAAAAATTTGAGCATCTTAGGGCCCTTTCACATCAGCGTTTTTTGAAATTTGCGGCAGATGCGGTGAAAAAACTGCATCTGCCGCGATTACCGCATACCGGTTGCACTTGCGGCGCGGTTGCGGTAAACGCCATGCAAAGCATAGGCGTACTTGCGGCAGGTGCGGCAAGTGCGGTTTTGCACTTGCGGCAGGTGCAGCCGCGAAAAAAAACGCAGCTTACCGCGTTTTTTTTCGCGGCCGCACCTGCCGCAAGTGCAAAACCGCACTTGCCGCACCTGCCGCAAGTACGCCTATACTTTGCATGGCGTTTACCGCAACCGCGCCGCAAGTGCAGCCGGTATGCGGTAATCGCGGCAGATGCGGTTTTTTCACCGCATCTGCCGCGATTTGAAAAAAACGCTGATGTGAAAGGGCCCTAAAGAGATTTTTCCTGGTAAATACACGGATTTGAAAAAAAAAAAAACAGTTAGTGATGCACAGCGCATGATCAAAATAACATTGTGGGCAGCTTAAAAACAAAAAACAACATGACAGACTCCCTTTAAAGTGGTTGTCCATGAACAAAGTACATTTTAATCAATAGATCTTGTAATAATAATAATTTCCACTATTGGGTCATTCCATGTCAAGTGAACCAATGATTATTACCTCTATATTTTTAATTCTTTTGAGATTTTGTTATTTGATAATAGCATGTCAGACAATGCAAAATGTGAAGAGAAAAATTTTTTTAAAAATTTATTTTTTTTTTAAATGATTTTCAAAGTTCGGAAAAAGTGTGAATTTCGCTGTTGCCTGCCTTTACGTTTCTCCTCATAACTCAGGCTAAGAATAAGATAGAGAGACAAAATAAACACCATTCTACTCAGACCTGTCCAGGCTTTCATCAGATATGTCACAAGAGGATCTTTGTTAATATTTTACCCATGTGATCGCAAGCGCAAAACTTTAAAACGTATTTCTGAAAAATCGGCGCGCTTTAAATATTTCAAAAACTGCCCATGTGTCTGCTATGCTCTTAGCCACATCTGTACCAAATTTCAAGTTGGGATCGCGATGGGATCATATTTTAACATATTTTACTATTAATAGCGTCAATGGGTCATTCCATATCAAGTGATCTAAATATGAATATTTTTTTTTACCTGACGTCTTTAGATTTTTTTTTTTTTTTTCCTTTATGAAGTACTACTTTAGTTAATTACAAATTAAAAGTTTGGAATTTTTTTCTTCATCAGTTAATTTTTTACAGATTTTTAAAGTTTAAAGAAAGGGTGAATTTTGGCCTGTTATGACTTTACATTTTTTTTATCTCGGGCTAGAAATAAGATAGAGAAACAAAATAAACACCATTCTACTCAGAACTGTCCAGGCTTTCACCAGATATGTCACAAGAGTATATTTGTTAATTTTAATTTTTTACCCATGCGAATGCAAACGCAACATTTTGAAACGCATTTCCGAAAAAACGTTTTAATAAAAATTTTCCAAAACTGCCCATGTGTCTTTTATGCTCTTAGCCACATCTGTACCAAATTTCAAGTTGGGATCGTGATGGGATCATATTTTAAAATATTTAACTATGGTTAATCTCATTTTTATAAAATTTTGAAAAAACATATGAAAGACATACATTCAATCTTTTAACAAAATCTTGAGACATATAAAATATACAAAAAGAGAATTCACAAAGTTATTAGTAACTTTAAGATAAGCTGCAAATTTACTTTTGCGCTTATCTCTGGTGCAATATATACTACAATCTAAATATAATTCCAAACACTCAAGTATACAACCTTTCTCAGGGTTTTGAGATGTTCTGATGTCAAGGGGACAAGCAGCCCCAGCAGAATGATTTTTATTACTTGGCCCCTTCTAACAGGTTGACCACGTAAGTGGGTCATTACCCGTTGAGGCCTAGTTGGAATAGTCTATCGACTGGTGTACCGGAAAGGAAGGCCGAAATATTAATGATCTACTCACAGCTCAGAGTTTCCGATACCTGTCTAATGTTCACTAGAATTCTGAAGGTATAGGCGTAGAAAGGAAATACCTAGACTGAATGTATCAGATGGGAAGAAAAGAGAGATAGAAAAGAAGAGAGAGAGAGAAGAGAAACAAAAACCATTAGAAAAAGTTATACTGGGAAAGAAAAGCCACGTAAGAAAAAAAGAAAAAAAGGAGGGGGGGGGGGGGGACGGGTGAGGTATGGGAAGGAGAAAGGGTACTCATCCCACTGACTCCCCATCAGCCAGAGGTCGAGCCATATTATCTGTGCTGGAAAAGATACTCCTAAATTCTGCAGAGTCGTGAAAAAGAATCCATTCAACCCAAATCCCTAAGAATTTGTTCCGAGATCCCGACGCATCAGCTGCGAGCTCCTCCATTCGATATGTGTCCATCAATTCTTTGAACCAATCAAGTAGAGATGGAGCCCGGCTTGATTTCCAGAACCTCGGGATCACAGCACGAGCAGCCGAGATGCAAAAGCGGAGAATATCCCTCTTCTGTAGCCCAATAGGACCTGGAAAAATGGATAACATTGCCGATTCTGGGCAGCATTCGGCTTGTTTACCTGTTATCCGGGCGTATGCATTGAAAACCTCAGACCAGGACCGCCGGATTTCCCCACAACTCCACCAAATGTGTATCATTGTACCCTTCTCTTCCCCACAGTGCCAGCAGGTATCAGGGGTTCCAGGGAACATGTTCCGGAGTGTCGTCGGGCACAAGTACCATCTAGTGAGCAGCTTATAGCTTCTTTCTTGTGCAGAACAAGCGCTAGCTAGTGAGTGAGTAAATATAAAGCATTTCTGCCAATTAGCTTCTGAAATACTACACCCCAATTCCCTCTCCCAAGCATGTTGGAAGTAAAGGGTGCCCTGCTCTCTCATGGACCCTAAGGCCTGGTATAGAAATGATATTTTGCGCCTCGGTGGAGCCTCCAGTTGGAATAACCTCTCCAGTACGTTGGGCGTCAATCTTACCCTGCAAGAGTGGTCAGCTGAATATAAGTATGCTCTGTATTGGAGAAATTCGAATCACTTAAGAGGTCTCGTAGGTTCTTTGAGTTGTAGCTCTGCCATCGGGGGCAAACCACCACTGGACAGAGTCTATCCTACTCGGGTGTCATCCACAATCCGCCAACATAAAAATCTCTGCCTGTCAAATCTGGGTGGGAAAGATGGGTTGGAAAAAAGGGGAGTCAAAGGGCTAAGTCTGTCGTTTAAGCGGAGGGTTTTCGTCACTAGGTGCCATACCTTCAAGGTGTTTCTGGTCATGTCTGTCAAAGGTACTAGGTCTGTGGAGTCTTTAGGGGAAATCCAAAGCAGGTGTTTCAGCGGAATCCCCAAACCCTCTTGCTCCACCCCTACCCATTTCTTGGAGGACGCATGATAATGCCAATCTAGAGCTCTAACAAGAGAGGAAGCCACAAAGTACGCTCGTATGTTGGGTAGTCCAACCCCTCCTCTGGTCTCGGGCAAGGATAGGATATTCATTCGCAATCTGGACCTCTTGCCCCCCCAGACAAATCTAAGGATCATAGATTGCATTTTGGAGAGGAAGCCTCTATCCAATAGAACAGGAACTGTCTGAAAAGTATATAAGAGTCGGGGCAAGACATCCATCTTGACTACGTTTATTCTCCCGAACCAGGATAGCTTTAATTGTCTATAGGAGGTAAATGCCGATTCCGCGTTAGTCAAAAGGGGTTGATAATTTAAATTGAATATTTGTTTAAGATCTTTTGGTATAAGGACTCCCAAGTACTTAATGGCTTCTACTTTCCATTTAAATGGGAACTGTTTAGATAGATGAGAAACCAATTCTCCAGGCAAAGAAATATTGAGTGCCTCGGTTTTGGAGCAATTCACTTTAAAGTTGCTCAATTGTCCGAACCGTTCAAACTCCATTAAGACCGAAGGGATGGAGACCAGGGGCTGGGAGAAATAAAGTAGCAGGTCATCTGCAAGTAAGGCTAATTTGTGATGACTCTGTCCCAGCTTGACCCCATGGACGCATTCATTGGACCTAAGTGCAAAATATTTAACTATTATAGTGTCAATTTAAAAATCACCAAGAACACAATTAGTCATTTTTTCACAATTGCCCGTCAATAGTTTGAATTTGATATAAAAAAACATAGTCTTGTAACATCTCAAATGAAAGCTGTTACCGTTCTGAGTAAAATGATGCCTCTCCCACTTCATTATCTTATTTCTAGCCTGAGATAAAAAAAATGTAAAGTCATACCAGGCCAAAATTCACCCTTTTTTTAAACTTTAAAAATCTGTAAAAAATTAACTGATGAAGAAAAAAATTCTAAACTTTTCATTTGTAATTAACTAAAGTAGTACTTCATAAAGGAAAAAAAAAAAAAAAATCTAAAGACGTCAGGTAAAAAAAAATATTCATATTTAGATCACTTGATATGGAATGACCCATTGACGCTATTAATAGTAAAATATGTTAAAATATGATCCCATTGCGATCCCAACTTGAAATTTGGTACAGATGTGGCTAAGAGCAAAGCAGACACATGGGCAGTTTTTGAAATATTTAAAGCGCGCCGATTTTTCAGAAATGCGTTTTAAAGTTTTGCGCTTGCGATCACATGGGTAAAATATTAACAAAGATCCTCTTGTGACATATCTGGTGAAAGCCTGGACAGTTCTGAGTAGATTGGTGTTTATTTTGTTTCTCTATCTTATTTCTAGCCCGAGATATGATAGAAAATGTAAAGCCATACCAGACCAAAATTCGCACTTTTTTAAAACTTTAAAAATCTGTAAAAAATTAACTTATAAAGAAAAAAATTCAAAACTTTTTTTTTGTAATTAACTAAAGTTGTTCTTCATATAGAAAAAAAATTAAAAAAATCTGAGGACGTCAGGGAAAAAAAATATTCATTTTTGGATCACTTGACATGGAATGACCCTATTAGAAAACAAATTTTCCTGTGCTGAGATAATCTAACATATGTGTCCCTGCTATTTACATCTCCTGGGCTGGGGAGGATGCAAAAGAGTATACAGACATTACAGCACAGGATCACAGCTGATTCTTTCTGTGAGGTAAAACATTTCCTTTTCTATTAAAAAAAAACCTGCACACTGCCTGCCTCCTGTCTCTATGTATGTATTCTTTCTAGGACTAAGTCTTGGGGCTGGTTTCACACATCTATGAAACATAGACTGGGCTTGAATCGGATGACCCGGCCTGACGGGAGTTGAATTTGTGTCTATGACACAGCTCGTTCAGCCAGGGTCTTGTAACCTGAGTGCAATTGGTGTTTCAGGGTCTTATAGGGCTCATTCAGAAATCAATGACAACTGGTCCAAACAAGGACCACTAAAGCACAGACTTCCAGCAGTGCTCTTGACCCGAGGGTGACAGCTTCATATAATTCTACGATGTCACATTCGGATCGGGAGACGGGTGGTCTGAAATTGGACAGATAGTACCTACCATAAGGGGGAATACAAAACAAGAAAACCTTAAAGCGTAACCGACTTTTACATTTTTACTTACTAATAATGTAGAGCAAGTGAGTTTAATTATCTTTCTAATATACTTCATTAGAAAACTCTGGCTGGTTACCATTCATAAACCTTCCACAAGGTGTCCCTACAGTACTGTGTGTGTGAAGCAGACATGTTTATTATCACTCAGATCCGTCTTCATTGAATATGGGCATGTATCTATAAAAGGAAAAAGAGGGTGGAGCCTACACTCCTGACTGCAGCTCATGAGGGAACAATGCATCAGATTAGCTCAGCAAACAGCACAGTTGCTAAGCAACTTCAGAGTGTTAGGATCATTGCAAACTCTTCAGATGTTTGTGCCAAGGAAAGATCTGTCATCTGGCTCCACACAGCTCAGTCACAATCTCTGTTAACCCCTTGTCTGCTGGCTCCCCATTTTACAGGGTTCTCAGCTGCAAAATGATGTATCAGTGAAAAAAACAGATGCCTCTCGGATGGTCCGTGTGCTGTTCGTGTGCGGTCCATGATTTTGTCGGACCCAGAGACTTGCATTGGCGAGTCTGGCGCGTGAATCGTATACTGTCGCAGCATGTTGTATTTGGTTTCTCTTCCGTCAATTGGATGAGAAAAAAACACCCAACACTTGCAAATGTGCTCTCGGACATTAAATAACATTGGTCCGACTGCAATGCGAGGAAAACTCGCATTGCAGTAGTTTGACTTTCACGCCACTGTGCCCGTACCCTAAAGCAGCCAGTATTTGTAGGACTGTGATTCTACAGCTGCTTCTCAATGCATAAGAATATCATCAAAAAGGTCATTTATTTCAGTAATTCAATACATAAAGTGAAACACATATATTATACAGAGTCATTACACACAGAGTGATCTATTTTAAGTGTTTATTTCTGTTAATGTTGATGATTATGGTTTACAGCCAATGAAAACCCAAAGGTCGTTATCCCAGAAAATTAAAGTAGGGAGGATGAAGGGTCTGAGAGATAAAATATTACCTAAATAGGTATCAGAAGCTTCACCTTGTGTGGTTGTGAAAGTCACCACCACTATAAAAGCATATCACAGCTTCTGCAGTCCCCAGCGTGGTGCATATAGAGTAGAGAGGATGAACGGTTAAAAACCGCGCTGCCATATTCCACAAGGCATCAAAGAGTGAATTAAATATCAATTTAGTCAACGGGTTTCAGGTATATGTCACTTCGTAGTCTTTTTGTAGTGGTCAGGCGTCACAATTGGGACACTGCACCTATAAACGAGAGTGTGGTAAACCCTATCACAGTGGGAAGGCAGATGTCTGCGGGAGGATCCCATGCCAGCACTCCCACATCCAAGCCTAGGCAAATGGTTGGAGCCCAGTCCCTAGGGGGGAGGATCAGGGGAGAAGGGAGGACACACAGTGAGTTCTAGTCGGCACTGAGAAAAGACGGAAAAATGGGGAGCCTCCAAGTGAGAAAAGGAGAGTCTCAGGGATGGGGCCTGGAGAGAGAGAACAGGCAGCCCAGACTCAAGGAGGGGACCCCCGAGTGCCCATACTCAGGGAAGGAACCCTGGTCCACTTGACCGGAGTACCAGTTCCGAAGACGGTCAGGGAGTCCAGCCCCTGAACCGAGAACACTGGAGGTCGTGGGTCCATTTACTGGCCCCGACACCCTGTCTAACGGGATCAGTCACACCAGGTTAACCCACCAGGGTCGAGTCCCAGAGCAGGAGGGAAAGAGTGGAAGCCGGGATCCTCAGAGCACCTCAACGGGCCTGGTACTAAGCGGGCTACCCCAGGACAGGCATCAGCAGCAGGACACGGGTTAGATCCAAGAAGGTATACCACGGGCGACTTCCAGAGACTCTGCAGCCCACTGTGACCACCCGGCCGGATAAAGACTGTTTTGCCACTGTGAACTGTATCGCCATCTGCATTTTTCCAGTAAAGTACCCGGGCAGAGTGATTACGTCTCCGTGTATCTGTTTTTCTGCTATACCGTGCCCTGCTCCATTCATCATCAGCACCTCCATTACCACCGGTGTATCCCTGCCCCAGAGGGTCAGCTCTACCTGCAGGGAGCTGTACCATCTTGGCTGCTATACCATCGCCTTCCGGAGGTCTGAAGCGGCGCTGGTGCTACTTCACGAGAATCAGCGGGTGGCGTCACGATAAACTTAAAAACTTTTATTCCCATTTTAACTACTCCTTTTTAGTTGACCACCAGGGCCACAGGTCTAGGCAGGCAACCAGTGACATCCCTAACCGCAGCAGAGGGCCCAGATACCCGAGTCCCCATACTCTGGGCTAGTAACATGCTTCACATTCTGTGTCACAGCCCGGCTAGTGTAGTGACCAGCATCACACCCTTAATGTTGAGTAGCAGACAGAATAGGAAATAACCAGTGATCAAGAAAGACTGTCCTATGATTAGCATAAAATTTCACTTTTATTGTTTCAATAAAATCGTCTAACAATCCGACAGGAACATCGAAATCACCTAGAAAAAACAGGTGCTTCTTGGCAATATCTTATTCATGGTTCATATAAAAATATGTAATAAAAGTGCTGTATATTCTTTAGGGTGACTTTGAATGAGTGTCACATGCTTGAAACAAAGTTGTTTACCTACAATTTTGGAAAGGTTTGGATGCCTGCGAGTAGGGACTTTATGTCTGAAACGCATCAGGCGTGTGGAGGATTGCTGCCCCCTGACATGTGATGTTTTTATCTGCCATGGAAGTAATACGACTGATTAAATAATGAAACCTATTTCATGGAGTCTCCTGGTGCTGGATTTTTCTCTTCCTGTTTTTCTGCAATTTTGGAAAAGATGTCAACAATCTTGCCCCTTCCGTCTTTGGAGTTTTGTGTGACATCATGTCCAGTTTTCCTTTTTTTGCCCTCAAAGGAAATAAACATGTATATAACAAAATGCGTCATTGTGGTAATTTTCTGGGAGAAATAATTCATTTTCTGGAACGATTTCAAGGGTGCCGACACTTTTGGCCATGACTGTATGTACTAGTTCTCCTAATCTATGGATGCAGCATGAGATAAGGCCACCAGGTTCCCGCAAAAAGCACAATAAATGACCAGTATCCTTTATATCTAATGGCATGTCCTTTTATCAATGCCTGAAGAGCCAAAAGGTCTGTTAAAGAACCGAATCTGGTCACTATAGGGTGACCTAGAGGGTATTGAGCATCACTGTGCCCAGTGGTGTAAATTGAACTTCATGTGCCCCAATGCAAAATCTCCAATGGGGCCCCCAATTATTGTAAATCTTTAATAGCAATAGTCTTTTTCTATAGGCCAAAGGGACTTTTGGGGCCACCTAGGGTCCAGGGTTGGGTGTGATTGCAACCTCTGCACCTGTTGTAGTTACGCCTCCGCTTATGCCCCTTGCGTGCAAAGTACCAGTAGGGCCACTGTGGATTAAGTGGAAATAAACTTGTCTTATGTGCTATACATTTAGTATTAACATAACGTATATACTCGCGTATAAGTCGAGTTTTTCAGCCCAAAAATTGGGCTGAAAAGTACCCCCCTCGGCTTATACGCGAGTCGGTGACGGTCCCTATGAGTATACAGCAGCCCCAGTAATCCAGGGCCCCCCAGCCTTGCTCCAGTCACCTGTAAAGCAAAATATACTTATCACTGTCCCGCTGCCGTCCGCGCCCACCGCTGCCGACATCCGCAATCCTCCATCTTCATGCGTCTTCTTCCGGTTTCCTGTGTTCGTCGCAGGCAATGACGTCATTGCCGGCGCCGAACACAGGAAGTCGGAAAAAGACGCATGAAGATGGAGGATCGCGGATGTCGGCAGCGGCGGGCGCGTACGGCAGCGGGACAGTGATAAGTATATTTTGCTTTACAGGTGACCGGAGCAAGGCTGGGGGGGCCCTGGATTACTGGGGCTGCTGTATACTACCGCTGGGGCTGCCGGGGCTGCTGTATACTACCACTGGGGCTGCTGGGGCTGCTGTATACTACCACTGGGGCTGCTGGGGATGCTGTATACTACTACTGGGGCTGCTGGGGATAACGTATACTACCACTGGGGCTGCTGGTGCTGCTGTATACTACCACTGGGGCTGCTATATACTACTACTGGGGCTGCTGGGGATGCTGTATACTACCACTGGGGCTGCTGGGGATGCTGTATACTACCACTGGGGCTGCTGGGGATGCTGTATACTACCACTGGGGCTGCTGGGGCTGCTATACACTACCGCTGGGGCTGCTATATACTACCACTGGGGCTGCTGGGGCTGCTATATACTACCACTGGGGCTGCTGTATACTACCACTGGGGCTGCTATATACTACCACTGGGGCTGCTGGGGATGCTGTATACTACCACTGGGGCTGCTGGGGCTGCTGTATACTACCACTGGGGCTGCTATATACTACCACTGGGGCTGTTGGGGATTGGGGATGCTGTATACTACCACTGGGGCTGCTGTATACTACCACTGGGGCTGCTATATACTACCACTGGGGCTGCTGGGGATGCTGTATACTACCACTGGGGCTGCTGGGGATGCTGTATACTACCACTGGGGCTGCTGGGGCTGCTATATACTACCACTGGGGCTGCTGGGGCTGCTATATACTACCACTGGGGCTGCTGGGGATGCTGTATACTACCACTGGGGCTGCTGGGGATGCTATATACTACCACTGGGGCTGCTGTATACTACCACTGGGGCTGCTGTATACTACCACTGGGGAGGCCTGTATACCACTGGGGGGGCCTGTATACCACACTGCTGGGGGCTGTATACCTGTGCTGGGGTCCACCCTCGGTTTATACACGAGTCAATAGGTTTTTCCAGATTTTTGGGGCAAAAGTAGGGGGGTCGGCTTATACACGGGTCGGCTTATACACGAGTATATACGGTATATTGTAGGGACCTAGTAAATCACATTGCCAGGTCATTTTTACAGCAAGATAACCTACTTAAAAATCCCAAAACACAATGATGGAACCATGGCATCTTTTTGCAGTTTCACTGCTTTTAGAACGTAGCGGAAACCAGAAAAAAATTCTATGATAAAATAAAGTCACTGTACAAAACATCAGTTCATCCTTTAAATAAATGAACTTTTACATATTAACACAAAAATGTAAAAAGCATTGAATTTTGGAAAAAGGGAAAATAAAGTGGAAATGCTAAAAAATAATCAACCAGTAATGAAGAGGTTAAATATGTGTTACCCTGTAATATGAAAACATTGCTGTTTTTACATTTTAGCAATTTTGTTAAACATATTTAATTGCACAGACTTACAATGCTAAGTTAATTACATCAATAATATTCTGTGTATGAAAACCTGATCCCGTGGATTTCTGGATTTCACGTAATGTAAACTGCAAAAACACTGAATATAAACAATGGTTATTCTACATCAACAATGCATTAGAGCAACAAATGACATTTATGAAGTGAGAAAGTAGCAAACTAAGTAATAACGGGAAAAGATCGATCGCCATCTAGTGTTCACCGGGAACACACACAACTATGTTCATGTCTGTTTGCCCAGGGCTGGAGTTCTTATGGTACTGGCTGCAATTCTGTCATATAAAATTGCATAAAGATATATATTTATTTATGTTTAGACATAATCGTTATGAGCGCAGTGCTTCTATGCCTTAAAGTGTTTTTTTAGCTCAAAAATACATATCTATAACACCAATGTCCCTGCTGTGACCCAGGCTTACCCACCGCCGCAGCCAGACTGCATGCCTTCCCCCTCTCCTTGGCTGCCCATATGTGCTGCTGTTGTCTCCCGTTTACTGTGCACACCACACAGGTATTCTCGGGTTGGAGGGCCAAAATACTGTATGAAGGGCCAATATACTGTATGAAGGGCCATTATACAGCATAGAGGGCCATTATACTGTATGGAGGGCCATTATACATTATAGATGGCCAACATATTGTATGAAGGGCCATTATGCTGTATGGAGGGACATTATACTGTATACAGGAGCATTATACTGTATAGAGGGCCATTATACAATATGGAGGGCTATTATACTGTATGGAGGGCAATTATACTGTATGGAGGGCTATTATACAGTGTGGACGGCTATTATAATGTATGGCAGTCCATTATACTGTATAGAGGGCCATTACAGTGTATGTAGTCTATAATACTGTGTGGAGGGGCATTATACTATATAGAGGGCCATTATACTGTATAGAGGGGCATTATACTGTGTGGAGGGCCATTATACTGTGTGTAGGGCTGTGTGCAGGGCCATAATACTGTGTGGAAAGGTGTGTGGTGGGCCATTATACTGTGTTGAGGACCATTATACTATATAGAAGGCCATTATACTGTATAGAGGGCTATTTTACTGTATGGAGGAACATTATAATGTATGGTCGGACGTTATACTATATAGAGGACCATTATACTGTGTGGAGGGCCATTATACTGTGTGGAGGGCTATTATACTGTATAGGGGGGCATTATACTGAGGCTTCATCACGGGGATCACAGAGACCGAGACCTGGCTCAGTGACCCTGCGGTGTCATTAAAAGTTCAGTGTGGGTGGCTCTCTCTCTTAGGGAAGGTCATCTGGCATGGAGAGTTTATTTGGGCAGGAATGACCGGACTTGGAGATACTTGTTAATTTTATGTGATGTCACCCACAGGTTGCGGCTATAGATGGCCACCGCTGCACGACAGCTCTCCTAGGGGCCGATGGTAGGGAGGCAGCAATGTTCATGAGCCCTCTACAGTTGGCCTGACCCCCGAGGCTGCAGAAGGTACCTGAGTGAGTTGGCAGTTATGTTTCTGGTGCTCATGATGCATCAAGAAAGTTTACAGACACAGTGGGTTGCAGTCTTCAGGTCTTTTACTCACAGTTACTGTGCAACAGCCCGCTGAGCACTGGGTTTTTGGAGGCAGGGATCCAGCTATTCACAGGTAGTAGGATGGTACGTAACCGGCGGCACCCGTTCTCTGTCCTTTCTCTGCCGTCTCACACAGCTCTTGCCTCGCCCGTCCTGCCTTGCACCTTGCCACACAGAGCTCTGAGCCAGTGACTGTGGACTTTTCTTAGGGGTAAATCTGCAGTATCTCCCCTTAGCCCTATGGTTGCCATCTTTTCAGCAGATGTGCGCGGTTGTCGATCGTGTCACCATGGAAGTACCACACAGTCTCCGGGTTGCTAGCTGAGCCTTGTCTGTATTCTCCACTAATCTTGGGGTCCTGGTGCCCCTTTCTTCGGCCTAGTCCCTCCACCGCCTTGCACTTGACAATGGATACAAGTCCCACGTGTGGATTGTTCACTGTCCGTGCACCTGGAACCCTCTCTTCTTCCTGGAGTCACCTGGTTCTCCTTCTCTGTTCCTCAGTCTGGCCTCTGGGCACTTCTCTCAAGTTCTTTTCCTTCTATGACAGGCTTTCTTTCTCTAGCTTCCCTCCAACTTGACTCTAACTGCTTCACTCTCCTCTCTGCTGTTCCACTGTCTCTACTCCTTTCTAGATCTTTCCCACTCTACTTATGCCCTTTGTCACGTGTCCCACGTCATCTACGTGTGTGCTTCCTAATTCTCTCCTCCCAGGTGCTCCCTCTAACTACTTCCTCTCCACCCATCCCCACTACAATGGTTCCTAGTGTGTGGTCTGGGTGTCCCAGCACCGGTCTGTACCCCTCTTACCAGAGTGGGATACTACACCCTAACAGGGGTGCAGTACCTCTGTGGCGACTGGATCTGCAGGGGCGCCACAGTAAGGAGGGACATTAAACTGTATATAGGGCCATCATATTGTATAAATGACTGTTTTGGGCAATTATGCTATGTTTGGTCACTGTAGTACTATTATAGTCTAGAGGAACTATGTAGAGCTGATTACTCAGTGTTAAATGTTACAGTTTGTTGCTATAGTCTAGTTAGGAAATACACTCATATTATATAGTTATTATACAGACACGGCCAAAAGTGTTGGCACCCTGAAATTGTTCCAGAAAATCAAATATTTCTCCAAGAAAGTTATTGCAACTCCACATTTTGTTACACATGTTTATTACCTTTGTGCATATTGGAACAACACAAAAAACAGATTAAAAAAAGTGAATTGGACATAATTTCACTAGTGATAAGCGAGTACCGTAATATTCGTAATCGCTATGCTCATTACGAGTACTTTTTAATAATCGCATATTCATTCAGAATAGCGAGTATACCATGTAAGTCAACGGGAAACGTGAGTAATTTTCTGCTGTACCCTACAAAGGGGTCTGGGGTCCTGAAGAAAAGGCTGAAATGGGTGGGAAAGTCATGAAACAGAATGGGAAGAGCCTGGAGAATATGCCTGCATACATTTCTGACTCACATATGGTTTGTGGGAATAGCTTTGTCACAGGATTACGCCACTGTTACAGATACACAAGAACAACTACCAAACCTAACCTAAATTGTATTTAACAGGCCAAAAAGGATCAGAAACAGTTTTTCCTGCATAATCACTTGTATACAAGTCTAAATAAATCAGAGAAAAAAAATATTGCTTTTAGCGTTTGTTCACGCATAGTGTTGTGGCTTTTTTTCGCCCTTTACAATTGAGAGGGCTCTGACTTATACATTTTGTCGGTCCCTCTGTCATACATCATTTTTAGTTGGCTGTTTCCCAGCACTTTACAAGGCCAGCTACAACTTGCAAGTAGGTATGTTGATCTTTGACCTCAGAGACCTCAGGGGGCCCTGTAAGATGCGTTTGTGAGGGACTGCTCTTACTTAGACATTTGTGCGGTCCCTCCCTCATTGACACTCTGATACTGGAATACATATTCCATAACAGTTTACAATGTGCCTGTTGTAGCGTTGGGCTTCACCCTCTTCATCCTCCTCCTCCATTAATTTTTTGCAGCCCTAAATTCAAATGTTCAGAGGGCCTGCAGTAGGCAAGAAACCTGAGTTTGGTGAGGGCCCAGAGATGGCTCTGTAACGTATGTTTTGAAGGGACTGCTTATACTTAGACATTTGGGCGGTCCCTCCCTCATTGACACTGTGATAGTTAAACACATATTCCATAGCAGAGTACAATGTGCCCATTGTAGCGTTGAGCTTCACCTTCCTCCTCCTCCACCTCCATGACATTTTTCAGCCCTAATTTCAAATGTTTAGAGGGTCTGCAGTAGGCAGGAAACCTGAGTTTAGTGAGAGCCCTCATGGCCCTGTAAGGGTGGCTTCACATTAGCGTTCCCCTCCGCAGCGTTCTGCAGAGGGGATCCGCAATGTGAACGCAGCACTGCAAGCCCCTATGTTTAGAATGGGAGCGCACGGTGCTTCGCTTGACTGCGCATGACCGTGCACACCCATTCACTGCCATATGTGATCTGTGCGCAGGCGGATGCCTGCGTACAGATCACACACTCTCGCCCACACCAGGACGCAACATGTTGCGAAGCCACCCTAACTTACGTTTGGAAGTGTCCTTCTCTAGAAATTTAGGAGGTCCCTCTTGTGTATATATGAGAGTGCCCTCACTTATTCATATTGTAGGGCCCTCAGTCTGTTATGTAACTCATTTAAGGGCAGAGAATACATAGAAAAAGTGCAAGAGACATGGAGTAATAGAAGATAGCAGTGAGTGCAGCCTGTGAGCCTCAGGTTTGGCTGAACTCTGTGAACCGGAAAAATAAAGCTGCACTAGTCAATGGGATGATGAGCTCAAATACATCTCTTGTACAAGTCAATGAATAAAGGATATTTGGTGCCTTCCCCTCCAGGATGGTTTGGATAAGTTTCTCGACATGGCTCAAGATTGTGGTTGGCAATATTCCTCAGATTATATAGGAAGAGAAAACTTCTTAATACTCTACTACTTGGTCCACTGCAGAATGTGCATCGTATATCCAAAAAGTACTCCTGGGGGTTGTGTCATAGGTGCAGGAAGATATCATGACAAGAGACTCCCTTGACAAACATTATCTACGATTGACTACAGTAGTAGCTGTGGCCCTCGATTCATGTTTTCAGAGGGCCATCAGTCGGTCATTAACAGTCAGAGTAAATTTCTATTGAATATGTACCCTTTATCTCATTCACAATGTATATGTACCCTTATCTCATTCACAATGTGGCACAAGCCAGGCATGGTTTTTTTCAACACCAAGGGATAATGGGGACCATTAATAAACCAGCACAACAACAAGGGCTATCTGTGTCTGTAATACACTAAATATACTAAGATACTTAAGTGACCATTTGTGCATCCTTTCTGATGCTTCAGTTCCCTTTAGTTATTGTGTTTCCAAGCTGAGCAATTGGCCCGACCCCTCCTTATACACCTTGGAGGTGCCTGCCCGTCCGCTGGTGTGATGTCAGAGCATGTTTTCAGTTCCGCTGGGTCAATCATCACTGATATGTAAAATAAGATAGACGAGGGTGCAATGGGTCTTATCTCCTTAATGCTGTAAATGTATGCACATGCAGTGCATTAACTGCTCACCTTAGTAAATTGTGATAACCCACAACTAGTATTTGTGCATCCAACAGCTGCCGCGGGATCCACCACCCCAGGGATGGCCGCGTGATATCCAAGTACAAAGACTAATACGATCTGCGCTGCTGTGTATAAGATCACAGACGTTTGTGATATATAAAATGGTGCTCTTTATTGCATTACGACGCGTTTCAAGGTCGTCCCGATCTCTTTATCAGGGATACACCAGCAGGGATAGCCCACATGGCACAGTTCATGTGTAACTGTCTGTGGCAAGACCCTTGCATGATACATATTTTATTCAACAACCTAACTGACCTAACCTTTCTCGATCCACGGTACAAGGAGAAATTTCCTTCTCTCCTTTTGGAGTCATTAAAGAGTTTTACAATTGAATCGTTGTAGATCAGTTGCTGAAAACATCACCCTTAGACAATGCTGGTGGCAGACATGCAGATTCAGAAGGGCATAGCCCAGGCAACATAGCAGTGGTTTGATGCAGATTTGGTACCCTGGTTTTCCGCCCACCTACTGGGGTTCTTGACTGCCATGTGGTTTCACATACTGGTGGTGCTCAGGTTGCCTTTGCCCTGGCCTCTGCCCAACTCAGTACGGCAGATGCTACAGACTATAATGTTTTCTTCTGAAGAACTTTAAGAAAAAAAATTCCACACAGCAGCTGAACGCCCCCATTGCACTGACTTGGCCCACAGCAGGGGTGCTTTTGACAGTTGACCCAGTTCTCACTCTGGGGAAACCACAACCCTTGGTGTCTGTGTTGGTGCAACATATCCATCATCTTTTTCTGTGTTGCTGTTGTGGCTATGCGTGCCAATGGTCCAGGTTGGCCCAGTGGACTGATCATCGATCACTTAGTCTTCCATCTCATCCTCCTTCCCAGTTGACATTGTAGGCTGACCTGATGGCAACAGTGTCTCATCATCATCAGCCTCCACCTCTGGATACAGTAAATTATGTTCCTCCAAGTGGCTTTCTTCTGCCCGCAGTTCCTCAAATACTTCAGCATCAATGCACGCCACCTCCTCACATCCTTCTTCAATGATGCGCAGTGATAGGCCACAGCCAACTAAAGGATACATACCAAACAGATCCAGTCTTCAGGGTGGCCAAGCTTGAGGTCATATGTCTCCTGTGAATGATAATGGTGGGAGCAAGGAGAACCAGCTTCAGGATTGGATGGGCCAGCCTTCTGTGTATCGACAGTAGACTGTGTGGTCATGGAAGATTTGTTGCTGCTTGGCAAATGCGTAAAAGCGTTGTCTGCTATCCAAGACAGAATCTGTTCTTGCTCTTCTGGCTTCCAAGCACATTTGTTGGGGTAACTCCTGGCAATAGACTGAGTAATAAGACTGGAGGAGTTGATATTTGGCGCAGTCTCTTCAATAGTGAAGAATATTGGATATTTATCCTTTAAACCCGACACCTTAGTGGTGTAAATAATAGACAGGAATTTGTGTACATTCATGTATTTCTGCATGTAGTGGTCGTACTTGAAAATTAATAAACAGGAATGTTTTATCATTTTTGCTTTCATTTCTTGTCATTTGCACATATTTAATGTATCTATTATTCCAGTGATGTCCATACATTCATAACTGTTTCTTTTTGATGTTTCCTGACATTCTAACACATGTATAACCCATAATACACCACAGCTCAGGCAGGCAGACGGTGACATCATAATGGCTGATGACATCACAGGTTGATAAATTCCCTGCACAAGATCAGAATCTCTGTCTTCAGAGACTCTGGCTTTAGATTGCACCTGCTCTGTGCAAAGAGAGTTTTTCAGTTTATTTTCTTCGATTTTTAACCAAGGAAGAAAGGAAGGAGAGAGAGAGAAGGAGAGAGAGGAGGAGAGAAGTAGAGAAAAGATGAGAGAAAATATTGGTACATTTTTTTGGCTAGCTGCTACCATCAACTTGCTATGCATAATCTACAACATCAGAAATCTAATGAGCAGAAATGCCACTGGAATTAATGTACTCTACTGGATTTACACCATCGGTAAATTACTAGGGTGGCTTGGCACTGCCAGTTCCATACTAGGCTGGATTGCCCCCACCAGCACTTTGCTGGGTTGGGTAGCCTCCAATACTGAAAACCTGTGGTGGATTGCCATCACCACTCATTTTCTGGACTGGGATTTCAACTCTACCGATCTGGTGCACTGGATCGCCACCATCAACAAAATACTTGGATGGATCAACACTACTGGCGAACGTTTGGGCTATGTCACGTCCAAAGGAAAATTGTTCAGCTGGATAATCACCGCTGACGAAATATTGGATTGCGTTCCAGCCACTGGTGAATTTTTTGGCTGGGTCATCATTACCGTCACTGGAGGACCAGGCTTGGGCCCAACCAGCAGCAAAATACTGGGCTGGGTTGTGAATATTGAAGGACCTCTCAGATGGGTCCTTTATGTTGGTAAGGTACTGGGGATAGTCGCTAATGCTGGTGTATTTCTCAGATGGACCCCCACCGCCACTGCCAGTAAACAGCTATTCTGGATTTCCTGTCAACACGTGGACTCTGTTTACACAGCCACCAAACACTTTGGTTGGATTATAATTCCGCTTCAACTCCTGGATTGGAGTGACACGCCCAACAAAGACTGGGACTTGATTATAATTTCCTTTGAACAGTTGGATTTAATTGACAGCATCAGAAAACACCTTGATTGCATTAACACCATCATCAAATACCTTGACTGGATCTCCGCCCCACGGAAACGCCTGTGCTGGATCAAAACCAGAGGTAAATTACTTGACTGAGTATATATTGTGAAAATCAATATTTTCCATCCTTACATATTAGCTGTGTACCTTAGGACTCGACATCAGTCATACAATAGGAGAAAACACAGAGTTCATACACAATTTCTTTTTTCAATGCCAAAATTGAACACAATTTTTATTTTTTCCAAAGATAGATAAAGTGATAAGTGCACACATGACTTTTTTCCAGCGGGTAAAATAACAATTATTTCTACACAGAGATCACCTATCTTAGCATACATATACAAATATATAAGGGGCACAGAAAGTTTGTCGTTATGGTCCTCTAAATATCTAATGCCAGGTGTATTGCTCTATGATTTGGTCATTATTGGTTTCCCAAAGACAGCCTCATGAGTCCAGCAGTTGCATTAATGCTGACAGGTGTCCCAACATTTATATCAGAGAATCTCATCCACCATAAAACAACCTCAAATGCCTAAGTGAAGGTTCTAGATCAAAATTCTAGTTATCTACACATGCGGGGAATCTGGAGAGCATGGAGATGCCAGCTCCCGTTTTAGGTCAATTAGGAATAACATAATTATTAATATTTGCCAAATGCCAGAAAAATGAGACAGAGAATGGTTTAAGGTATTTTTATTACTTTCTGCAAAGTCACAAGTTCACATACTGTACATTTCATTAGTATTTGGTACCATTTCAAATAAACTTTATGACTTGCGTGAAATGTTTTGGATATCCTTCCACAAACGTCTCACAATAGCTGTTAGGAATTTGGGCGCATTCCTCCTGACAGAACTGGTGTAACTGAGCCATGTTTGTAGGTCTCTTTGCTCGCCCCTGCCTCTTCAGCTTTGCCCATACATTTTCAATAGGATTGAGATAGGGGCTTTGTGATGGCCACTCCAACACATTATGGATCACAGGTATCCAACTCAAAGATCAATGTGGCGCTTCCTAAGAAAAATCTATTGTATATCCTCATCATATATGTAAAAAAATTAACATTTGTTTTCAAGATAATCAGTAAAACACAACACTTTTTGGCTAATTTTTCCATAATGGCCTTCTTCAGGTATTAGGAATTAAAATCAAAAGCACAAAAAAATGATTTGATTGTATTTTATATGCCTGGAGAAGGTTATTGTTGAAAAATTAGCCAAATGGCGTTGTGTTTTATTGATTATCTTGAATAAAAATTTTCATTTTTTTCACATATATGATAGATTTTTTAGGAAGCGCCACATTGTTTTTTGAGCTGGATACCTGTTATTCTTGATGTTGTCTTGGTGTGCTGCATACCCATGGAATAAGGAATCTATCTTCTGGATCCCCCCAACTTTCTTATTAAATAAGATTCTAATTGAAGCCTCATTTAAATAAGATGAAAGACGGCACTCACCCGATCTCCTCGACGTGCTCTTTATTCACAAAATATAAGGGTACATAGTGCAGGGAGGGGTCGGCAGGGTGGACAACGGCTCCGTTTCGCGCGTATATCGCTTCTGCGGGTCCAGAAGCCTCAATATACTGGACACCAGGTGAGCATAACACTTGGGAAATTAATTCTGTTATTCTTTAACAGCTACTGTTAGATCTTCGCTGCTGGTCTCCTTTATTTTCTCCTTACTGAGAACCCGTCCCCTCTGCAAAACATTGACTTTGTTATCCTTAAGCCACTTTGTAACCAGTTTGGCAGTATGCTTCAGGTCATCGTCTATTTGGAAGTCCCATTTCCGTCCAAGCTTTAACTTCTTGGCTGATGTCTTGAGATGTTGCTTCAGTATTGCCACATATTCTTCTTTCCTCATAATGCAATCTATATTGTGAAGTGCACCAGTCCCTCCTGCAGCAAAACAACCTCACAACATGGTGATGCCACCCCCATGTTTCACAGTTGGGATGGTGTTCGTAGGCTTCCAAGCTTCTCCCTTTTTCCTCCAAACATAATGATGGTCATTATGGCCAAACAGCTCAATTTTAGTTTTGACAGACCACATGATATGTCTCCAAAATGTAAGTCCTTGTTCCTGTGAGCATTTGCAAACATGAATCTGGCATTTTTATGTTTCTCTTGGGCAGGGACAGTTTTAGACAAAATGGGACCCAGGGCAAAAGTTAAAAGTGGGGCCCCATCTGCAAATAAATTGCTCCATCACACACAAACATTTAAGTTTTATTTACAGGAGCTGATTTCAGACCTTAATACAGAATGGGCCCAATTTGTGAAAAACCGGCATTTTTCATGCCATTCTTTCATGAAATGGCATGCTGGGGTCAGATGTCCCTGGGTCATAAAGAGATATACAACTCTTCATGAATCTGTAGCATCTGAAGAGTGTCACTGCCGAAAAGTCTTGCTGATTGAAGGACAGATCCCCACAGTTAGGCATTGGGGCGCTGTCTGTCAATCTGGATGACATCAGCAGTTATGCTCCGCTGACAGAGCAGATTGGAAAAGAAGGAGCTGCTCAGTCAATGTGACTTCACCAGCAACAGGAGAATCGTCATCAAAGACATATACTACACCACACAGGAGAGCTAAAAGCTCCTCTATATACTACACCACACAGGAGAGCTGACAGCTCTGCTATATACTACACCGCACAGGAGAGCTGACAGCTCCTCTATATACTACACCACACAGGAGAGCTGACAGCTCCTCTATATACTACACCGCACAGGAGAGCTGACAGATCCTCTATATACTACACCACACAGGAGAGCTGACAGCTCCTCTATATACTACACCGCACAGGAGAGCTGACAGATCCTCTATATACTACACCACACAGGAGAGCTGACAGATCCTCTATATACTACACCACACAGGAGAGCTGACAGCTCCTCTATATACTACATTGCACAGGAGAGCCGACAGATCCTCTATATACTACACCGCACAGGAGAGCCGACAGATCCTCTATATATTATACCGCACAGGAGAGCCGACAGATCCTCTATATACTACACCACACAGGAGAGCTGACAGCTCCTCTATATACTACACCACACAGGAGAGCTGACAGCTCCTCTATATACTACACCACACAGAAGAGCTGACAACTCCTCTATATACTACACCGCACAGGAGAGCCGACAGATCCTCTATATACTACACCGCACAGGAGAGCCGACAGATCCTCTATATACTACACCACACAGGAGAGCTGACAGCTGCTCTATATACTACACCACACAGGAGAGCCAACAGCTCCTCTATATACTACACCACACAGGAGAGCCAACTTATCCTCTATATATTACACCGCACAGGAGAGCTGACAGATCCTCTATTTACTACACCATACAGGAGAGCTGTCAGCTCCTCTATATACTAGACCACACAGGAGAGCTGACAGCTCCTCTATATTCTACACCTCACAGGAGAGCCAACAGATCCTCTATATACTAAACCACACAGGAGAGCTGACAGCTCCTCTATATACTACACCACACAGGAGAGCCAACAGCTCCTCTATACACTACACCACACAGGAGAGCTGACAGCTCCTCTATATACTAGACCACACAGGAGAGCTGACAGCTCCTCTATATTCTACACCTCACAGGAGAGCCAACAGATCCTCTATATACTAAACCACACAGGAGAGCTGACAGCTCCTCTATATACTACACCACACAGGAGAGCCAACAGCTCCTCTATACACTACACCACACAGGAGAGCTGACAGCTCCTCTATATACCACACCACACAAGAGAGCTGCCGGATGCTTTATATACTGCACCACACAGGAGAGCTGACAGATCCTCTATATACTAAACCACACAGGAGAGCTGACAGCTCCTCTATATTCTACACCTCACAGGAGAGCCAACAGCTCCTCTACATACTACACCACACAGGAGAGCCAACAGCTCCTCTATATACTACACCACACAGGAGAGCCTATAGATGATAGATATATAGATTAGAGATAGAGGGATAATTAGAAGACAGATAAAAAATGGATAGACACACACACATACACACACCCACTGAGATCTGCTATGCTCATATTATGACAGCAGTGTTATAGAGTACTGATATAAAGCTCACACTTTTGTCTGTGCTCCAGCAGCTCTTCCTCTGCGGTCACTTCTGTATGTGGCCCTGTGGAGCAGCAAGGGAATGCTGCTGTGGCGCCCCGCACCGAGTGCGTCACAGGAGGGTATTGCAGCCAAAACTGCAGCAGCAATATTCTCCGACCCAGCAATCACACAGTTAACTCAGAGATCCATACCCTACATGCATCACCTAGCATAGAGGGCCAATCAGGTCCTGGTGGGCGGAGTGTAAGGGTAGTGTGTAGTGGAAGTTTAGAATAATTAGAGAGTTCTAGAGAAAGGAGTTCTCCCTGCAACAACATATGAGAAGGAGCGAAAGAGAGCAAGTTCTGCAACCTAGGAGAGGTGGTTGCACAGTTCTGTGAGGCCCCCTGGCCACCTTCTACCGGCCATCTCCCTACCGTCACCACGGTTGAGCACCATTACTCCCGGTGCATTACCAACCGATCTACGGGCATCAAAATGCGGGCTCAAAATCATCCCGTGCCCATCTACAGCCGGTTTGCTGGTACCGAAGCTAGCAGTAGTCCAGCTCTGCTATGCGAACCAGAGGAGTGGAGGGATCGCTTTACAGGAGCACCCAACCATCGCCAAATCCAGTCGTCTAACCAGCGGTGTACCCACCAAGGGACCCAAGGCTCCCCAAAGCATCCGGAACGTATACCCCGGATAGGGCATTCAAGCAGCCTCCCTGTACCCGATCTGGTATTCCTGGGCAACAATGGCACAGCACTTAGTTAGAATGGAGGAACACCGCGGATCTCTGAGAACACACTGGTCATTGCTGAGTCCACCCGGTCTACTATCTACTAACTGTATACCATGTACTGCCTGCTGGTTACAGTAAGGAACCCTTTGCAGAGACTTACAGTGTCCGTGCCTTCTTATGAACTGTTTATCCGCATTTCAAGGTAACCGCAGCTGCCTCACATCATCTTCAGCAGCTCACGGCTCCGGGGATCACCGCTCAGCCTGTGAGGAGCGTTCCATCTTGCTGCATTCCATCCCCCGGAGGCCCGCAGCGTCGGTACAATTACCGAATCTCTCATAGGTGGCGTCACGACAAATTAACCCCTTAATCTGTTCCCACAAGACGTCTTCACTTTTGATCTGCACTCAACCGGGCCCCACTACCGGCAGGCGCGGCACCCCGTGACAAGGAGGAAGGAAACGTCTGTCTAAACCGGAGTCCCGGCCACGGTGAGTCACTGCTGCATTAATCAAACTTTGCATTGATGGAGAGGGGGCCCTCACTCACTCCTTTCTGAGGGCCCACTCCAGTATTGTGTCACCCCCACTGATCCTGCTGACACTGGGGGCCTTTATTCAGTGAAGAGCTATAATAACGCTTAAGAGAAGTCATTGCAACGTACTTTGGCACAGAAATAATGCAGGAGGGAGCAGTGGATTCCCTCTGTTCTTCCAGTTAGTAAAGAGAGGAGGAGACAGGGGCTCCACCAATCACAGTACAGCTCTCTGGCTGACCAGTAACACAAAACTAACACTGATTGGCTGTAGTTTAACCAATCAGTATTAGTCTAAGCAGCGGCACCACCCTCTGAGATACTCAACACTGGAAAGAGCAGTGATACCATGGTAACAACTGATCAGAACAAGTGTTCCGGTCAGCTTGCAGAGTGAGCGGGAGAATGTGCAGATGTCTGTGATAATCAGCTGCACACTGCTCTCCTGGGCAGAGCGGGAGAAGCTGATAAAACCTGCAGCAACATTATTAGTGCAGGACCCTGCTGGGGGCCCCTCAGAGTGTAGAGGCCTTGGGCAAGTGCCCACTCTGCCCCCCCCAAACGCCGGCCCTGCTCTTGGGTAATGGCTTCTTCCTGGCAGAGTGGCCTTTCAGCCAATGGTGATACAGTACTCGTTTCACTTTTTGCTTTGTTCTTTTGCTTTGTTCTTGGGTTGATATGCACATGTCGGACCAAAGTATCTTCATCTCTGGGACACAGAACCCTTCTCCTTCCTGCGCGGTATGATGGCTGGACATTGCCACCTTGTTTGTACTTGAGTATAATTGTTTGTTCAAATGAACAAGGCACCTTTAGGTATCTGGAAATTGCACCCAAGGAGGAACCCCACTTGTGCAACTCCATAATTCTCTTCCTGATATCTTAGCTGATTTCTTTAGACTTTCCTATGATGCTACACAAAGAAGCAGTGTTTCAAGTGTTCATTAAAATACATCTACAGGTGTGTCTCTAATTAAGAAGCTTCCAAACACATGACATAATCATATGGGCTGTCCCAAATTGTTTAAAGGCATAGTAATTGTAGTGTATGTAAACTTGTGACTTTGCAGAAAGTAATGAAAAAAAATGCCCTAAACATTCTTTCTTTCATTATTCTGGCATTTTGCAAATAGAAATGATTATGGTAATCCTAATTGACCTAAAACAGGAAAGGTTTATTCTGATTTCATGTCAGGTAGTGAGAAAAGCATGCATATGTGTCTTTTTATACAGTTTATGTAAACTTCTGATTTCAACTACTTTTACTATCTGATTGTTGAAATATTACATCCAGCCCCTTGTCACATATAATGTTTTTCTTACTTTAGGTTATGTTCAGATAGCACCTGTTCACACTGCATGTTAGAGAACGCCGGCAGTCCTTTCTTATTAATGTTACTGAGATTCCCCACAGCTCGCAGTGTACACAATGTTAGGATTCACAAGTCTGCAGTCACATAGAATGACTGATCCTTTAGCACAGGCAGCTTTGGCTCTGCAGCACAGGTGAAGCAACTGGGTGCTGAGGCTGACCGGATCCAGCCATCCAACCTGATTCAGAGCAGCACTTGCCAGCTGTAGAGCATAAAGTGTGCTAGCGGTGCATACACACTCCATACCTAGGTAACTTGCCAGTCTGACACTGCACAGTGACCGATAAAATAGGCATCAAACTATGTACACTATGGAAGTATGATCTGCCCATTCTTGAAAACGGAGAGAAACTTTAATATGCAGTTTAATTGCAAAGTTACCAGTTTTTACAAGTACTTTGCAATTTTAACCATTTAGAAACTGGAGGCAACCCCTTTAAGTGCATTGTCTCTGATTAATTCAGTGGTGTAGACTAAACTAATGTTGTGTATAACCAATTGTTTCCCTCTCAGCAGCTACAACTGAACCTGTGAAAGAAGGAAATTACCATCAAATTCGGAGAGGGCATCACAGAAAGTATCGTGTACCACCTTTTTACCCCATACTTCTTTATCCACCCCTACCTATCCCCTTTCCAAAACATACCTCATCCACCCCATACCCACCTACCTCCCCTTTCCAACACGTACCTTATCCACCCCATACCCACCTATCTATCCCCATTCGAACTCACGATGTTGAGCTAAAAAAAATATATAAAAAATAAAAAAATAAAAAAAAATAAAAAAATAAATAAATAAAAACAATGGCCAAATGGTCCTAACACATCTGGACATATATTTCAGTGGGCTTCTTTTTGTTTTTTTGTGAACATCTCTTAAGGACTAAATAGCCATCTCAAGTCCTGTAGCTTGCTGGCCATAACAAACTTGTATATAGTTATGATTAACTGCTTCCCTTCTTTCCCTTATTATCCCAGAAAATATCAAAAAAATATATAAAAAATAAAAAAATAAAAAAAATAAAAAAATAAATAAATAAAAACAATGGCCAAATGGTCCTAACACATCTGGACATATATTTCAGTGGGCTTCTTTTTGCTTTTTTGTGAACATCTATTAAGGACTAAATAGCCATCTCAAGTCCTGTATCTTGCTGGCCATAGCAAACTTGTATATAGTTATGATTAACTGCTTCCCTTCTTTCCCTTATTATCCCAGAAAATATCAAAAAAATATATAAAAAATAAAAAAATAAAAAAAAATAAAAAAATAAATAAATAAAAACAATGGCCAAATGGTCCTAACACATCTGGACATATATTTCAGTGGGCTTCTTTTTGTTTTTTTGTGAACATCTCTTAAGGACTAAATAGCCATCTCAAGTCCTGTAGCTTGCTGGCCATAACAAACTTGTATATAGTTATGATTAACTGCTTCCCTTCTTTCCCTTATTATCCCAGAAAATATCAAAAAAATATATAAAAAATAAAAAAATAAAAAAAAAAAAATAAATAAATAAATAAAAACAATGGCCAAATGGTCCTAACACATCTGGACATATATTTCAGTGGGCTTCTTTTTGTTTTTTTTGTGAACATCTCTTAAGGACTAAATAGCCATCTCAAGTCCTGTAGCTTGCTGGCCATAGCAAACTTGTATATAGTTATGATTAACTGCTTCCCTTCTTTCCCTTATTATCCCAGAAAATATCAAAAAAATATATAAAAAATAAAAAAATAAAAAAATAAAAACAATGGCCAAATGGTCCTAACACATCTGGACATATATTTCAGTGGGCTTCTTTTTGTTTTTTTGTGAACATCTCTTAAGGAATAAATAGCCATCTCAAGTCCTGTAGCTTGCTGGCCATAACAAACTTGTATATAGTTATGATTAACTGCTTCCCTTCTTTCCCTTATTATCCCAGAAAATATCAAAAAAATATATAAAAAATAAAAAAATAAAAAAAAATAAAAAAATAAATAAATAAAAACAATGGCCAAATGGTCCTAACACATCTGGACATATATTTCAGTGGGCTTCTTTTTGTTTTTTTGTGAACATCTCTTAAGGACTAAATAGCCATCTCAAGTCCTGTAGCTTGCTGGCCATAACAAACTTGTATATAGTTATGATTAACTGCTTCCCTTCTTTCCCTTATTATCCCAGAAAATATCAAAAAAATATATAAAAAATAAAAAAAATAAAAAAAAATAAAAAAATAAATAAATAAAAACAATGGCCAAATGGTCCTAACACATCTGGACATATATTTCAGTGGGCTTCTTTTTGTTTTTTTGTGAACATCTCTTAAGGACTAAATAGCCATCTCAAGTCCTGTAGCTTGCTGGCCATAACAAACTTGTATATAGTTATGATTAACTGCTTCCCTTCTTTCCCTTATTATCCCAGAAAATATCAAAAAAAAATATAAAAAATAAAAAAAAAAAAATAAATAAAAAAATAAATAAATAAAAACAATGGCCAAATGGTCCTAACACATCTGGACATATATTTCAGTGGGCTTCTTTTTGTTTTTTTGTGAACATCTCTTAAGGACTAAATAGCCATCTCAAGTCCTGTAGCTTGCTGGCCATAACAAACTTGTATATAGTTATGATTAACTGCTTCCCTTCTTTCCCTTATTATCCCAGAAAATATCAAAAAAATATATAAAAAATAAAAAAATAAAAAAAAATAAAAAAATAAATAAATAAAAACAATGGCCAAATGGTCCTAACACATCTGGACATATATTTCAGTGGGCTTCTTTTTGTTTTTTTGTGAACATCTCTTAAGGACTAAATAGCCATCTCAAGTCCTGTAGCTTGCTGGCCATAACAAACTTGTATATAGTTATGATTAACTGCTTCCCTTCTTTCCCTTATTATCCCAGAAAATATCAAAAAAATATATAAAAAATAAAAAAATAAAAAAAAATAAAAAAATAAATAAATAAAAACAATGGCCAAATGGTCCTAACACATCTGGACATATATTTCAGTGGGCTTCTTTTTGTTTTTTTGTGAACATCTCTTAAGGACTAAATAGCCATCTCAAGTCCTGTAGCTTGCTGGCCATAACAAACTTGTATATAGTTATGATTAACTGCTTCCCTTCTTTCCCTTATTATCCCAGAAAATATCAAAAAAATATATAAAAAATAAAAAAATAAAAAAAAATAAAAAAATAAATAAATAAAAACAATGGCCAAATGGTCCTAACACATCTGGACATATATTTCAGTGGGCTTCTTTTTGTTTTTTTGTGAACATCTCTTAAGGACTAAATAGCCATCTCAAGTCCTGTAGCTTGCTGGCCATAACAAACTTGTATATAGTTATGATTAACTGCTTCCCTTCTTTCCCTTATTATCCCAGAAAATATCAAAAAAATATATAAAAAATAAAAAAAAATAAAAAAATAAATAAATAAAAACAATGGCCAAATGGTCCTAACACATCTGGACATATATTTCAGTGGGCTTCTTTTTGTTTTTTTTGTGAACATCTCTTAGGGCCCCTTTACACACGGCTACATTTGTAGCTTGTCACCAGGTAACTTACTGGTTGCAGTGAAATCATGGATACATGATTCCATTTGTACACAGCAACAAGATAGAACCATGTATCCATGATTTCACTGCAACCAGTAAGTTACCTGGTGACAAGCTACAAATGTAGCCGTGTGTAAAGGGGCCCTTAAGGACTAAATAGCCATCTCAAGTCCTGTAGCTTGCTGGCCATAACAAACTTGTATATAGTTATGATTAACTGCTTCCCTTCTTTCCCTTATTATCCCAGAAAATATCAAAAAAATATATAAAAAATTAAAAATCATAGGGTCCTATGACATCTGGACTCAAGTTCCAACAGGCTTCACTAAGTGAACATCTGATTAGGACTGAATATACATTTTAAGTCCTATAGCCTGACGGGGGTGTGGGTATAGGGGGTAAGGGGATATCTGATAGGAACTAATATCCTGATTTCTCACGTTCCTTAGACTGCTGGCCAAAGAAGATCTCAACTTAGTGACACCATTTTAATCTCAAGAAAAGTAAAACAAACAAAAAAATACAAAAAGAAAATCACACTTTATTGGTTTTAACCCCTTTAAAAATATGTATTTAAAAAAAATAGCAAAAAAAATTTTAAATAAAAATCATGGCCAAGGGGTCCCGTGACCTCTGGACTCAGGTTCCAACAGGATTGATTAGTCATCTTAAATTCTATAACCTGATGGCTACAAGAAACATAAATATAGCGATACTTCACCTCCATTTTCCTTCCACTAGGCTTCACCTCGCTCACCTATATGTTTCCCAATGGAAACACCTTTGGACACAGTTTCAGCAGCTTTTTCTCAGTATGAACATCAGAATGAAGTAAATAACCATCTCCGACCCTGCAGCTTACACAGAATAGAACAAGAAAAAATATAAAGTTAAAAATGACTTATCATCCATGTCATTTGAAAAAAGAGAAATAAATTGACGATCAGTACAAATATTAGTCATGCGGTCCTAACACCTCCATCCGCTCATCCACTCTCTGCATCTAATGTGAGGACATCCAAATCATCATGACCAACAATCACATAAGCCTTCTGTATATAGAATTAGGCTAAAAAACAAAAACAAACATTCCAAAATCTCCGGCATAAAAACCTATGAGACTTTCCAAATTACCAGTTTAGCTGCCTACCTTCAACTGACTTGATGTCACAATGTAGCCATTTGTTAGTGGAAGTATCCCCTCTGACTGACACTACAGCCTCCACAGCCTATGATCCCTCTGACTGACACTACAGCCTCTGCAGCCTATGATCCCTCCTGAGTGACACTACAGCCTCCGCAGCCCATGATCCCTCGTGAGTGACACTAATGCCTCCGCAGCCTATGATCCCTCCTGACTGACACTACAGCCTCCGCAGCCCATGATCCCTCGTGAGTGACACTAATGCCTCCGCAGCCTATGATCCCTCCTGAGTGACACTACAGCCTCCGCAGCCTATGATCACTCCTGAGAGACACTACAGCCTCCGCAGCCCATGATCCCTCCTGAGTGACACTACAGCCTCCGCAGCCCATGATCCCTCCTGAGTGACACTACAGCCTCCGCAGCCTATGATCCCTCCTTAGTGACACTACAGCCTCCGCAGCCTATGATCCCTCCTTAGTGACACTACAGCCTCCCGCAGCCTATGATCACTCCTGAGTGACACCACACCCTCTGCAGCCTATGATCCCTCCTTAGTGACACTACCGCCTCCGCAGCCTATGATCCCTCCTGAGTGACACTACAGCCTCCGCAGCCTATGATCACTCCTGAGTGACACCACACCCTCTGCAGCCTATGATCACTCCTGAGTGACACTACAGCCTCCGCAGCCTATGATCACTCCTGAGTGACACTACAGCCTCCGCAGCCTATGATCCCTCCTGAGTGACACTACAGCCTCCGCAGCCTATGATCCCTCCTGAGTGACACTACAGCCTCCGCAGCCTATGATCCCTCCTGAGTGACAGTACAGCCTCCGCAGCCTATGATCCCTCCTGAGTGACACTACAGCCTCCGCAGCCTATGATCCCTCCTGAGTGACACTACAGCCTCCGCAGCCTATGATCCCTCCTGAGTGACACTACAGCCTCCACAGCCCATGATCCCTTCTGAGTGACACTACAGCCTCCGCAGCCTATGATCACTCCTGAGTAACACTACAGCTTCCGCAGCCTATGATCCCTCCTGAGTGACACTACAGTCTCCGCAGCCCATGATCCCTCCTAAGTGACACTACAGCCTCCGCAGCCCATGATCCCTCCTGAGTGACACTAAAGCCTCTGCAGCCTATGATCCCTCTGACTGACACTACAGCCTCCGTAGCCTATGATCCCTCCTTAGTGACACTACAGCATCTGCAGCCTATGATCCCTCCTGAGTGACACTACAGCCTCCGCAGCCTATGATCCCTCCTGAGTGACACTACAGCCTCCGCAGCCTATGATCCCTCCTGAGTGACACTACAGCCTCCGCAGCCTATGATCACTCCTGAGTGACACCACACCCTCTGCAGCCTATGATCCCTCCTTAGTGACACTACCGCCTCCGCAGCCTATGATCCCTCCTGAGTGACACTACAGCCTCCGCAGCCTATGATCACTCCTGAGTGACACCACACCCTCTGCAGCCTATGATCACTCCTGAGTGACACTACAGCCTCCGCAGCCTATGATCACTCCTGAGTGACACTACAGCCTCCGCAGCCTATGATCCTTCCTGAGTGACACTACAGCCTCCGCAGCCTATGATCCCTCCTGAGTGACACTACAGCCTCCGCAGCCTATGATCCCTCCTGAGTGACAGTACAGCCTCCGCAGCCTATGATCCCTCCTGAGTGAGACTACAGCCTCCACAGCCCATGATCCCTTCTGAGTGACACTACAGCCTCCGCAGCCTATGATCACTCCTGAGTAACACTACAGCTTCCGCAGCCTATGATCCCTCCTGAGTGACACTACAGTCTCCGCAGCCCATGATCCCTCCTAAGTGACACTACAGCCTCCGCAGCCCATGATCCCTCCTGAGTGACACTAAAGCCACTGCAGCCTATGATCCCTCTGACTGACACTACAGCCTCCGTAGCCTATGATCCCTCCTTAGTGACACTACAGCATCTGCAGCCTATGATCCCTCCTGAGTGACACTACAGCCTCCGCAGCCTATGATCCCTCCTGAGTGACACTACAGCCTCCGCAGCCTATGATCACTACTGAGTGACACTACAGCCTCCGCAGCCTATGATCCCTACTGAGTGACATTACAACTTCTGCAGCCTTCGATTGCAGCATTCAACTGGTCAACATCTCTGTGCCACCCGTGAGCCCACTGCTTACAGCTGCTCCCGACTTCTGCCATAGATTAATAACTAATGTAGGTAGGTGATTAATACACATATATACTGTATTTATTAAGGAAAGATTGTCCCAACATTGTGCAGTAGTCATTCATTTATAGTTTTTTTTTTTTTTTTATGTGATTCACTAGGAAAACAAAATGATAAAGCTTTCTTTACCAAAGATAAGCAAAAGACCGAAAGATCACGAAATGAAACATCCTGCGCCAATAGCTACAAAGGAGCCTGGTGGTTTGACAACTGCTATTACAGCCATCAGAATGGAAGGCAGACTACCGACAGACAGAGGAGTCATCTGGCACCACTTCAGGGCTATGTTTACTTCCTGAAGTTCTCAGAAATGAAGTTTCACCCTGGAAGAGATTAGACAAGCAATAAAAATCATTAAAGATTATTTCACCCACTCCATGGACCATTAGTGAAGGCTCCCAGGCTTGTTCCACTGCATAGACCAAAAGTGAAAGGCAGCTCCTACTAGTTGGACTCACCCGCTTCATACACTTTTATTGAGTGAGGCCGCGCCCACTAGTTGTGTTGTTGATGGGAACATGCTTAACTGAGGTCTGTTCCCATCTTAGAATAAATATGTTAGATATAGATATATATAGATAAAAATTATTATTGTTAATATTAATAATCCAAAAAAATAACAAAAACAGCTCCACCGGGTGGAGATATGCACTAATTCCAGTCACTGACCGCGCTCCACTATAGAGTTTAAGCAAGAGAAAATAAATAATAGATTAAAATAATGTAATCTTCTTTACTAAGTGAAGAGCTATTACAGTAAAATCCCAGTAGAGAAAAATATCACAAAAGATTTTTTTCTTCTGTATTGTCTCCTTATTTAAATATATCAGCAGTCAATAAAACAGAAAACTAAGCCTACTTTCACACCAGCGTTTATTTAAATACAGCACAGATCCAGTTTTTGACCAAAAACCGGTTCCGGAAACAATCTTGGGTTTTGCCCTTAAACTGGATAGTGCCGAATGTTACCGTACCTGCATTATGCCAGAACCATTTGCCGTTATTTGTCCTGTTTTGGGTCCATGCCCGAACATCTAAACAAAATAAAGGATGATTAAAACATTGTACTTGCCAGTTTCGGCGCTGCGGTCATTTCCGGGTCCAGTTGTCCAGCTTTTGTTATTGGCTGTTGCACCCCACCCAATCACAGATGCAATGGGTGGGGCACAACAGCCAATCACAGACACTGTCACAGAGAGTGGGTCTCTGTGATTGGCTGTTCAGCATTTAATGCAGTGAATATTTCATGAGGTTAATGAGCGGGACTCAGAAGTGAGTGCAGTGCCAAGACTGGTGAGTATAATGCTTTATATGGGACTTCTTAAAGAAGTCTGTGTTCGGAGTCCATGCCCAAACACTTAGGTTTTCGGTACATACCCCGAACTTTACATATTATGACGACACTGCGCATGTTCAGTGGGTATCGTCACCCATGATACCGATCCGGCACCCATTGACTTCAATTATAATCGGTGCCAGATTCGGCTAGATCCGGTAAGATGCGTTTTTTTTTTACCGAGCAACAAACAATGTACAAGATCCGACAAAAACAAATGAACCACGCACACAGTGAACACGTCTGTAGGACAGTGTTCACACCACCAAAAGACTGAATCACAAAAAACTGTGAAACAAACGTGTAAAAATAATCTGTTGTAAAAAAACACCATAAAAAGCAAGTGCTGCTGAAAAAGTGGTAAAACACAGGGTATTTAGTTGATATGTTTTTTGAATAAAATGTATACTAAGCCGCTCTACCACTTCAAGGTAACCCGTATCAGAGCAGTCCCTATCTGATGTATTTTAAACCTGACCATGTGTATTGGTACCTAAATGAGCAGGATCCAGACAGGTCCAATGTCTGACTTGGACTGAATAGAGATGACAACTTTTTATGTGCAGGGCTCAAAGGGAGGGGTGGAAGACTCCCCAATCTTGCAGAAACAAGATGTACAAGATCCGGTAGCAACCTGAAGCAACTGGATGCTACCGGATCCAGACACCATTAAAAGGGAATGAGCAAAAACTTGATCTTGAAAGGATCAGGTTATGGCTGAAAAACTGGATCTGTGCTGGATTTAAAAAAAAAATGTGCTGGTGTGAAAGTAGCCTAAATACAGATTCCTAGATTAATAATAACAATGCATATATAAAAATCAATTGCTATACTGTTGACCCATACGAGATCTGATTTTTTTTAATAGCAGATTAGTGCTTGCTGAGAGTTTTTCAATCCATGGAAATAATAAATCAAGACAACTGAACATCCTAATTGAATAACATCAGTCCTAATTCTGTCAGTTTTTTTTAAAGGAAGGCACTTGAACCGAAAATAGCCAAAGAGAGTTTTACCAAAGAAAAGAATACAGGATCTAAGGTCAGATATCATACACTGGTGCAGGGAGAATGTCATTTGCCAGAGAACACCAAGATTGGCAGATTGGACACTGGCGCCCCGTGCCCTTCACAGATGAGAGCAGGTTCACACTGAGCACATGTGACAAAGTCTGGAGATGCCATGGAGATGAGTCGGGCCGGCAGGGAAGGGGTTACTTGGAACCGGGATGGCGGGGGAGGGTATCACGGCTGGTCGGTTCCTGGTTCCGTGCCTTGAGCACACAATGGCAGATGGGGGTGATGATGATGGGGGATTATACGTGACGTCACCTGTGGTACCTGGTAATGTGGTTACCAGCGCTGCAGCCGGCCGCTGAGGTGATGGTGACTTAGCTTTGGTAGTACAGCTCCTCACAGACAGAGCTTTACCTCAGGGCAGCGGGGTAGATGAGAGGAGTCGTAGTAGCGGTTCTGCTGTGAATGCTGCAGGCGGCGGCCGGGAATCATGCACGCACACATACGATAGTCTCTGTTTCAGTACATTTTTTACCGATGTCCGGTAACAGGCACGGTCCAGGAGGGTAACCACGTGTCTGGTGCAGTTTGGGACATCCACCTTAGAGAGTTGTGAGGCCTGTTGGTGTGGGCGGTGATTGGGGAAAGTTCTGCCTGGAGCTGAACCTGCCGCTCTTTCTCCCTCTCTCTAGGGATGCTACTTCACAACTGACGATGAGAACCTTTCTGTGGGGATCCCTATTCTCTTCTTGGGTCACCTGGTCCTATGCTTCGTCAAGTTTGGGGTCTTGTTTTTTTGAACTCCAGGGGGATTAAATCCTCCAGGTCTGTCTGGACTTTCTCTACTATAACTGGATCAATAGCAGCTTCGGACTCCGGTGTTCGGGTGGGCTAAAGGGATACCAGCTGTGTTCCCTTCCTCTGTTCTTCCTAGTCTCCCACTGGCTTCCATCCCTCTCCCTGGGGCGCTGCACAGATGGGGGTCAGTCTCCCCTGCTTCTGTGCCTGGCTTGGTCCCAGCAACCAGCTCCTTCTAGTACCTTCTCCGGAACTGCCACTTCAGTACTGAACTCTCTGACTGAACTGAACTGACTCTGTGGTGCCCCACTATGTAGGTGCCACAAAAGGGGTACTACACCCATAAAAGCGGTGTAGTCACCCCACTGCAAGTGGAGTTATGGACAGTAGGTGGAACCCTATACCCACACCCCACACTAGTCATCTGGTGGGAGGGAACCCGGGAGGGTATATAGTGACCTCCAGGGGGAACTAGAAAGAGTTGGAGCTGGAAGTCTAGGACTCAGGAGCCAGGCAGGGAGCCTGAGGGAGAAAGGAGGGTTCTATTGGGGGGCTACTGCTATGGACAGTAAGAGAAGCGTTGCCACTTTAAGAAACACGCTGCCACTTTAAGAGACAGAAACCCCCCAGCTGTGGGATGATGGTATGTCCTGTTTTCCCCCCTTCGGAGAGTGTGTTTTTTGGAACAGCCCGTTGATGTGTAGAGAGGAAGAGACCTTCTGTGTGTTTTGGAAAGGACTGCAGTGTTCGTGTGAAATAAAAGTGAGACATGCCTGGGATCCAGTAAGAACCTGAAGCAAGGAGAAGATTTGCAGCCCATCGACTCGAGACCGGAGCCGTGTGCACCTTCGGATAAGACTGCTGTTGTTGGGGGCCCCCGGGACTGCATCCAAATCCCTGCATCACTGTGAGTTGAATATTGTGCACCTCTCAGGGTAGAATAGGCTTCAGTAGATAGAACACGGCAGCCGTGTGGCCTGTGTAGGAGGCCAGAAAGGTTACACGTAGAGTAGCATTGTACCTTGTTGTTGTGAATTTACCTGTGTGCTCTTAACTCGTGATAGTTGGAGAACCGTGCTATTGAGCGGACCAACTAGAGAAAGCGAAAAGTTTGTTAAATCTCGTTTACCCCTGCTTGAACCTGCCTTCTTCACATCTTTCCCCGCCTGTTAATAAATTCACCCTTGTGGTTTGCACTCCCATCTTGTGTATCGTACCTTATTCTGCACCGCGGTGGTCCTCCCAGCCATAGCTTCAAGTGGCGCTGCGAGCAGGGTACGGTCACCAAGATGGAGGCAGCAGACAGCAACGGCGGGAATGCTAATATTAACGGGGGTAATGTGGGCAATGGTGGAACCCCTGCAAGGACACTCCCAATGGGCACTATATTTAGTGTACTACCAAAGTTTGACGGCAATAACATGGCACTGTGTGACTGGGTGTCTCGACTGCAGAGCACCCTGAAGGTTTATAACATCGGCCCAGAGCTTGAAGTGGACATCGCTTTGACTGCCCTAGAGGGAGAAGCCCGTAGAAACGTCTGTCTACAACCAGAACCCACCCGTAGTACCCTGAAAGAGTTAGTTGGATTCCTGGAAGAAATCTATGGCAAGACTGCTAGTGCGGGACATCTTCGCGCCAAATTTTTTTCGAGGCTGCAGCGGGAAGAAGAAGGGATCTCTCAGTATGCCACAGCACTACAAGAAGTGTTAGCAGAGGTGCAGAAAAAGGAGGCAGCTGAACTCGGCGGCATAGGCTCCACAGACCGGATACTCCGGGAGCAGTTTATTCTAGGATTACACAGCTAGGGATGGGCGAATCTACTCGCTAGGACTCGTTACTCGGCGAGTAGTAAGGGACTCGCAGGACTCGGTACTCTGCGAGTTTCCCAGTGATTACTCGCACGAGTCCAATGCAAATCAATATCAATCCTAGTTTTGTCAGAAACGCTGACAAAACTAGGATTGCCATTGTTTGCATTAGACTCGTGCGAGTAATCACTGGCTACTGTGCCAGTGATAGCAGGGAAACTCGCAAAGTAACTGCTGTTTCTTTGCGAGCCGAGTCCAGCTATCTTCTCTGTGCAGCTCCAGGGTCCTAGAGCCCGCCTGCTGCCTGATGTAGCAGTGCTGAGATTGTTCTCAGTCTGCTCATTCCCTGTGCATAGACATCTATATTTATGCACAGGGGATGTAGCAGAGAGGACATCGCGTTTTGGACTGCGTCGGACGGAAGAGGATATTTTTAATTAAAGATGGAGTCCCTAATGGCTTTTTTTTTTATTTCAAATAAAAATTTTTCTCTGTGTTGTGTTTTTTTAACCCTTTATTGGAGATTCTTAGTGGCTGGGTCAAACGTGGCCTGACATTAAGAATCTCGGGCTTAATACCAGCTTGTATAACAAAGCTGGTATTAACCCCTTTATTACCCAGCGTGCCACTGCCACCAGGGCCGCTGGAAGAGCGGGGTTCAGCTCCAGAGGATGGCGCTTCAATGAACGCGCCATCTTCTGGGGCGGCTGCTGGCTGCAATTTGCAACGGGGGGTGCCCAGAAAGCTTGGGCATCCCTGCGCTGCGGATTCCAGCCCCCAGCTGCTTAGCTGTACCTGGCTAGACATAGAAATTGCGCGGAGCCCCACACATTTTTTTTTTTATTATTTAATGAATTTCAGAGTCAGAGGCTCAGAGTCAGAGTCTCGGAGTCGGAGTCTCCTCAGAGTCGGAGTCTCCTCAGAGTCGGAGTCTCAGAGTCGGAGTCGCCTCAGAGTCGGAGTCGCCTCAGAGTCGGAGTCGCCTCGGAGTCGGAGTCGTCTCGGAGTCGGAGTCGTCTCAGAGTCGGAGTCGTCTCGGAGTCGGAGTCGTCTCGGAGTCGGAGTCGTCTCGGAGTCGGAGTCGGAGTCGTCTCGGAGTCGAGTCGGAGTCGGAGTCGTCTCGGAGTCGTCTCGGAGTCGGAGTCGTCTCGGAGTCGGAGTCGTCTCAGAGTCGGAGTCGTCTCGGAGTCGAGTCGGAGTCGGAATCGTCTCGGAGTCGGAGTCGTCTCGGAGTCGGAGTCGTCTCGGAGTCGTCTCGGAGTCGGAGTCGTCTCGGAGTCGGAGTAATCTCGGAGTCGTCTCGGAGTCGGAGTCGTCTCGGAGTCGGAGTCGTCTCGGAGTCGGAGTCGTCTCGGAGTCGAGTCGGAGTCGGAGTCGTCTCGGAGTCAGAGTCGTCTCGGAGTCGTCTCGGAGTCGGAGTCGTCTCGGAGTCGGAGTCATCTCGGAGTCGTCTCGGAGTCGGAGTCGTCTCGGAGTCGGAGTCGTCTCGGAGTCGGAGTCGTCTCGGAGTCGAGTCGGAGTCGTCTCGGAGTCGGAGTCGGAGTCGTCTCGGAGTCGGAGTCGTCTCGGAGTCGAGTCGGAGTCGGAGTCGTCTCGGAGTCGGAGTCGTCTCGGAGTCGTCTGAGTCGGAGTCGTCTCGGAGTCGGAGTCATCTCGGAGTCGGAGTCGTCTCGGAGTCGGAGTCGTCTCGGAGTCGGAGTCGTCTCGGAGTCGGAGTCGTCTCGGAGTCGAGTCGGAGTCGGAGTCGTCTCGGAGTCGAGTCGGAGTCGGAGTCATCGTCGTCTCGGAGTCGTCTTGGAGTCGGAGTCATCTCGGAGTCGGAGTCGTCTCGGAGTCGTCTGAGTCGGAGTCGTCTCGGAGTCGGAGTCATCTCGGAGTCGGAGTCGTCTCGGAGTCGGAGTCGTCTCGGAGTCGAGTCGGAGTCGTCTCGGAGTCGGAGTCGTCTCGGAGTCGGAGTCAAAAAAATGCGTGGGGCTCCGCGCAATTTCTATGTCTAGCCAGGTACAGCTAAGCAGCTGGGGGCTGGAATCCGCAGCGCAGGGATGCCCAAGCTTTCTGGGCACCCCCCGCTGCAAATTGCAGCCCGCAGCCGCCCCAGAAGATGGCGCGTTCATTGAAGCGCCATCCTCTGGCGCTGAACCCCGCTCTTCCAGCGGCCCTGGTGGCGGTGGCACGCTGGGTAATAGAGGTTAGGGCCAGCTTTGTATTATCAGCTGGCCCTAAGCCCGAAATTTATGGCGGTCACGCCAATATTAGACATGACCGCCATGAATTTCTATTAAATTGTTTTAAAAAAAACACAACACAGAGAAATTTTTTTATTAGAAATAAAAAAAAAAGCCATTAGGGACTCCATCTTTAATTAAAAAAATCCTCTTCCGTCCGACGCAGTCCAAAACGCGATGTCCTCTCTGCTACATCCCCTGTGTATAGATATAGATGTCTATGCACAGGGAATGAGCAGACTGAGAACAATCTCAGCACTGCTACATCATCTCTGTGCACAGACATTCATGTCTGTACACAGGGAATGAGCAGACTGAGAACAATCTCAGCACTGCTACATCAGGCAGCAGGCGGGCTCTAGGACCCTGGAGCTGCACAGAGCAGACAGGACTCTTCTCTTATCTGTGCGAGTTTCCCAGCCAGCGATTACTTACAAAGTAAACTAGTCCAATGCAAATAAATGACAAAACTAGGATTGCTTCAGGCTGAAGCTTCCGAGACACATCTGCGATTTGTAAATCTCACACTACTCGCTATTTCTCGCTTCCCCATTCATTAACATTGGACTCGCTAGACTCGCAACGAGTAGCGAGTCCTGGGCTTGGACTCGCAAGAGTCAAGCGATTCCGAGTAATTTAGGATTCGCCCATCACTATACACAGCATATCCTTGAGGCGAGCCCTGTCAGAACGGGTCTGATCGACCCCGGCTCTTACATTTCGTCAAATCCTGGCGGAAACAGTAGCCCGAAGTAAAGAAGAAAGCTACGCTTCTGGGGTGGTGCGCATCCAAGCCGCCAAGTCCAGCGTGGACCCAAACCGCCAAGAGGTGCTGGTCCAGGTGGTGCAGGATTTACAGAAATCCGTTCTCAATGTACAGGAGAAGCTGACCCAGATGGAGCAAAGAATGAGGGATCTGTCTGTTGCACCTCCCTACCCAGCTGCACCGTCCTCCTTTCAACCTGGCCCATCGTACGCACGCAATAATTCCCCGGCGCTACCAATAGGAAACTGGAGGGTGCAGGCTTCCTCTCAGCAGCCACCAAAGGCGCGAGGTATTCCTCAACGAAGAGAAGACATCCAATGCTGGGTATGTGGAGGTCGGGGGCATATTGCCAGAGGGTGCCGGAATAGCACTCAAGGCCAACAGAAGCCTCCATTAAACTACCAACCCCCGCAGTAGTGCGGCACTCTGCGGGGGAGGCGAGAAGGGAGGCCGCTCCGTATCATGACGAACATCTGATCGCTGGGTGTCCCATCATACGTGCTGAATTCGAGGGTGTCCCAGTGGATTGCTTGATAGATACCGGGTCACAAGTGACGACGATGCCAGAAGCATACTTCAATCAACATTTCCAGGCACTGGCCAGGCCAGAGAAAGAGACATTGATCCGGGTGATTGCCGCTAACCAGCAACCGATCCCGGTCACAGGGGTTGTGTGGATGAATGTTCGTATCTGTGGGCAAGAAGTGGGGAGAAAAGGGATCCTACTAGTCCCCGAGCCCTTCAAAGGAGATGTACCTGTAATACTGGGGATGAATGTCCTACGTGAATTAGATCAGATTATGTTCATCAAACGGGGACCCGGATACTGGAAGCAGGCTACTACACATAAGCCTACGCAAGAAGCACTTCAGCGACTGATCCGTGTCTGTGGGACGCAGAAGAGTGTGCCATCTCATCAGACGGTAGGGGTCATCAGGGCTCCTGGGAAGGTGCCTATAATCCTGCCTCCCGGACGAGAAAGTATATTACACCTCCCAGTGGGAACCTATCGCAATCTCGATGGGGTAGAAGTGATTGTGCAGCCTGTAGCAACCGGAAGAGTGGACCAAGAAGTTATGATAGCTCGTACGGTAGCTGTGGTCCAACAAGGACGCGTCCCTATCAGAGCCTTGAATGTGGGCCCCAGTGAGGTCACCTTGCCCCGAGGGACAGATCTGGCCCTGGTATACTTACATAAAGGTGAAGTGGTGAGCCAAAAAGATATATCCCTATCGCCGATAGAAGGTACGGGGTGGACCCTAGCAGTCTCTGCGAGGGCTGAAGAGATGCCCTCCCCAGAGTGGAGTGGAAAGGTCATCCTCGATCAGATGGAAGTGGATGTGAAATCGCTGGGCCCCGAGCGTGTGCAAGCAGTAGAAGCTATGTTGTGGAAGAACCAGGCTGCATTTGCTCGCCACGCTGAAGATTTCGGCTGCACTGAAGCTATCATGCATGAGCTACCGACCGGGAAGCTCGTCCGATTCGAGAACGGTACCGACAGATCCCTCCCAAGATGTACCAAGAGGTGAAGACTTTACTGAAGCAAATGCTGGATGCGGGAGTAGTACAGGGCAGTCAGAGCCCTTGGGTGGCTCCGGTGGTACTCGTCAAGAAAAAGGATGGGACCATCCGGTTCTGTGTAGACTACAGAAAACTCAACGCCTGTACCATTCGCGACTCGTACCCATTACCACGAATCGAAGAATCCTTGACGGCATTGGGGAAGGCCAACAAGTACTTCTCCACCTTGGATTTAGCAAGCGGGTACTGGCAAGTACCTGTGGCGGAAAAAGACAAAGCAAAGACCGCGTTCATTCTCCCGATGGGATTGTTTGAATTTAACCGGATGCCTTTCGGACTCTCCAATGCTCCGGGCACGTTCCAACGGCTGATGGAAAAGTGCTTGGGGGACTTAAATTTCGAAGCTACCCTGATCTATCTGGATGACATCATCGTGTTTTCGGCCTCGTTCAAAGAACACCTTGACCGGCTTGGACAGGTACTCGGAAGACTGCAGGCTCATAACCTGAAGGTGAAGCCGAAAAAATGTCACCTCTTCAAGAGAGAGATCGAGTATCTGGGCCACACAGTTTCACAAGATGGAGTCCTGCCCTCTGCAGAAAAGGTGGCGGCCATCCAGAAGTGGCCAGTCCCTCAAACGGTGAGAGAATTCAAGGCATTTCTTGGACTCGCCGGGTATTACCGCCGGTTCGTCAAAGACTTTGCAAAGGTGGCGGGTCCTTTAAATGAGCTGCTGAGGGGGACCGCCGGAGTGTCAAAGAACCAGGGCATCCCTTGGGCTCAGAGACAAGATGAGGCTTTTCAGGCTATGAAAAATGCCCTTACTTCAGCCCCGATCCTAGCCTATGCAGACTTCGACCGACCATTCCTGCTGTACACGGATGGTAGCCTTCATGGACTCGGTGCAGTATTGTCTCAGATACAGAACGGACATGAAAGAGTCATCGGCTACGCCAGTAGGTCCCTGCGGGACAATGAAAGAAACCCCCACAATTATAGCTCCTTTCGACTAGAGCTCCTGGCCCTAGTGTGGGCCATGACAGAGAAATTTGCTGGCTTCCTGACAGGGACCAAGATCCAGGTCCGAACAGACAATAATCCTCTGGCCCACCTTGAGAATACTAAATTGGGAGCCTTGGAACAACGGTGGGTGGCTCGCCTTGCAAAGTTCGACTTTACCATCTGTTATCGTCCCGCTACCGAAAACGCAAATGCGGATGGACTGTCGAGAGTGACGGTGGAGATCCCAGTGGGGGATCTCGATGAACAACTAGAGGAGGAAGAGACGCCAGACTTTAGCAAGTTTGGGCCCCCAGTGGTTGCGTCACAATTAAGTAGGGAGGCTTGCACACTGCCCCGGTCCCTGGGAAGAACCAATGAAGAATGGGGACGTGCTCAAGCTGCAGACGAAGGGCTACAACAGATGAAACACTGGGTAGCTGAGAAGCAGAAGCCCGACAAGCAAGAAAGGGCTAACCTGGACACCGAGATGAAGAGCGTCTTACACCAGTGGGATAGACTAGAAGTTCGAGATTCAGTGTTATATCGTAAGAGACAACAGCCAAAAGAAATAGAAGCAAGATGGCAGGTGGTCATCCCCGGAAAAATGGCTCAAGAGGTAGCTAAAGAAGCACACGAGTTTGGCGCTCACTTCGGACCTGCAAAGACCTACCAATGGTTACAGCGGTACGTGTACTGCCCCCGGTTGGAGTCTGTGGTAGAAGAGGTTTGCCGGCGATGTCGAGTATGCGACCTCATTAAAAGCACCGAACAGAGGGCACCCGTTCAGACCATACAGACCAAGGAACCGCTAGAAATCTTGATGATTGATTATCTCCTCGTGGGACACTCAGCTCGGGGACTACAATACTGTTTGGTTATGACTGACCATTTCTCCAAGTTCACTGTAGTCACCCCGACTAGAGATCAGACTGCAGAGTCGGCGGCACGGGCTATCTGCCAAGACTTTATCCGGGTGTATGGATGCCCGAAGCGAATCCACTCCGATCAAGGGGCATGTTTCCAAGGCAAGGTGATGGAGGAACTATATCGTATGTATGGCATTGAGCGATCTCGGACCACACCTTACCACCCCCAAGGCAATGGAGCATGTGAACGCTTCAACCGAACCCTACTTCAGATGCTGCGGACATTGGAGGAAGATAAGAAAGCATGTTGGCCGGAATACCTGGCAGAATTGGTCTGGGCCTACAATAACCGAGTTCACTCCACTACGGGTTACACCCCATATCTGTTGCTCTTTGGAAGAGCTGGGCGAGAAATCATCGAGCTGAATTTGGAGCAGCCAGAGGATTTCATGGAACGAACTGTCACGTCGTGGGTGAAAGAACATCGACAACGACTACAAACGATCCGTCGGTTGGCCGGTCGACAGCTACAGAAGAAAGAACATACGAGCCCTAAACCAATTCAGGAAATACCGCTGCAACCTGGAGATCGAGTGCTAGTCAGAGAGAAGCGCCCCAAGGGCAAACTGAGTGAGAGATGGGAAGTACAACCCTACAGAGTAATTGGACGGGTATATGCTGATGGCCCAGTCCACAAGGTGCAAGTTGAGAATGGGGCGTCCGGCCCTAGAGTTCTACACAGAAATATGCTGCGGCCATGTCGGTCCGAAGCTTCTCCTACGCCAATATCTCCTACAATCTCTACCCCGCTCCCTGAACTCACGTCACCTGTGTGTGAAGTCGCGATGACTGGTGGACAGTCCCCAACACAGTGGGGGACCCTCAGCCTTCCAGAAGCGGGGAGCCCATGGATGAGCCCCTACCGCCACGTGAAGAAGAGCCCAACCAAGATTCCACTGTGGCTCCTGCAGCAGGTGTTCCTCCGGGAGCTAGCCAGGCCTGGCCTGATAGTCAAGATCTTAGAAGGTCTCAGAGGTCTACTGCAGGGGTTCCACCAATCCGATATGTTGAACAATGTACTCAGTCTGCTGTATTGCCATTGTTGTCTCCTCCACAGGTGCTGTGTTCACATTGAACGGCCCGTCATTACACTGTGGACCTGATGTTGTGATGGCCGAGGACGACCATCATTAAGTAGGGAGGCATATTGGGGGGCTACTGCTATGGACAGTAAGAGAAGCGTTGCCACTTTAAGAAACACGCTGCCACTTTAAGAGACAGAAACCCCCCCCAGCTGTGGGATGATGGTATGTCCTGTTTTCCCCCCTTCGGAGAGTGTGTTTTTTGGAACAGCCCGTTGATGTGTAGAGAGGAAGAGACCTTCTGTGTGTTTTGGAAAGGACTGCAGTGTTCATGTGAAATAAAAGTGAGACATGCCTGGGATCCAGTGAGAACCTGAAGCAAGGAGAAGATTTGCAGCCCATCGACTCGAGACCGGAGCCGTGTGCACCTTCGGATAAGACTGCTGTTGTTGGGGGCCCCCGGGACTGCATCCAAATCCCTGCATCACTGTGAGTTGAATATTGTGCACCTCTCAGGGTAGAATAGGCTTCAGTAGATAGAACACGGCAGCCGTGTGGCCTGTGTAGGAGGCCAGAAAGGTTACACGTAGAGTAGCATTGTACCTTGTTGTTGTGAATTTACCTGTGTGCTCTTAACTTGTGATAGTTGGAGAACCGTGCTATTGAGCGGACCAACTAGAGAAAGCGAAAAGTTTGTTAAATCTCGTTTACCCCTGCTTGAACCTGCCTTCTTCACATCTTTCCCCGCCTGTTAATAAATTCACCCTTGTGGTTTGCACTCCCATCTTGTGTATCGTACCTTATTCTGCACCGCGGTGGTCCTCCCAGCCATCGCTTCAGTTCCTCGGCTGAGGGCCCAGGAGAAAGGAAAAGCTTCCCAGGCACAGACAGCTAGCCTGGGGGAAGAGAGAAGCTCAGAGGAAGATCAACCTTGGCAGCTTACCGGGTACCGGAGCCTGCACCTGTGGAACCTTTAAGGCCACAGACAATCCGATGCACGGGGATATATATATATACGGCCCTGATCCTCAAGCGACCAGAAAGAGGGGACCAGACACAGCCAGGCAGAGCTGCAGTGTTCAACAGAGGGTCACCCAATGGGAGCCAGAGAAGGAAAGAGAAAGTCAGCAAGTCATATCTACTACATGAGATCAGATTTCACCAAACTACTGGGAAGCAGGGAAGATTGGAACAAGAAAGGAACACAGTGAGGAATCCATCTACCAACCATAAAATCCACTTGCAGCACCCGTAGCCATTTGTCGCTGTAACATCTTACTGCACTGAAGGACTGTAATGATTACCAAAGGTTTTTCAGTAAAGTACCCGGTGAAGTGACTTATTGACTCTGCTGCATCTTTCCTTGCTTAAACTGATTCCTCCCACAGAATCGCTGCCCCGGTGGTCCAGTCCTGCCTGCGGAGGACTACACCATCATTGCCGCAATACCATTGACCACCGGAGGACTGTAACGGCGCTGGTGAGTATGACCAGGTATTGCAGGTGGCGCCACAAAACCAAAAAAAAACAAACTTTATTTTCTTTATTTATCCATTGACTGCCAGGGCCACAGTCTCAGGCAGCCACCCGTGACATCCCCGGCTGCGAGCCTGAGATCTGAGTACCCGGCCTTGGGTGCGTCAGCTCCTCACTCAGACCTGGATTTTTATAGGGGATTTTGCCTAAGGCAGCAAGTAGAGCTCCCCCTTCAGGCCTGGGATGGAAGGTGTTGTGTGCTGTGTGTGCCAGGGTGTACATCCTACCCTGCACCGGCGGGTCCTGTGGCAGTCCCCCGCAGGGGTGCCACAGAGAACGTTCTGCTGCCTGCAACATCCTCCAGCATAACTGGTTTGGCAGTGGGTTAGTAATAGTGTGGAAAGGCATTTCTTTGGAGGGCCGCACAGCCCTCTGAGGTACCCTGACTGCCATTAGGTACTGGATGAGATCCTCAGACTCATTGTTAGATGATGTGCAGGTACAGTGGACCCTGGGTTCCTTCTGATGACAATGTTCGGCCTCAGGTGCCTGAAGTGTGTCAGCAGTTCCAGCATGATGAAGACATTGATGTTATGGACTGGCCTGCTCCAGACCTGAATTCAATCGTGCACATCTGGGAAACCATGTCTCATTCCATCCACCAACAGCATGTTGCAACATAGACTGTCCAGGACATGACTAATTAAGTCCAGGACACTGTCCAGGAGGTGACTAATCAAGGTCTGTGTGGAGACCGCCTTATCAGGAGCATGCCCAGGCATTATAGGGAGGTCATACAGGCAGATGGAGGCCACATACTACTGGGCCTCATTTCCTTGTCTTGAGGCATTTACACTGAAGTTGAATCTATGGCAGCCCTGCGTCTGACTGCCACAAAATGGTTTCATATATAATGTTTTATATGTGTATTCCCAGCTTTGATGTGAGTTTCTATTTCTCTGCTGTATAAAAAGTATCCAGACATTTATAATTTATAGCTGCCATCTCATGGAGGCTATGCACTTTTGCCTGTTTTGGGTTGTGACACAGACCCTGGGAGGCAGGAGGTGCTTAGTCAGAGTGTGTAATGAAGAAGCAAGTAATGGAGGATGCCTGAGGGCAGAGCTTATGTGATGCTTTGTGCAGACACAGCTAAAGGAGCCAGGATCTCAGCTCCTAGGTCACCCAGGGTTGAAGGGTCCGGTGGCAAGCTGAAAACTATGTGATCTGGACAATCAACAGTGAAGCACTGATTCCACATCTTCAGCAGCATAGAAAGGTAAGAAGATAACTATTGCAGTCAAGCATGTGTCTTCACAGGATGTGCACTGCAAGAGAGTAAAGAGAGAGGGAACAGAGTGAAGCTTAGGGAGTATTGAACGTTTCATGCTTCAAGCAGCCTGTGTCCCAGGATAGGGATTTGATATAGCAGGAAGCCTCACATTACCACTAAGCAGAGAAGTTAAACTCTAATCGGACTGGCTTGGACCACATGTCTGGTGGTGGTTGTACAACCCTAGTCTCTGTACAGACTTGCAGTAAAAAGGTAAAGCAAAAGACTGCCTCCTGCTGTCACATGTGCAACCACTACCCTCATCGTTTCCCTGAGGCCAGTCCTAGTTGGGAAGGGTTTTCCATCTGCGCTGCTATACCACCCAACATCAGGGACCGTCTGCAGTGCTGGCCTGATCAGGCTGAGAATCCCAACTGGCATCACAAATAAAACTTTTTATTCATGTCATACTCATTGCGACCACCGAGTAGTCCCAATGACACAGACCAGTAATGTTACCAAAAACATGCAGTAAATTTACCTGTGATACATCCTACTACTTGAGTGACACAGTGTAAATTACTGGGTGTGTGAAAAAGCTTGTCAGTGTGACAGCACAATAGTTCACAAGTTAATGCACAATTCTATCTATGCCTCCCGCCAGAATCCACACATAGCAAAAGGTTACCCTGGTTCCAGACTTAAACACTGCAATCTGTACTAATGACAAGTTTAGTTCTCCTCATGATGGCTGCTGCCCCTCTAACCTAATTTTTGGCACTAAACAACACCTTTGCTTGCACGCTTCCCACCACAGATGTCCGCAGTGAGGCCTGAGCCCAATACTTGCGTGGGGAATAGTTCAGCAGGTTCTTTGCATGTCCAGGAACTATGGAACCGAACTGGATTATACAGTATAGTTTGTCATACTCATACACAGAGGGGTTGCTAGCGATTCCTTCTGTTGTAATATTGCAGAAATTTGAGAGGGATTCAGCTTCCCAATAGAAGGCAGCTGCTCCCAGGAATAGTCTCTCACCACAGCAAACGCTTTACAAACAATTATAGCTTCACTGGTTCTCAGCACACCAGCAAATAAGACAATCTCTGTTGTGTAGTGCACTGAGACCCCAAGAACATCCCAAAGAAGTCTCTCACACTTCTTCAGCTTGTGCTTGTCTGAGTCTACCTGTCTCACCAGCTCTACCAAAGGTCTTTTTTGTCAGTCTTAACAGAGACCCCTGCCAGTGTAACCTCCACCACCTCATAGCCACGACACTGCACAGCATTTTACAACAGGCCCATAAACAACGAATGGAACTGAAGGTTGAGCATATGCATCACCGCTCCATTCAAGATATGGGTCAGAAGAGCATGGAACCCCAATTTCAAAGCCATGATCTCTAGATTGCTGAAGGGAGTCTAACTGATAGATAACAGTAACTTATGCCCGATTCTATGGATAGGAAATTACTTAATATTTTGGTAATAAAACCTTCAATTCAAAGAAATGGTAACACCCAGTTGTCAGGTTATTTATACATTTACAGGAGTAAAAACAGAGTAACACGACAATACAGAATTCTAAGAAAAGACGCTCCAGAGTTGGTATTTAATGTTTGAGTACAGACTGATACTTAGCTGCTGGGAAGGGATGATGGAGTATACAAGAGGTGCAGGCTTATGCTATAGAGCAGGGCTGGGTAACTCCAGTCCTCAAGGGCCGCAAAGAGTTCAAGTTTTCAGAATTTTCTTAGCATTGCATAAGGTTTAGGAATTATCTCCTGTGGAGGTGATTCAATTACCACCTGCGTAATACTAAGGAAATCCTGAAAACCTGCACTCTTTGCGGCCCTTGAGGAATGGAGTTGCCCAGCCCTGTATTATACTTTGGAGGCTGGGTAAGGTAGGGTCATCACACTATGCGTCTGGAGGGTACTGTGAAGGAATTCAATTTGGGAGTATCTTACTGCTGTGCTTCGGGGTATTTCCATTGGCATCATCAGCATAACAATAGGGCTGCAATGAGGACCGGAGGTAGAGTGGCCCACGGCGCCTGCCGTCCCCAGCGCTTACTTCACATGGATATACATCCCGGAAGACACCCAACCATGGCAATCCACATCCATACACGGCCGCTGAAGGGCCCCTGTGTCAGTCTGCCTCCCCCGCCACTCGCTTCCTCTTACCACAGTGGTTCTGGTGTGCGTTCCACAGTGGAACACATATAACATGCTGGTGCAGCCTCCTCCACACTAGGAGTAAGCAGCACTTCCTGCTTTATGAGTTCAACAGTGGAGCGCACGCCGGCACTGCCGCCTTCTCCTGTGTTTTCAATTTTTGCAGGGAAACAGAGCTGCGGGGAAACCGGGATAGTTAAGTACAGATTTATTTTTTTAATAAGTGAGTACATGCTGACCAGATGTTTATGGGTGAGAGGGGGGGTTGCATTGTACAGTATGGAGATTTATGAGGCTGCACTATGCTATATAGAAGGCTGTGAGTCTGCATTATACTGTATGGAGGGCTGGAAGGCTGCATTATGCTATATGGAGGGCTGTGATATGGATGGCTGTGAGGCTACACTATGCTATATGGAGGGCTATGGGGCTTCATTATACTATATGGAGGGCTGTGAGGCTACACTATGCTATATGGAGGACAATAATAAGTGTATTATGCTATATAGAGGGCTATGAGGTTGCACTATGCTATATGGAAGGCTTTGAGGCAGTACCATGCTATATGGAGGGCTTTGAATCTGCATTATACTGTACAGAGAGCTGTAAGGTTGCATTATTCTATACTGAAGGCTGTAAGGCTGCATTATACTATGTAGAGGACTATGAGGCTGCATTATACTATATAGAGTGCTTTGAGGCTGCATTATGCTATATGGAGGGCTTTGAGGCTGCATTATGCTATATGGAGAGCAATGAGGTGGTATTATACTATATGGAAGAGATCAGCACTCACCACGCAGCTCCACTGGTTCTGCTCACCCTGGTCATGGTTCCATGCGACCATCTGTCTCCTCTGCTAGGAACCTGCGTCCTCATGGCAAGTCTTCTGAGAATGTTCTTAGGATGCGCGCCCAGCATCCTGCACACATTTATACGAGCAACACACCTGTTCCCCATTAGCTCTCTGCTTGAGTGCTAAGCTGCTCTAAGCATAAAAGGGACCCTCCCCCTATGGAGGTACCTGGGCAACATGTTCATTTTCTGGAAATCAGGCCATATGCTGCTGAACTCTGCACTAAGAAGACTGCTGCACTGTTTCCACTTGATTCTACCACCTCTGTCTCCGCAGAATCCTTGGGCTTTCTAGGCCTCTCCTGATGTGCACAGGACTGTCCTGTTTCCTTTACCAGCTGGATCGTCTCTCCTGGATCAATCGGAGCTCCCAGGATTCATGTCATCGACAGAGCCAATATTCTACAGTCTGTACGGGTCGCCCATCTGGTCCGGGATTTGTGGCATTCAGTCTTCCTAGTGTTGTGATGGAGGAATCCCTGTACAGGGATTAACCTTTGCCAGTGCCCCACTACGTGGTAAAGTGTCGCGATCCAGAGGGTCCTCCCCTCAGGCACCTTTTTCCTTTGTGAAACTTTCCTTAATAAATATCCTTGGTTTTATGAAAGTCACCTCCTGTCTCTTGAGTATTGGGTATTCATCTACCACTGCACTACCAGTGGTCTAGTGAGTCCACTTTACATCACCACGCCCTGTAGGCGTAACAGCTTCCTTGTGAATGGTGGACTATGGGATGCATTATAAAAGAGGATTATGCGGATAGATTGTAATATATGGAGGAATATGGGGATGCTTTATAATAATTGGAGGACTATGGTGGTGGGAGGAGGAAGACCATATATACCAGGATTAAGGGCATATATACTGTTATAAGGGCCATACTCCAGGAGGAGGACCATATATAGCAAGATGAGGTACATTAATACATAATAAAGGGGGAGAGGAGTCAATTTGTGAGTCTTTATAGGATTTAGAATGTGACATGGGGCCCATAAATCTGACCAACATATGCGCAAGTGTGATGCCCCACATAGTCAGGCGTCACAGAGGGGTATTGCACCCGTAAAAGAGGTGTAATTGCCCCAGCTGCAAGTGGACCCTAGGTTGGTGGGTGGGACCCATTCCCAGCACTCCCACATTAGCTGAGCGGTGGGAGGTTACCCAGGAAGGGATATATTATATGTGCTGGACAATACCTTACCGCTGGGCTCGCGTAGTTAGTACCGATCCCCGTTGGGCCAAGTTAGATAATGTTTTATCTGCAGATAGTGAAGCCGGAGAGTAGGTACTTTGCCAACAGGTGACCCGAGGACCGTGGGGTCTATTATACTAACTACTGCAATGTATATATGTGTAACATTAAAAAATAGTGCCTCCTTGCGATAGGAAGAAATCTAAATATGCATGATTGTATATAGTTTACCCGTTGATATTGTTATAGAAAATATGAAAAAATGCTTTTTCACTTCCCAGTTAACAGGTACTGATACTCGCGGACAAGTATATTCCATCAGGGGAGTATGTGGCGCCCCACGTAGTCAGGCGTCACAGAGGGGTATTGCACCCGTAAAAGGTGTAATTGCCCCAGCTGCAAGTGGAACCTAGGTTGGTGGGTGGGAGATTACCCGGGAAGGGATATATTCACCTCTAGGGGGATCAAGGAGGTCTTTGTCAGCAGAATGGCTAACTAGGAGCAGGAATAGTCTCTCTCTCTAGTCAGTGAGAGGGTTGGAAAAGTCAGAGAAGGAGGAAAGCTGGAAAGAGTGTGGAACGAGGCTGAAGGGTTACCTGGACGGTTTCAAGCCGATCCGAAGGGAAGAAGAAGGGATCTTGAGGAGATCCTGAAAGAGGGCGCCTGACGTGAGACGTCTGGGCCCTAGAGAGAACGGGAGATCCTCAGAGTGGAGCGACCATACTCCAGGGGATTCTCCAGTCCACCACAGGAACGCCGGGCCCGAGGATCTGGCCAGAGTTCATCTTTGCAGTCGGCAACCGGCTGCTGTGGTCCGTATATCGCCACAGCACCCTGCCAGATGGAGCGGTCTGCCTGCTTCCTCACCACGAGGGAGAGGACCCCCAACACTACCTACACGGAGCCATTGGGTACAGGCCCATCCTAGGCGGGGAAGAAAGGACAGGGGTTCGTTAACTAAGGTACACCACGGGTTCCACCATACCACCTGGGATCCACTTGCAGCCACCCGTAGAGCTACCTGTTATTATGACATCTTGCTGAACTGTGAATTTTGTGTGCTGCTGCTAGAAGTTGACAGTAATGAACCCGGGAGAAAGTGACTTTACTTGTGTGTGAGTTTCTACATCGACCTGTTCTCTTAGAGGAACGCTGCCCCGGAGGACCCGCTCCGCCTGTATGGAGCTTTGCCAACTTAGCCGCACTACCATCTACCTCCGGCGGACTGTGGTGGCGCTGGTGACCCATCACCAGGTACTACAGATGGCGTCACATGACAAACTCTTATCCCCTGTAAATACACTCTTTTTGACGTGTCACCAAGGCCACGGGCTCAGGCGCTGCCACCCGTGACATCCCAAGCATTCCACCCGAGCCTGATACCCGAGTACCCCAGGGCCTGGGGCTCGACACAAGGAAGGGGGCAGGTCTAAATTTCGCACTAGGGACCATCAGACTCTAGTTACGCTACTGGGCATTAAACTTTATGAGGGCCATGAGAGGGGTATCTAAGTGTGTGAGAACACTGAGGGGCTTCAACAGAGGCAAAATTACTTTACAAAGGTTTCAAAGTTGTGAGATATTCCTTTCTGTTACCTCGCTGAATTTTTTCTTATTTCTTTTGGAGGTGGGGAAGGTTAGGGTGACTTCTATTTCTATGTATGCCTGTAGACATACGGTAACATGTGTAATTATACAGCAACATTGGATGTGTTGATTTCATTTAATGCAGAATGGTGAACTGTGACATCCTGCAACTGCAGTACTGTCACATATTACCAAATGTTATTGATTTTCTACCGTCGGCCGTAAGTTGTATGCAACACAATTGCTATAGACTTCAATTCAGATTGTACATATCGTGCAACTTACCGTACATGTGACTTATCTCCAACGTGCACAGCAGAATCAAAGCTCTTATCAAGTCACAGACTGGTTGACAGAGCTGCTGTCGCGCGGCACATGTCACCATGTAGCTGTAGTGACCCAGTCCAGACTTTGTGTGTCCCGTTAAGAAACCCTGGACTATGAGCAGCTTCTGTACAATGCAACTCAATCCTTAGTTATCTCTCTATATTTATTCTATATCATTGATAAGCTGGAGATAATAATTTCCAGTCCTCTTCAGTTTACAGAGTAATGCTTTTTCATCTGTTATGTTGCAGCACCATCTCCTGGTGAAATGCATGATTTATATTAAACTCTCACAATGTACAATCTGACACAGAACTGAGCGTAGATCCTATTGGTCAGTGAGTCACCAAGATTCAATAGGAGGACCTACCTCCATTCTCTGTCTAGACAAGACAAGATGTGACACAGAGCAGACCTCATGTGAGAAGTCTCCTCATCCCCTCCAGGCTCCATGCCTGGAAGTTCATCCTTCTCTTCATCTTATTCATCTCAAGACTTACAGCCAGGCCTAATGCCTTGGATCTTCCTCTGACTTCTACAGCCAATATAACTAAAGACTTTTAACCCTTTTTAACCCTGGGTCCCCGCTGTCCGGATTAAGGCGTGCTTCTCCAGCACTAGGGTGCGCAGATTGTGTACAGATGAACCTACTGCTCCACGTGTTGAGGAAATCGAGAGTCTCCTGCTTCACTGCAAATTATCCATTATTTACTTCAAGTATATATCTGCACGTGCCGTGACCAGCTGAGGAAATGAGTAAGGGATTCCAGGTCTGGAAATACTCTTCCTACACATCCCTTATTGTACTTTTATGCCACCAAGAGACTTCAAACTACTTATAATTAGTTGCAAGTACTGCTTCTAACTAATACAGGTCCTTAAAGCTCCAGAACCTTAAATTTGTGTCAGAATCCAATCCTGAACTGTATTGGCCATGAATTACACACATGAACTGTAATCAATGACTCCACGTTATATCTCCCCATTCTGCTGAAGTAAAGCAGCTGTTATCCCCAAGACCAGAGTCAGTGGTCATTATATGGGCTGTGGACGCTGCGTGGGGGTGGATAGCAGTGAACGGAAAGTGCCCCATCAGCCAGGGTTATCACATAGCCCTAGTCATATTCCTGTTTTGTCAATATTGCTTAAATAAGTTTAAGGCAGCAAGTGACTATTATAAAGGAAGAAAGCATCAAACTAAGTAAAAATGCAAAAAGATTGCCATCTAGTGTTACACTTTGAATACAGTCAGGTGTCGCCAGCCTGGATCTATACAAGTACAGATAAAGTGCTACTAAGTGCTAGGAGGGTGTAGAAAGAATTAATTGATTTGTCCGACTTCTCAGTAGTTTGTTCTAGGATTTGGACCACATTTTCAGCGTGGTCTGTAAAGTCAGTGGACTTACATGTGATAGTTCTATCAAACACAATACTAGTGCATCTCAATGAATTAGAATATCATCAAAAACTTAATTGATTTAAGTAATTCAATACATAAAGTGAAACACATATATAATATAGAGTCATTACACACAGAGTGATCTATTTCATGTGTTTATTTCAGTTAATGTTGATGATTATGGCTTACAGCCAATGAAAACCCAAAGGTCAATATCTCAGAAAATTAAAGTAGGGAGGATGAAGGATCTAAATAAAATATGACCTAAATAGGTATCAGAGGCTTCACCTTGTGTGGTTGTGAGAGTCACCACCACTATAAAATCATATCACGCCTGCTGCAGTCCCCAGTGTGGTGCATATAGAGTAGGGAGGATGAAGGGTTAAAAACTGCACTGCCGTATTCCACGAGACATCAAGGGGTGAATATAATATTATTAGTCAACGCGTTTCAGGGCTGATTTATTAGTCAACGTGTTTCAGGGCTCCCGGATCCTCAGGACAAATCGATATCATATTGCCATGTTTCATAGAGCCCTGACTAATAAATATTATATTCACCCTTTGATGTGTAGGGTTTACAGCAATGTTGATTTTAACCCTTCATCCTCCCTACTTTAATTTTCTGGGCTAATGGCCTTCTGGTTTTCATTGGCTGTAAGTCATAATCATCACCATTAACAGAAATAAACACTTGAAATAGATCACTCTGTTTCTAATGACTCTATATAATATATGTGTTTCACTTTATGTATTGACTAAAGTTTTAGCCTCTTCATTCAATGTGAACTTTGTAGTGAGAACAAGTATGAAAATTGTGTATATTCAGTCATGTGAGGTCCACTGAAATCGGCAGAGTCAAACTCTAACACCATATAGTGCTATCCAGTGCCCTAGACAGTGGTAATGCCTCTGTACTCTGCACCACAATAGTACCCTGCTTTCATGCTGCCCCCTATGTGCCACTACACAGTAATAATGCTTCTTTTGTCTCTATGTAGTGATAATATCGCCATGTGCACCTTATAACAATAACCCCCCCCCGGTGCGTTCTTATAATAACTATGCCCCGCACACAATAATGACATTATTATAATGCAGTAAAATAAGGCCCCTTATATTAAACCCTTATATTAAAGAGGCACAGTGGAAGAGGGGGTATTACTATCAGTGGTGTAGCAACTGTTTGTGGCGCCCGGGGCGGTCGAAAAATTTGCCGCCCCTTTGGTTGTTGATAATCCGGAAGTATACATAGTATACACTGTCTTCCCCTATATACAAGAAATATAACTACTATACTAAAACACAAAGAGAAGGGGTGCAATTGGGGGTAAGTATTGGGCCAAATGGCCACTCACCTATTGGGATTGTCACTGTGCACCGCCACCTCTGCATAACCCCAGTGTATGGCAAAAAGCAGGACTCAAGGAGGGCCCGGGGCCGGAGCAATTTTTGCCGCCGTGCTGTGGAGTTCATATTATGTCACAATACCGGGATCTGAGGATCTTCTATTTGGAGGTCAGGGGCTCTCTGATGCCATGTTGCTGTCGGCCTCGCAGTCGTCCTCTTTTGACACTGCAGTGCGGTGGACAAGAGAGCATTAACTTATTAATAACAAGAAGTATGGAGTGTGTACTAACTGAGCCATAAATCCTCCCCATACCAGTAGGATTACTATATGGATTTTACTATTAGGGTACGGACACACTGGCGTGAAACTCTGATGAGTTTAATGTGTGATTTTATCGCATTGCAGTCAATCTCTGAGAGCACACTGGCGTGTGTCGGACGCTTTTTTCACATCCAGATTCAGGATGAAAAAAAAGTTGCAACATGCTGCGACAGTATGTGATTCCCGCGCCAGAGTCGCCAATGCAAGTGTATGTGTCTGACAAAATCACAGACAGCACACGGACCATCCGAGAGGCATCTGTTTTTTTCACGGATATATTATCATTCAGTAGCTGAGATCACTGTAAAATGTTCCTGTAAATGATTATACAGTAATAGCTGCTGAGAAAAAACACAGATTGATTGCAGAATCTGAGATCTGAGAATCTGAGAAAAATGTCGGACACTCGCACAGCAGTTGCCAAACGGACCAAAAAACGGATGTCACTAATCCGACTCTCCTGGATGAGGAACAGACCAATTTTAAGGCGGTGGGAGACAGTGTACCACCAAGTCCCCAGCTCCGTGCTGTACACAGACAGTATACGGTACACTGTCTGTGCACAGCACGAAGATGAAGACATGGTGGTACACTGTGCACAGTATGGAGCTGGGGACATGGTGGTACACTGTGCACAGCACAGAGCTGGGGACATGGTGGTACACTGTGCACAGCATGGAGCTGGGGACATGGTGGCACATTGTCTGTGCACAACACAGAGCTGGGGACATAGTGGCACAATGTCTGTGCACAGCACAGAGCTGAGGACATGGAGGTACACTGTCTGTGCACAGAACTGAGGACATGGTGGTACACTGTCTGTGCACAGCACAGAGCTAAGGACATCCCAGAAGAGGCACAATAACCACAGACAGGCGGCGGGAGAACATTGAGCCCGCCCAGGAGAACTACAACTCCCAGCACCCAACACACTGCCCAGAAACCATACAGTAATGCCCGAACAGGAAGGAGAACTACAATTCCCAGCATGCCACACTCTGCCAACACAGGAAGGTGGAGGCTGCCGCATGGAGGCAGAGACACTTGGTACAGCTGCCATTATCACCACACACAGCACCACTCCTCCTGCACCCCTGTCTCCTCTCCTCTGTCCCTCCTGCTGCCCCCCTGTCCTCTTCTCCTCTGTCCTCCTGTTCCTGTCCTCCTCTCCCCCTGTTCCTGTCCTTCTGCCCCCCTGTCCTCCTGTCCCCCAGTTCCTGTCCTTCTGCTCCCCTGTCCTCTTCTCCTGAACCCCTGTTCCTGTCCTTCTGCCCCCCCGTCCTCTTCTCCTGTCCCCCTTTCCTGTTCTTCTGCCCCCCTGTCCTCTTCTCCTCTGTATGCTGTATATAGCATATGGCCCATATCCCATATGCTACAGCATTCATCTACATGGAGCCACTTAGTGTACCTTAGGGACAGGGAGTCAGGAGGACTCTCACTGGTTAAATTCAATGAATATCAGCTTGCGGCCTCCCTCCGGGATCCAGAACGGCCGGATGTGAAGTGTGGGCCACACTGTGCGGCTGTGCGGGCAGTGACGTCACCGCACAGGTCCTATGATCACCACGGTCGGTCTGACAGGTCCTGCAGTGGCGCGGCTGCACCTCCACTTCTCCCACGGAGGGAGAGGAATTGCTGCTGCCGCGCCCACGCGCCTCCCCCACACAAGTGCCGCCTGGGGCGGACCGCCCCCCCCCCCCGCTACGCCACTGATTACTATAAAGAGGTACTATGAGAGGTGTTATAGTAAGAAGGCACAATATATGGCTTTATATATTTTTTTTTACTTTTTCAACTAATGCCGGATTGTCATTTTCTTTCCTAAGCAGAGATAACCTCATTCAGGAAAGTTCTTAGGCTGGCTTCACATTTGCGTATGGGAACGCAGCTTATGTTTAACATAGGAACGCATAGTGCCTGCGTTTGCTGCGTTCGGGTGCGGATGCGGACGATATCTGCTCCTTCCAGTGTCCAGCATCCGCACCCGGGACGCAGCATGTTGGTTTTTTTTGTGCGTTTGGGGATCTTGGAAGATCAGCAAGCGTCCCCAAGCGCACAAAAAATGCAATGCCGTCAATGGGTCCGCAGTGTCCTCTGCATGACACCGCAGGAGAACACTGCGGACCCATTGAAAAATCTCCCGGTGGCCGCCGGTGATGTCACAGGAGCTCACCGACGGCCACCGGGAGATCAGCTCTGCCTCTGCTGATCTCCTCTTCCCCGGCCGCCTGTAATTTGCTAGCGATGTCGGCGGGGAGAAACAGCTGATGTGACAGCTGTTTGAATCTTCCCGCACCGACATCTCCTCTCGGTGTCGGCGCGGGAAGATTCAAACAGCTGTCACATCAGCTGTTCTCCCTGCCGACAGTCCCGGAGCTTACCGGCGGCCGGGGGGCGGAGATCTCCGGCGCTGATCTCCGCCCCCGGCCCACCCCCGGACAGCGCCGATTGGCTGGCCGGGCTCCCTAGTGATGTGTCCGCAGGCGGACATTATCCGCTGCGGACACATCAAAGTGTCCCTGCTTTTGACAGCGTTTGTGTCTGCATGCCATCAGCATGCAGACACAAACGCTAATGTGAAGGCAGCCTTACCGCTGACTTTTTTCATATAGACGTCACCTTTCAGGTCTAGTCTGCCCACCCAAATCAGTCTGCCTCTAAGGTGATTTGGCTTTCAGTTACTGTCCATTGCCTTCTTTTTTACCCTTTGTTGAACAGGTATAATTACAACTATAAAGATTGCAGATTTGAACCCGACGGATTTTTCTGGGTCCAAACATCGGGTAAAGCTGTGAAAAATACTGGGAATCTGCATACTCCAGGGCGATCAGCTGTTTCTGTTTCTTATATTCACATACATAGTACAGAAGTGAAGCTTACTATATTTATCACTCTGATCAGTGCATGTATAAAACAAATGCAGTGTATAAAAAAAGTGTCCAGTAACAGTCCTGGAATAAGCCACCACATATAGCAATATACTGTATGTTAAAGGGGTTGTCTAATTCTGGACAACTCTTGCTTAAAGAGGACCTGTCCCCCTCCTGGTGCATGGCAATCTAAATGCAGCACTGAATGCAGAATGTTTGCTGCATTCAGGGAAGGTGTCCCCCATGTGTCTGTGTGCTGTGTACCCCGTGATATAGCCTTTGTAAAACTTATACTTAGAAGCCATGCAGGCATTCACTGTGGCTGGAGGGAGCTTGATTGTCAGTGGCCATTCCATCCCCCATTACCTCTCTGTGCTGCTTCTGCTGTCCTTATGCAAATCAAGTCTGTGGAGCCTCGGTTAGGAGTCTCAAACACAGGACTAGCCAGATATCCCTCCAGGGAAGGACCCAGCCAAGGGGTGGCTCCTTGCGGAGAACACCATAACCACCATATTAAGTGTCCCTTTCAGTCAATATCCAGCTCTTTTGCAAGATTAGAGATATGACAAGGGAATACCAAGGCCAGGAATCCATCCACAGACAGCTGCTTCGGGGTGTTGCCCCTCATCAGTGTGGAGTAGGATTCTGGCTAGGTGGGAGCAATGCCTGGTAAACCAACATCACACAGCATTCTCTGATCTCAGGGAGAGTCCTGTGTTTGAGACTCCTAACCGAGGCTCCACAGACTTGATTTTGCATATTCATAATTCCCAGGGGGCAATGAGCCTAGGAATTCACTGTGTTGAGCGCTTTAGGCAGCTGCCCGCAGTGTTTTCTTGGACTGGTCTCCCTGAAATCAGTGATTGCTTTGTGGCTTCTGCTGTGCTGGCTCTGCCCTCCTCTCTGTCAGCACACAGACACATGGGGGACCCCTTTCCTGAATGCAGTAGACATGCTGTATTCAGTGCTGCATTTAGATTGTCATGCAGCAGGGGAGTGACAGGTCCTCGTTAATCAGTTCAGAAGTCCAATTTAAATAAAAATAAGGTATACTCACCTACCACCGCAGCACTGTACCTGAGACATTAGCACCGCTATTTCAGGCAGGTGATGTGTTATTGTTGTGTCACATGGCCATTACAGCCAATCAGCAGCTGCTCATTGGCTTCAGATTATCATAATTCCATCTAAAACTGATAATTCTGCAATAACTCTATGTGTTACTCTATGACTGCTGATTTATCAATCCTCCCAGCACCCGCACTGTGCATCGCGACTATTTGCCAATTTCTAACCCAAGAATGGACTACAATTATAAGGTATGCATGTTTCCGGCCAGAGCCCCTGACTAGTGGGCATGGCCTTGATCTATACAAGTTTATGGAGCGGGTCGTCCAATAGGTCAGCCGTCTAGTGGGTGCAGCCTTGCTCCTTTCTAAGCCAAGAATGGACCGCAATTATGCGGTATGCATGTTCCCGGCCAGAGCCCCCAACTTGTTGGCGTGGCCTCGCTCTATACAAGGGTATGGAGCTGGTTTGTCCAACTAGTAGGTGCGGCCGTCTAGCGGGCGCAGCCTTGCTCCATAAACTTGTATGGAGCAAGACCGCGCCCATTGCCGGGTACATGTGTTGTGATTTAGTGCATATTGCGCATATTCCTTAAGTATCCCTGGACAATGTTTAGTTTCTGTACACCGCAACGCACTCCATAGTTATCTCTCTATGTTTATTCCAAATCATTGATAATCTGGAGATATCCATTTCCAGTCACCATTATCTTTCATAGTAAAACTTTTTCATTTGTTGTGTTGCAGCACCATCTCCTGGTGAAGTGTATGACTTATCGCCTTTACAATGTGAAGTCTGACACATGAATTAAGTGTTTATTCTATTGGTCAGTGACCTGGTCACCAAGATTCAATAGGAGGAGCTACTTCCAGTCTCTTTCTAGACATTACAGAGATCTGGAAAGTCTCTGTCTGGTGCAAGATGTGACCCAGAGAAGACCATATGTGAGGGGTCTTCTCACATCCTCCAGGCTCCATGCTTGGAGTCATCTTATTCATCTCAAGACTTACAGCCAGGCCTAATGCCTAGAATTCGTCCGTTGGCTTCTACAACCAAAATAGCTAAAGATTTTTAATCCTTTTTAACCCTGGGTCTTGTGCTGTCCGGATTAAGACATGCTTCTGTGGCGCCCTGCTAACACAGGTAACCACAGACTCACCTAAAGCAAGGATGGGTTTCCACAGTGGTTACACAGACACAAACAACACCTTCCACCCCGACACAGTAAGGGGAGCTCAACTTGCTGCTTTTAGGCGAGATCCCCTATAAATACTGGTGCTAGGGGCAGAGTTAGTTGGAGTGTGCAGACTCTACAAGAGCTGTGAAGACGTGCTGGTGGTCGGTGCTGCGCTAGGCCCGAGCCAGTTACTCCGAAGAGCCTCTCCAGCAGTCCTGCAAAGCCAAAGAGTGGGGGTGGAAGGCAAGGAGAAGAGAAAGGGCAGAGGGGACCGAGGAGCCAGCGATACGTTCACCCCCGAGCAACACACCGGACACGTTCATACACAAGAGGAAAACAATAAGGAGGCCTTATACCCACTCGCTGTGGAGATCCAGAAGTGCACCCCGAACACCTGGCAGTGCTCTGGACAGTTTACCTGCAACAACTTCAGTAAAAGGTAAAAGAACGACCAGCGGTGTGTATGTCAGTTCCTTCCCCGCACCCCCTACCATCCTCAGAAACTGTCAAGTTCTCCAATACCCTGGCTGAATCCCTGCTCCATCCCTCGCCAGCAACTCCATAACCAACGGTGCATCACTGCCCCGCAAGGCCAGCTCCACCTTCAGGGAGCTATAGTACCTTGGCTGCCATACCACCACCTTCCAGAGGTCTTAGGCGACGCTGGTGCTCATTCACCAGAATCTGCGGGTAGCGTCATGACAAACTTTATAAACTTTTATTTCTCCCATTCAACTTCCCCTTTTTTAAGTCGACCACCAGGGCCACGGGTCTGGCCCGGCCACCAGTGACATCCCTACTGCAGCAGAGGGCCCAGACACCCGAGTACCCATATCCTGGGGTGTGTCACAACTTTCTGGCCTCACGAACAGGATCCCGTGCCCGATGCTAGTGGGTATTGTGTGCCGTGTTTGAACCGTGTTTTGTGACTGTTAAGTTAGACCGCCATCACTGCGCCGCGGAGCTGGAAGAAAGGGGGCGTGATGGCTTGCAGATCACGAAAAGAAAACCCGCCCCCCGTTCTGCCGAACACTTCCGAAGCGCAGCAGCCTAATCCGGAAACTCCCGAACTGTTTAACTGTCTAAAGACTGGCCGTGATTCACTGGGGGTGGGAGGGCCCTGAAAATGTCCGCTACGTCCAGTGATGATGAAGGCACCTTCGCAGACCCCGTGAATCACCCCCAAGCGACCATGGCTGCAACTAGTAGAGCCGCCGACCCACCAGGCACAGTAGCCCCAATCATGCCGATCTCGCTACCGTATGTCTCAGGTGCTAAGTGGTTGCCCCAGTATGATGACTGCCCTGATACTTTGTCCTCTTTCAAAAGAAAAATCTGCAGCGTGCTGGACATGTACGCCATGACCGATCAGCAGCGCGCAGCTATTGTGCTGGGACAGTTAACTGGTGCAGCAGAGAGAGAGGCTGAATCCTGGTCCACTGCTGAACAGGGATCAGTAGCTGTAATCTTTGAAAAATTAAAAGTTGCTTTTGAGGACTGTAGTGAGGCTGACATAAGAATGCTCCTTCTACCACTGTTATCAAAAGCCGGAGGATGATATCCGGACCTATGCATGGCGCTTACAGGAGGTGCTGTGAGCCTTAAAGTTAACCCTGCTAGTGTCCATGACGAGAATAGACTATTGAATGAGCAGTTTACCTGGGGGCTCCGATCACCAGAGGACAACAAAACCCTGCGCTGGTGGTCCCTAAATCACCCAGATGCCGACTTTAACACTTTAAAAGACATGGCCATAAAAGGGATACAGCCGGTGGAGACTCCTGAAGCTGCCAGCGGTGGTGCAGTAGCAAGGCTCCGGCTGCAACAACACCAGTACCTGTGCCTGCAGCTGAAAGCTGTGTTCAGTCTACTAACTCTGACAGAATTGACCCTTTGTATACCGAGGTGTGCCAGCTGGGTAGGAACCTAGCCACTGTCATGGAAGCCCTACAGCTGCAGCAGGGGCCAAAGCCAAAACCACTGCCTAACCCCGAGCCTCTAATCCAGCTTGCCGACAGCCCGGAGGATGTCCCGTGGATGAAAGGGAGGAAGACCACGTCGCTCAGAGGGAGGACCACTGACCGTTACAGCTCCACAGAAGAACACATCTGCCAATGCTGCAACAAGACCGGCCACATCGCATGATTCTTTCCTTTAAACGAGCAGACCCTGGGGCTGGGGCTGAACACCAGGAGTAACTCAATAGGGCCCAGCCAAATGGAATGATTCCTACATTGGACAGCGACCTTTCCTGTCTATCATACTAGATGGCATCTCGACACCTGTTTTATTGGACACCGAGTCACAGGTGACCACAATCCCTGATATCCTTTATAAGCAATTTTGGTCGTGTAATGAACTTAGACCACCCAATACACCTTAACATTTATGCTTCTAATGGTGAACTACTTACTATAGTGGGGGTTAGAGAAGTACCCATAAAAGTGGGGAGGGTGGAATTACAAGACCAAGGGGTTATTGTGGTGGAAGAAAACCCCAGTAACCGAGACCCATACATTATTTTGGGTACAAATGTAGTTAGAAATTGCATGGAGGAAGTGTTGTTTTTTGCTTCAACAGATTGGTGACACTGCCAAACCTGGGCAGAAGAAGGTTCTTGAGAGAGAGATAAGAGCCTTCCTGCATCAGCAACAGGTAAAACTTACAGGTACCGTACGGGTAATAGACCCGTTTCAAATTGTAATACCTCCAATGAGTGAAATGATGATTTGGTGTCAAGCAGCCATAGGTCTGAGAGGGCAGGACTATTAGGCGGTAGTGGAGCCCATCAGTTCAGAGCACAGGCTTACACTCTTGACAGCCAAGGGGGTAGTCGATGTACACAAGGGAAGAGTACCAGTTCGCATCTTAAACTGTGGCAGTGATGAGGTCAAATTCCCCAGGTATTCCAAAGGTACATCAATCCAAGAACCCACGAAATGGTCTGGCAGATCATAGTACCCAGAACAGAGGTCCAAATGGTACTGAATGCCTACCACAACCAAACTGGACACTTTGGGTGGAAAAAGTTGGAAATGTTGCTCAAGGACAGATTCTATTGGGTTGGCATGCGAGGATCCATAGAAAGGTGGAGTAAAGACTGTGCACCATGTAACCTATGCAGAAAAGATCAGCAGAGTCAAAGACCACCACTCCAATCCATCGTAACAACTCAACCACTCCAAATTGTAGCCTTGGACCATGTGAAATTGACTCCAAGCAGGACAGGCTACACCTATGCTTTGACTCCCGATTCCTGATGGTCGCACCCGTAAAGGACCTTACAGCCGCAACAGCTGCCAGAATGTCTTCTGTAGACCACTAGGCTATCCAGAACAAGTTTTATCGGACAGAGGCTCAGCATTTGAAGCAGAAATCTTTCAAGAGTTTTGTCATTTTTATGGTTGTAAGAAAATAAGAACGACACCATATCATCCCCAATCCAATGGGTTATGCGAAAAGATGAACAACATCGTGATTGACATGCTCAAGATACTTCCTCTTGAAGAAAGAAACCAATGTCCAGAAAAACTGCTTGATCTGGTAGATATGTATAATCACATTCCAGTGAGCTCTACAAACTGTACACCCACCTACCTTATGAGAGCCTGTATAGGAAGACTACCTGTAGACCTGGAACTAGGAATTGTCAAACCCAAAGCAGATACTTCCAACTCGGACTGGAACACCAACCGTCTAGACCAGTATGGACAAGTTCAAGCTTGTGTTGAAGAAAATCTAGAGAAGTCCAGAAAAAGACAAGAGACCATCTTCAACAAAAGTGCATCAGCAGAACCATTACTACCTGGAAGTATAGTGTTAAAAAGGAAAAGAACAAGACAACGGCAAAGAGAACCTTACACCGTTTTGAAGTCCAACTTTGACAACACCAATGTTTGCCTCATCAGCAAAAACAGAGGAAAAACAACCCAAACAGTATCTCGGGGTCATTTAAAGAAATGTCCAGATGAATGGAAAACTTCAGACTTCCAAGATTCTCCAGAAGAGGAAACAGAGTAATTCAAAACCCCAACTCCATGCCCAAAGCCTAAAGAAAAAGTCATATCCACTATACTTGGAGACTTTCCCAAAGATTGGTCCCAACATGAAGGAGCAATCATCATACCAGTCATCAACTTCTATCAACCACAAGAAGTTCAAGGGAATCAGGAAGAAACACCTGTTGCCAGAGAATCAGAGGATCCTGCAATCGGTACATCTGCTAGTCCTGTAGTGAGACTAAGGTCACGCAGACGCTTACCTTATACACCCACATCAGCTTCTCCAGACATCACACCTGAGATAGCCACACCCATAGTGCGCAGATCTAGTCGTAGCACACGTGGGCAAGCCCCATCCAGGTATGGAGATTGGACACAATAATGTAATATAGAACCAAAGCAAATAAAATGTAAATAGTAGCGTACAAAAAGGGTGAAGAGTAGGCTAAAACCAGGAGGCCTACAGTGCTTATGACCGGTAGAGACCCCTGCAGTACCGAGGACTCCTACGCTGAAGCACCCATAGTAAATGTTGTTGTGTATTTTGAACTTAAGCCTACAGAGACTTTGCTTGTAAGGACTTATTGAACTTTGTTGAACGTTTGAAAAATGTTGTCCCTTTTCACCCGGAGCTTACAGAGACTACTGTAAAGACTCTTCAAAACAACTTCTTTTCCCTTATTTTCAATTTAAAAGGACCTTAGTCACAGGACTGGTGTGACAATTAACTTCTTTTTCCAGCCTTCGGTGGATGGACTAACACCGTATGGACTGTACATGTTTTGCCAATTTTCAGTGGTTTTTGTAAATTGTTAATTTTGAGACTTTGTAAATATGTTACCTGTTATTGTTATATGAATGTTAATGTAAAATGTTTCAGTCCAGGAGTACTGACCTTACCTAGGGGGGAATGTGGTGCCCTGCTAACACAGGTAACCACAGACTCACCTAAAGCATGGATGGGATTCCACAGCGGGTACACAGACACAAACAACACCTTCCACCCAGCACAGTAGGGGGAGCTCAACTTGAAGCTTTTAGGTGAGATCCGCTATAAATACTTGTGCTAGGGGCAGAGTTAGTTGGAGTGTGCACAAGCTACAAGAGCTGTGAAGGCGTGCTGGTGGTCAGTGCTGCGTTAGGCCCGAGCCAGTTACTCCGAACAGCCTCTCCAGAAGTCCTGCAAAGCCCAAGAGTAGAGACGGAAGGCAAGGAGAAGAAAAAGGACAGAGGGGACCAAGGAGCCAGCGATAGATTCAGCCCTGAGCAACACACCGGACACCGGAGTCCGCAGCTACTAGAGAGCACCAGTCCCAGTAGAAAACACCGGTACACCGTGGAGACTCCAGTCTCCCCGGGCATCTGCGCAGTCACACACCAGGGTGCCAGGCACCGCAGAAAGAGATACAGCGGCAGTCAAGAGAGGGTATCCCGACGACGGCACAGGTGGAGAAAGAGCAGAGGAGGCCAGCCAATTTTTACACAGGCGAGGGCTTCATACACAAGGGGAAAACAATAAAGAGGCCTCTTAATGCGGAGACCCTGAAGTGCACCCCGAACACCTGGCAGTCCTCTGGACAGTTTACCTGCAACAACTTCAGTAAAAGGTAAAAGAACGACCAGTGGTGTGCGTGTCAGTTCCTTCCCCGCACCCCCTACCATCCTCAGAGACTATCCCGTTGTCCAATACCCCGGCCGAATCCCTGCTCCATCCCTCGCCAGCACCTCCATCACCAAAGGTGCATCACTGCCCCTAAGGGCCAGCTCCACCTGCAGGGAGCTGTTCCACCTTGGCCGCCATACCACCACCCTCTGGAGATCTGAGGCGGCGCTGGTGCTCAATCACCAGAATCTGTGGGTGGCGTCACAACAAACTTTATAAACTTTTATTTCTCACATTCAAGTTCCCCTTTTTTTAAGTCGACCACCAGGACCACGGGTCTGGGCCGGTCACCAGTGACATCTCTACCGCAGCAGAGGGTCCAGGCACCTGAGTCCCCATACCCTGGGGCGTGTCACTTCTCTAGCATCTAGGTCGCACTAAATGTGTACAGAAGAACCAATTGCCCCGCGTGTTGAGGAAATCGAGGGAGTCCCGCCTCACCACAAATTATCCATTATTTGCTTCACGTATATATTTCTGCACAGACCGCAACAAGCTGTGAAATGGATACCAGATGCCAGGTCTGTAAATACTATTGCTATACATCTCCTCTTCTACGCATATGCCCCTAAAATACTTTGAACTTTCTTATAATTACCTACAAGTACTGCTTCTAATACAGGTTCTTAAAGCTCCAGAACCTTAATTCTGTGTCAGAATCCATTTCTGAGAAGAAATATCTGGGCACACCTTGATTTCTCATAAAAAAATGTGGATCACACAACGTGTTAGATGTTTAAGTGTTTCTTGTATTTTATTGCCACATCATGTCCAAACACCAAATATCACCAACGTTTCGGCCTCTTACATAGGCCTTTGTCAAGGTTTCTGATTATACACAAAAAAACAAGTAATATGTATTAACATCATACATAATTTCAAATCACAATTGTTAACAAGATTGGGACTAGTGCCCATGTGAAGCTTAGTATGGACTGTGGTATGTGGTAATATAAAAAGAAATGAATGCCTTAAAACAAAGGCAGGAGTGCCCGATGCTTGTGAAAGTGCAGTGGAGCGGGTGAAAATACTCACACCAATGAAGGACCCGGGAATAAGTGGAGACAACAGGAAAAGATGAAATGGGAAACTGAGTACCTCATGTTAAGGAGATAGAGAAAAAAAGGAAAAGTCAAGTACTATAGGGATAAAGAAGGGAAAACAGGAAAAAAACAGTTAAATTACCAGTGTTGGAACAAGTGGGGGTTCCAAAGGAAAAAACGTAAATACAACAAGCGTAGATGCACACCTTAGGATCCTAAGATAAGGTACAAAAAGGGGAAAGTCTAAGCTAATGTAATGAGGTGTACAATTCAGATTGTATTATTGAAATTGAAACTGCAATGAACTGTGCACAGTCCGCACTTGTCCACCAGGGGGCATCAGTGGACTGTACAATCACAGAGCTGGGAAACTCCCAGCCATCTCTGTTGTTTAACCAGGAAGTGAAAGCAGAGAATCAGAGCAGTATAAATCCAGAGCTGAGAAGATCTACCTGCGGATGTCTGTTTAAAGTGGACTACTTTGCAACACCTTGCCGGAAAAATCACCCCGCAGAAGCCCCTGTGACTGATCCTGGGCCACTGGACTTTGGTGCTGTGACTCTGGCCGCTCTGCAAAACCTTGCCCGCCGAGCACCCAGAGTGCTTGTGCAGGGGCCGTGACCGACATAAGGGAGCCATTTGTGCTGCTGTGGTCTCCCTTCTGCTGTTGCTCTGTGTGCCCTGAGACTGGGAGAGACAGACTGTTATCTGCAGAAGGAGACCAAAGAAGAAGACTGAGGAGATCCCCAGGCCTGCTACGTGGGAGCGACATCTTCTTCTGTAATAGACTGGTACGCGATTTTAGGGAAAGTTAGGGAAAGATACCTTCATTGTTGTGTTTTTTTCTTGCTGCGTACCCGGCAGAAGTGAAGATTCAGAGACTCTAATATATACAAGTGCGCATATAATTCGGTTGACTGTGATATAAATATGTTTTACAGTAAAGAAATGTTACTACCGTTTAAATCTGAGTATGGGATTCTGTTGAGAAAGATCATACACACACACCCGCGGCCTTACCACCGGTCGCTACACTAACAAGCACAGAAACTGGTATCAAGGTCACTGAAGTCTAGAAAAAATCTAGAAAAAAGGGGCCTCTCTAGATAAAAATCCTACAAAAGGATCAACAAGGAAATTAATGGGATATGAGCAATCCTAAAGACTGGAAAAAAACAAAAAAGTATAAAGATACCAGAAATGAGGGAATTCCTAAACCTCAGGTTACACAAAGGAACGCAATGCCTATTGTAATTAATCAGGCACAGAGGTAAATGCCGGAAGCATACACTGGTAAAAATGGAAGATAAGGGTAATGAAAAAATATATATGACTAAATATATATCACATGTGGTCCAGTACAGCTTACCCATAGTGTTCAGAGGACTCAAAGATAGTAGAAAGAGTATATAAAGTGGGACCAATCCCCACATAGACACAGGGGAGAAAGACAGACAAAGTAAAGTCCTCAGAATGTATCCATATTACCTGCAGAATGAGACAAGGCTCAAGGAAAGACACCTGGGAAATAAGGATCAAGAATCAGTAAAGCAGTCAGAATGCAAGGATATGCTGGAAGACAAGAGCCCAGAGAGCGAGGTGTTACCTTAGCAAGTGATCTGTGGCAATGAGGCGGCGGTGTGCGGTGAACGCGGCGCCGGCGCCTGTTTATGACAGGCGGGAGGCGTGTACAATGTGATGCGTATCCGGTCTATGGACCGCAAATGATTTTCTAGATTTTTTTCTAGACTTCAGTGACCTTGATACCAGTTTCTGTGCTTGTTAGCTTAGACTTTCCCCTTTTTGTACCTTGTCTTAGGATCCTAAGGTGTGCATCTACGCTTGTTGTATTTACGATTTTTCCTTTGGAACCCCCACTTGTTCCAACACTGGTTATTTAACTGTTTTTTTCCTGTTTTCCCTTCTTTATCCCTATAGTACTTGACTTTTCCTTTTTTTTGTCTATCTCCTTAACATGAGGTACTCAGTTTCCCATTTCATCTTTTCCTGTTGTCTCCACTTATTCCCGGGTCCTTCATTGGTGTGAGTATTTTCACCCGCTCCACTGCACTTTCACAAGCATCGGGCACTCCTGCCTTTGTTTTAAGGCATTCATTTCTTTTTATATTACCACATACCACAGTCCATACTAAGCTTCACATGGGCACTAGTCCCAATCTTGTTAACAATTGTGATTTGAAATTATGTATGATGTTAATACATATTACTTGTTTTTTTGTGTATAATCAGAAACCTTGATAAAGGCCTATGTAAGAGGCCGAAACGTTGGTGATATTTGGTGTTTGGACATGATGTGGCAATAAAATACAAGAAACACTTAAACCTCTAAGGGCCCTTTCACATCAGCGTTTTTCGTAATTCGCAGCAGATGCGGTGAAAAAACCGCATCTGCCGCGTTTGCCGCATAACCGTTACACTTGCGGCGCGGTTGCGGTAATCCCCATAGAAAGTATAGGGGGACTTGCGGCAGGTGCGGCAAGTGCGGTTTTTCACTTGCGGCAAGTGCGGCCGCGAAAAAAAACCACAGTCAGCCGCGGTTTTTTTCGCGGCCGCACCTGCCGCAAGTGCAAAACCGCACTTGCCGCACCTGCCGCAAGTCCCCCTATACTTTCTATGGGGATTACCGCAACCGCGCCGCAAGTTACGAAAAACGCTGATGTGAAAGGGCCCTAACACGTTGTGTGATCCACATTTTTTTATGAGAAATCAAGGTGTGCCCAGATATTTCTTCTCTTTGTATGCGCATTTTTCTGGTGCACCCGGGACAACAGTGAGCTGATCTTTACTCAAATTTTCAGAATCCATTTCTGAACTGTATTGGTCATGGATTACACACGTGAACTGTAAACAATTATTCCATGTTATATCTTCTCATTCTGCTGAAGGAAAGCAGCTGTTATCCCCAAGACCAGAGTATGTGGTAATTCTATTGATTATGGACTCTGCGTGGGTGTGGATAGTGGCACGCCACCCAGGGCCGTGGGCAGGGCGTAACTACAATAGGTGCAGGGGATGCAATCGCACCTGGGCCCTACAGCCTAGGGGTTCCCCAAAAGTCCCTTTGGCCTGTAGTAAAAGACTAATACTATTAAAGATTTGCAATAATTGGGGGCCCCGTTGGAGCTTTTGCATCGGGGCCCCTGGCTCTGAAGTTACGCCACTGGCCATGAGATACTCGGACCTGGGCAACTGGACTCTGGGGTGCGACAGATAGCAGTGAATGGGATAGCCCCCATCCCAGGGTTTTTACACATGCAAAAACCTAAAATACATAAATATTTTCACAAGAGAGTGATTCACCCAGGGGTCTATGGGAACTCAGAACCAGGCGTGGAGTTGGAGGGGATATCACTGGTGGCCTGCACGGACCCGTAGCCCTGGTAGTCAATTGTAAATAAAATAAAAAGGGGTTAAAAAGAATAAATGTGTCATGACGCCACCTGCAGTTCTGGTGATGATGGAGACCGCCGGGGATGATAGTAATGCAGCTAGATGGTTCAGCTCCTTGCAGGTGGAGCGGGATCCCCGGGACAGTGTAGCTACTGTACTGGTTGTCGTGGTAGCAGCTCGGTGAGTTAGCTTGCCGGAATAAGACACTGGAGGCTTATGGACTCTGTACGGGTGTTTACTTGTAAAAGTGCACGGCTCAGGTTCACAGTTACACAGCTCTTTAGCGGGTAGCTGGCCGGGTAGTCACTGAGGAAAATAACGTCTCTTTGAGGCTCACAGAGAATACCTTCTGCTTTCTTTCACCGTCCTGCTCTTTTCCTTGCGCCTTCTTACTTCCTTGCGCTGCGCTGCACAGCCCACTAGTCTACCAGGCCCGTCGGGTGCTATGAGGTACCCTTCTTTTTTTCTAAGGGGCTCAACCCTGTTTAGTGATCCTGGTGGGGCTGCATGCTCTGGACGGGGGAGTCGGGGCTATTAGACCCACGACCTACCGGTGTTGACGGCTCAGGGATAAACTCCTGCACCGCGCCTCCGAGCCAGTTCTCCGCTGTGGATCAGGATTCCCCCGGACTGTCGAAGGTCCGGCACTGGCTTTCCTCCTTCTGTCTGGGTCACCGCTCCTTCTGGGCGCCCTCCCTGGGGGTCCCTGTAGGACTTGTTCCTCTGACTTCTACTCCAGCTCACACTCTCTTGCTCTCTGTCGATCCCGCTCCTTCTACCCTAACGCTCCTCTCACCGGGACCGGTTACCCTGGTTACGGGTGGCCGATTGGTCCCCTATTCTAGGTGTAGGGATGCTGGGATAAGAGCCTTAGGTTGACGTTACACTCTCCAATGACAGGAATTCTGCATACTCAGTTATGGGTGCAGTACCCCTACAGTGGCACACTGACCAGTGGGGAGCCACATTCCTCCTTGGTGAAACACACTTGTCCCCAAGTGTTCTTACCCCTACCCGGTACAGAGCTTTTCTGCATTTTCAAATAAACATTAACAGGTTATATTTACAGGTATATACAATTCTTCCCTTTATGGGAGGCACCAAGCTTAAACGTTGCAAAACATTTTCAAACTAGTCATCAGCCTAACGGGGCCGGTACACCTTTGCAGACCCAGGTAATTGTCCGTCACCAAGCATAGTGTCCTTTGTCACCGCTGGGCTGCTTTAATTCACATTATTGTATGGAGTTTCTGGCTCAGCTTAATGCAGAAAAAAGGGCTTAATAAGAAACCATGTACAATACCGGGTGTCCATTATGTCTTTAGCTACATGAGACACAGATAGCGTACCACCCCCGTGGTCCGGCGTGTCATTCATATGTTACTCGGTCACCTCTATACAAGTCCCGGTCCGGGTGGCCCCTCTGGAGGAGGGACTCCACATCTCTCCTTCTCATAAATATCTCCCCATGAAGGCCCGGTTCCCGGACGAACCCGTAGCCGTCAAAATTTAGAAAAAAACATTTCTGACATGCAAAAATAAAACACAAAAAAAAAATTAGTGACCAATATAGCCACCTTTCTTTATGATGACACTCAACAGCCTTCCATCCAAAGATTCTGTCAGTTGTTTGATCTGTTTACAATCAACATTGTGTGCAGCAGCCACCACAGCCTCCCAGACACTGTTCCGAGAGGTGTACTGTTTTCCCTCCCTGTAGATCTCACATTTTAGGAGGGGCCACAGGTTCTCTATGGGGTTCAGATCAGGTGAACAAGGGGGCCATGTCATTATTTTTTCTTCTTTTAGACCTTTACTGGCCAGCCATGCTGTGGAGTAGTTGGATGCATGTGATGGAGCATTGTCCTGCATGAAAATCATACTTTTCTTGAATGATACCGACTTCTTCCTGTACCACTGCTTGAAGAAGTTGTCTTCCAGAAACTGGCAGTAGGTCCAGGAGTTGAGCTTTACTCCATCCTGAACCCGAAAAGGTCCCACAAGTTCATCTTTGATGATACCTGCCGATACCAGTACCCCACCTTCACCTTGCTAGCATTTGAGTCAGACTGGAGATCTCTGCCCTTTACTGATCCAGCCTCTGGCCCATCCATCTGGCCCATCAAGAGTCACTCTCATTTCATCAGTCCATAAAACCTTTGAAAAATCAGTCTTAAGCTATTTCTTGGCCCAGTCTTGACATTTTATCTTATGTTTCTTGTTCAAATGTGATCGTTTTTCAGTCTTCCATACCTTGGTAATGTCCCTAAGTATGGCACACCTTGTGCTTTTTGATACTCCAGTAACGTTGCAGCTCTGAAATATGGCAAAACTGGTGGCAAATGGCATCTTGGAAGCTTGACGCTTGATCTTCCTCAATTCATGGGCAGTTTTTATGCGCCTTTTGTGCCCAACACGCTTCTTGCGAACCTGTTGGCTATTTGCCATGGAACGCTTGATTGTTCGATGATCACGCTTTAAACGCAATTTCAAGACTGCTGCATGACATCTCACAAAAGACACTTGCTCCCGGATAGAATCTCACAATTTTGGACTTTTCAGAGCCCGTCAAATCTCTCTTTTGACCCATTTTGCCTACGGAAAGGCATTTGCCTAATAATTAAGCGCACCTTATATAGGGTGTTGATGGCATTACACCACACCCCTCTTCATTACAGAGATGCACATCACCTGATTTACTTAATTGGTAGTTGACTCTCAAGCCTATACAGCTTGGAGTAGGACAACATGTATAAAAAGTATCATGTGACCAAAATACTCATTTGCCTAATAATTCTGCACACAGTGTATGTAGAAGGGAAATATTTTGGATCTTTCGCCTGGTTTGCTATAGCTATTTTTCAGCACAGAAGTTCAAGTTCCCATTAACTTGCATGGGGTTCAGAGTCGGGGGTTAAGTTCAGGTCAAGTCCGGTTCCCACTTGACGTACGGCTGAACCATGCAAACCCAACTTTCATGGGTCTGCACATCCCTACTTAAGGCTTTTTTTCCCACAATCATAACTTATTTCTTATCCACAGGATAAGTGATGTGTGTGATCTCGGGGTGTCTGACAGCCAGAAGCTCAACCAATCTCATGTGCGTTGGACAGAGAGAAAAGAGCTATGTATCAGTCCCAAAAACAGAGAATGGAGTCAAGATTATGAGAAAACCTCTTACATCGGACCTCGTTATGAATAACACACTATGTAAGAAGCACTTGTACAATGTAATTGTGATAAGCTATTTGGTGTGTAGCTGTCTAAACAACAGATGTCGTGTTTCTGTCATAGCTGTCAAAGTTTTGCTTCAGTTAAAATCTGGTGAACAACATGTTCTTCGGCGCTTATTGAAACTTCTGATATATATCACTTTTCTGACTTGTCCATGTACCGGATTTACTGCACTGGAGATATCCTGCATGGCCACGTCAGCAACAAGGCACAGCACAATGACACAAGGGAAAATAAAATAGCATTTTGTTTGAGAAGGGTGGTGCCCTGGCATTAACTGTAAGGTACTCGGGATTTTCTAATGCCTGAAATGTAAAAATCTTTTCCAATGCTGCAGATAATCTTTACATTTAAAATTATTTACAAAAATATGAGTTATAAAAATATAAATTGCTTTATTTCAATATTTGGTCTTTCTTGCAGAATAATCAAATCTTCAAGCACTTCAATTTACATTGTAATATTGGGCTGGTAACATAATATATTGGGAAGCAAAATATTTATGGACATCAATGTATAGAAAAGAATACGTGTAACTACGTTCCCTCGCATTAATTCTAAGGAACTTACAGGTGCATCTCAATGAATTAGAATCAGCAAAATGTTACTTTATTTCAGTAATTCAAGACATAAAGTGAAATGCATATACATAGAGTCATCTATTTCAAGTGTTTATTTCTGTAAATGTTGATGACTATGGTTTACAGCCAATGAAAGCCCAAAGACCATTATCTTAAAAAATTAAAGTAGGTTAAAACTTTTGGCTCTGGTCTGTGCACATGGATGTAACACGGAGGACATCCGTGTGCAGGACGTTTGTGACCAAATCGGGTCCGTGCTGCCGGCAAAAGACAAGATTACTTACCGGTAATCGTCTTTTAAGGAGTCCACGACAGCACCCACTGGAGAGAGGGGATCCGCTCATAGGGACAGGAAACCTACAGATAAAAAGGGGCGGTCCCCCTCACCTCCTCAGCTTGCTTTACAGAGCACGAGAGGAACCACATAATTAAGATAATCACCAAAACAGTAAGTAATATATATCCTAAATCAGTATACTGTATACATAATACATAACAGAACCCCCAGAAATGGAAACAAGCAAGCACACCAGAATACGTGCAAATGAGGGAGGGAAGTGAGTGGGTGCTGTCATGGACTCCATAAAACACGATTACCGGTAAGTAATCTTGTCTTTTCTTCTCGCCACGACAGCACCCACTGGAGAGAATTTCAGAGATTGACCTGAGTGGGACCACCGTATTGAGGACAGATCTCCCGAAAACCAAGTCAGAGTCAGAAGACAAGTCCAGTCTGTAGTGGTTGTGAAAGGTAGAAGGGGAAGACCAAGTTGCAGCCTTACATATCAAGTCGATTGAGATGTCTGCTCTCTTGGCCCAGGAAGAAGCCATGGCCCTTGCTGAATGGGCCCACACGCCTTCTGGAGGACTCTGTCCTGTCACAGGGTAGCATCCTTGATCCATCTAGACAATGTGTTCTTAGAAACAGCAGACCCCCTTCTGGGACCCTGAAAGGACACAAACAGAGCCCTACTCTTCCTCGAAGCGTGGGTCCTATCCATGTAGTGAAAACTAATGTCCTAACGTCTAAAGCATGAAATTTGTGTTCCTCAGGAGTAGAAGGATCAGAAAAAAAGCAAGGAAGGAAGATTTCCTGACTTCCATGAAACCGGGAAGCCACCTCAGGGAGGTAGGAGGGATCAGGATTCAATACTATCCTATCTGGAAAGATCGACAGGAAAGGAGAATCAATTGGCAAAGCCTGAATATCACTAACCCGTCTAGCGGAAGTGAGGGCCACTAGCAGAGCTGTCTTGAGAGTCAGAATTTTCAGAGAGGCTGATTCAAGTGGTTCAAAGGGGGGCCCTGTCAGGGCATCAAGGACTAGATTTAAATCCCAGAGGAGCACCCTAGCAATGTGAACAGGGGTGCTACGCTCACATGCAGTGATGAACCTTGAGACCCATCTGTCCCCTTCAATATTATAACCAAATAAAGCCCCTAAAGCAGAAATGTGAACTTTCAGGGTGCTAACTAAAAGACCCAAGTCCCGACCATGCTGAAGAAACTCTAAGATAGAAGGGATGGGCACCTCACTAGAAAAAGGAGCTGTATGAAACTCCAGGAATTTTTTCCAGACTGCTATAGATTCTGGTTGTAGCACCCTTTCTACTCTGAAGTAGGGTGTTGATAAGATTATCCGAAAAACCTCTTAATTTCAATAATTGCCTCTCAAGTTTCACGCCGTCAAGTGGAGACCTTTCACCCGAGGGTGACGGCATGGACCCTGAGATAGCAGGCCTGGATCCGAAGGAAGAATCCAGGGGTCTGAAATAGACATGGCTCTGAGCCAAGAAAACAAAGGTCTCTTAATTGGAGGAAACGCATAAGCGAGATGGAAGGCCCAAGGGTACTGGAGAGAGTCCACCATTTCCGGATGGTCAGCCACATTCAGGAAAGCAAACCTTCTGACCTGCCTGTTTGGGTCTGGTAGCAAACAGATCGATTTCCGGAAGCCCCCATAAGGCTACTATCTTCTGGAAGGTCCCGTGACTGAGGACCCATTTGCCTTGGTGTAGGGTATGGCGACTCAGAAAGTCCGCTCTGGAAAAGTCGACCCCTCTGATGTGGAGGGCTGAGAGGGACAAAAGGTGGGTTTTGGCCAACTTGAGTACAACCACCGCAGTAGACTTCAGAGTCCTTGATCGAGTACCGCCCTGTCTGTTGATACAGGCGACGGACGTGGTGTTGATTGTCAAAACCCTGACGTGAGCTCCTTGCAGCTGTGGGAGAAAGTGACATAAAGCAAGGTTGATGGCCTTCAATTCACATAAGTTTGAGGAATCAGATGATTCAGCCAAGGACCATTGGCCCTGGGCTAAATGGTCATCCAGGTGAGCACCCCACCCTTCTGGACTAGCGTCACAATTACCCAGGAAGGTCTAATCAACCTAAGGACCCCGTTAGAAAGATTATCCAAGTCTAACCACCAGGCTAGGGACCTAACTGCGTGCGGTGATAAGGTCAGGCGGCCATTAAGTCAACCCTGCAATATGACTTCCGCCTGTCAAACCTCCTGTTGTAACTGACGAATATGAAATTGTGCCCACTGAACCGCAGGTATGCAAGATGAGAGGGACCCCAACAGGGACATGGCATCCCGTAAGGACATAGTAGGGCGGCTAATAGCCTGCCCGAACCTACCCATGATATGCACCTTTTTCTCTTCCGAAAGGAAACACAGTTGACTTACGGAGTCTAGGTGCAGACACAGAAACGACTGTCGAGTCAGGGGGGCCAGTCTGGACTTCCCCAGGTTGATGATCCAGCCCAAAGCCTGCAAAGACGAGATGGTATTAGACAGGCACGTCTTACATTGTGTGGTGGAGTTGCCAATAATTAAAAAATCGTCCAGATAAGGCACAATGAGCGTGTCCTGCTGACGCAAGTAGGCCATCACCTCGGAGATTAGGTTGGTGAAAACCCGAGGAGCCAAGGAGAGGCCAATAGGTATTGCTGCAAATTGGAAATGCCGAGTCCGTCCGTCCAAGATGACCGCCACTCGTAGATACCGTTGGTAGTCAGCGTGGATGGCTAGATGGTAATAGGCATCTTTTAGGTCTAGGACCGCCATGAAGCATCTAGGAAATAATAGTTTAACCGTAGATCTAATAGATTCCATCTTGAAGGACTGGAAAGTAAGGAAAGAATTTAATTTCTTCAAATTAATGATAGTTCTATAAGAACCATCCGGTTTAGAGACCAGAAACAAAGGGGAGTAAAAACCCTTCCCTCTGGGCCACCAGAACTTCTACAAGAACATTTTTGGACGACAGGGACTGAATCTCCAATTCCAGTGCAAATTGATGATGAGACGGTGGAGTAGTGATCACAAAATAATCTGAAGGAGACTGATTAAAGTCCAGGGTAAAACCTGGGGATATCAAACGTAATATCCAGGGATTGGAGGGAACCTCACCCCATTTATGGGCAAACGATGACAACCTGCCTCCCACTGGGAGATCAGAATTAGCGGAATTTTTTACCGCTCTTAGAGGAGGACCCCCTAAACAGGGCACCCCGTTGTTTACCCTCCTTGGGTTCCCACCGGTCACGGTCTCGGTATGATTTCCTTTGGCCAAACTGAACCCCTTCTTTCTTTGTGCTGCTTTGGTCAGAATGTCATCCAGTACCATTTCAAACAGGTTCTCACCTTAGAGAGGCAGTGCACACAATTTAGATTTTGATTGGGCATCACCCTTTCACCCCTTAAGCCACAGAGCACGATGCGTAGAGTTGGTAAGTCCCGCTGATCTAGCCGCCAGTCACTAGGAGTCCGCTGAGACGTTTGCCAAGTAAGCTGAGGCACCTCAAATTAACGGGATAGAAGATAATAACTGCTCCCTGGGAATTCCTGTCTTAATTTGCTCTTCAAGCTGATCCACCCAGACCAACATCGACCTTGCAGCACAAGTGGCAGAGATAGCCGGTTGAAAGGCTCCTGTGTATGACTCCCAAGAACGCTTAAGCAACATATCTGCTTTGCAGTCCAAGGCATCAGACAACATGCCTGATTCCTCCACAGGCAGGGTGAACGCTTAGAAGTGAAGGCTACAGCAGCATCAACCTCATGAACCGTAGACCAAGTTGACAAATCCTCATTTTCGAAGGGATATCGACGCTTAGAAGTAGGCAGGCAACCACGTCTTTCCTGTTTATCCCACTCCCTACGAACTAGATTCTTGATGGCCGTAATCACCGGGAGTGATCTTCTCTTTTTTTCAGAGAGTCCAGCGAACATAATATCCTGCGTGGATCTTGACTCCTTAGAGTCCAGTAACCCCATAGTGTTTCGTACAGACTTCACCAGATTATCCATGCTCTCTAGCGGAAAACAGGATCTCCCTTCTTCGTCAGAAGATGAGGATGAGGAAGAAGCTGATGAAGATTTTGAGACGCTAAGAGATCTAGCTGGACTGCCCTGTGGGGAAGAGGCACAGGGAGAAATGGCTCTCTTAGACTTAGATTTATGTTTTTTTGGACGAACCAACTCCCGTAAGGAAAGGAGTTCCTCCCTAATCATAGAGCGGATATCAGCCGTTTTAACGGAGGACTCAAAAAAATGTATGAAAGCTGTTCTACCACGTCACGGTGACACTTAATCAGAACTGTCCCTAAAACTAACGTATTTAAAAACTGATCTAATGTGAACATACCTCAAAGATGCAGGATGCAGCAGGCCCAGAATCCAATATGGGCACAGAGTAGTAACAGCACTTATGTGACTCAGTAAGGAAGGGGTGGGGCATTCCCATCTTGCCTAACAAGAAACTAAATGAATACTGATAACTGAGCCAGAACACAATGTGAACAGGTCTGTAGAACCGTATTCACACCACCAAGGATCTATATCACATGCTGTCAGTCACAGCAAGAAGCCGACTATCCAGTGAGAGCCACCAAATTTTTTTTAATGGCTCTCACTTTGCATAGAACGCCAGTGTTCTGGGATGAAGGCCCCGCCCACTGGAACAAACCCCGCCCACTCTTCAATTTAATTTACCTTTTTTTTTAGTGGGTTGGGTTTCACTTATCGTAAGAGATCACTGTAATGTTAAATCTGTGTTTGCCTGGGCTGAACACAGATTTAATAGGGAGCCATTTAGGATCCCAAAAGAGCTAACTCTTTTTGGTGAGCAAAGCCATGAGATCACCAGATTCAGAAAGAGGCGGACTGCCCATCACTATCCTGAATCACTTCCTGTGACCTATTGACCGCCGTCACCCACAGTGATCAATTCCCCTATGTACTAAAGTGCTGGAGCTCATCAGTACATAGGACAAGCGATCGCAGTGTGCAGCAACTGAGAACCTCTATTGGCCAGTGTAAAATAATGAGAAATTTTAAAAAATTTTAAAAAAAATATGAAAACCCCCCACAAAAGTTAAAATCTCCCCCATTTTGCCCCATTGAAAATAAAACTAATGAAAAAAATGAAAACTATACACACATTTGGCATCGCCGCGTTCAGAAATGTCCGATCTATCAATATATAAAATCAATTAATCAGATCTGTAAACTGCGGAGCGGAAAACAAGTCCAAACTCCAAAATGATGTTTTTTTGGTCGCCACAATATAGTAATAAAATACAATAATGGGTGATCAAAACAGCGCATCCACCCAGCTCAAATAAGAAATAAGCCGTCAAACAGCCCCAGATCCCGAAAAATGAGGACGCTGCCCAGCGCAGAAATTGGAAATAAAAGTGCGATTCTTTGTCCTTAATAACGTGAATTTTTTTCACCATATACATAGCAGTAAAGGTATACATGTTTGGTATCTATGAACTCGTACTGAGCTGAGGCATCACATTGTCACGTCAGTTTTACCATATAGTGAACATGATGAATAAAAACTTGCAATTGTTTCCCATTTCCCTGTACAATATATTGTAAAATAAATTATTTCATCTGAAAGTACAACTCGTCCTGCAAAAAACAAGCCCTCATATATATCTATACTGACGGAGAAATATAAAAGTAATGGCTCTTGGAAAAAGGGGAAGGAAAAACGAAAAATCTGCAGGAGTGAAGGGGTTAATAGACTCCCTGTCACAGGTAAGCCGCCCCCACTGTCAGGTGTTATCCTGTCACACGCCGGAGGTGGCGGGGAGGTGAGCGGGGCTGACAGGACGCGTCTCCAGGAGAGATAGCCGGACAAGTGACGACTCCTAGAGATCACAATAGCCTCGCTCTACACCTGGACCAATCCCTGCGCGCCAGGGCACAATCCCCGCCCACTACCCATAATCCTGTGCGGCTGGTTCTCCAGAATACAGAGGTGGGCGTGGCTCAGTGTAAACGTCACTGCTCTGACGTCCCCCCGTGTGCGGCAGCTTCCGGCTCACGCTGCAGTGCTGTCTGTGCCGGCTCCAGGCTGGAGGTAAGAGGATACCGCACTGTGTGCACTGAGGGCAGGGACAACCGCACTGATACAGCCGCACACACCATGGGCGGCGGCAGGGCGACTCTGACTACAGGCAACAGATCCGGCTGCTGAGACAGTAACTCTGCAGACTCTCCTGTGATGACTCTGCTGTGTGCGGACTCTCCTCACTCTCTGGTGATGACTCTGCTGTGTGCGGACTCTCCTCTCTCTGGTGATGACTCTGCTGTGTGCTGGCTCTCCTCTCTCTCTGGTGATGACTCTGCTGTGTGCGGACTCTCCTCACTCTCTGGTGATGACTCTGCTGTGTGCGGACTCTCCTCACTCTCTGGTGATGACTCTGCTGTGTGCTGGCTCTCCTCTCTCTCTGGTGATGACTCTGCTGTGTGCGGACTCTCCTCACTCTCTGGTGATGACTCTGCTGTGTGCGGACTCTCCTGTGATGACTCTGCTGTGTGCGGACTCTCCTCACTCTCTGGTGATGACTCTGCTGTGTGCGGACTCTCCTCTCTCTGGTGATGACTCTGCTGTGTGCGGACTCTCCTCACTCTCTGGTGATGACTCTGCTGTGTGCGGACTCTCCTCTCTCTGGTGATGACTCTGCTGTGTGCGGACTCTCCTCACTCTCTGGTGATGACTCTGCTGTGTGCTGGCTCTCCTCTCTCTCTGGTGATGACTCTGCTGTGTGCGGACTCTCCTCACTCTCTGGTGATGACTCTGCTGTGTGCGGACTCTCCTCTCTCTGGTGATGACTCTGCTGTGTGCTGGCTCTCCTCTCTCTCTGGTGATGACTCTGCTGTGTGCGGACTCTCCTCACTCTCTGGTGATGACTCTGCTGTGTGCGGACTCTCCTCACTCTCTGGTGATGACTCTGCTGTGTGCTGGCTCTCCTCTCTCTCTGGTGATGACTCTGCTGTGTGCGGACTCTCCTCACTCTCTGGTGATGACTCTGCTGTGTGCGGACTCTCCTGTGATGACTCTGCTGTGTGCGGACTCTCCTCACTCTCTGGTGATGACTCTGCTGTGTGCGGACTCTCCTCTCTCTGGTGATGACTCTGCTGTGTGCGGACTCTCCTCACTCTCTGGTGATGACTCTGCTGTGTGCGGACTCTCCTCTCTCTGGTGATGACTCTGCTGTGTGCGGACTCTCCTCACTCTCTGGTGATGACTCTGCTGTGTGCTGGCTCTCCTCTCTCTCTGGTGATGACTCTGCTGTGTGCGGACTCTCCTCACTCTCTGGTGATGACTCTGCTGTGTGCGGACTCTCCTGTGATGACTCTGCTGTGTGCGGACTCTCCTCACTCTCTGGTGATGACTCTGCTGTGTGCGGACTCTCCTCTCTCTGGTGATGACTCTGCTGTGTGCGGACTCTCCTCTCTCTCTGGTGATGACTCTGCTGTGTGCGGGCTCTCCTCGCTCTCTGGTGATGACTCTGCTGTGTGCGGGTTCTCCTCTCTCTGGTGATGACTCTGCTGTGTGCGGACTCTCCTCACTCTCTGGTGATGACTCTGCTGTGTGCGGACTCTCCTCACTCTCTGGTGATGACTCTGCTGTGTGCGGACTCTCCTCGCTCTCTGGTGATGACTCTGCTGTGTGCGGGTTCTCCTCTCTCTGGTGATGACTCTGCTGTGTGCGGACTCTCCTCACTCTCTGGTGATGACTCTGCTGTGTGCGGACTCTCCTCACTCTCTGGTGATGACTCTGCTGTGTGCAGACTCTCCTCTCTCTCTGGTGATGACTCTGGTGTGTGCGGACTCTCCTCTCTCTGGTGATGACTCTGTTGTGTGCAGACTCTCCTCTCTCTGGTGATGACTCTGCTGTGTGCGGACTCTCCCCACTCTCTGGTGATGACTCTGTTGTGTGCAGACTCTCCTCTCTCTGGTGATGACTCTGCTGTGTGCGGACTCTCCCCACTCTCTGGTGATGACTCTGCTGTGTGCGGACTCTCCCCACTCTCTGGTGATGACTCTGTTGTGTGCAGACTCTCCTCTCTCTGGTGATGACTCTGCTGTGTGCGGACTCTCCCCACTCTCTGGTGATGACTCTGCTGTGTGCGGACTCTCCCCACTCTCTGGTGATGACTCTGCTGTGTGCGGACTCTCCTCTCTCTCTGGTGATGACTCTGCTGTGTGCGGACTCTCCTCTCTCTCTGGTGATGACTCTGTTGTGTGCAGACTCTCCTCTCTCTGGTGATGACTCTGCTGTGTGCAGACTCTCCTCGCTCTCTGGTGATGACTCTGCTGTGTGCGGACTCTCCTCTCTCTCTGGTGATGACTCTGCTGTGTGCGGACTCTCCTCTCTCTCTGGTGATGACTCTGTTGTGTGCAGACTCTCCTCTCTCTGGTGATGACTCTGCTGTGTGCAGACTCTCCTCGCTCTCTGGTGATGACTCTGCTGTGTGCTCTCTGGTGATGACTCTGCTGTGTGCAGACTCTCCTCTCTCTCTGGTGATGACTCTGCTGTGTGCTCTCTGGTGATGACTCTGCTGTGTGCTCTCTGGTGATGACTCTGCTGTGTGCGGACTCTCCTCGCTTTCTGGTGATGACTCTGCTGTGTGCAGACTCTCCTCTCTGGTGATGACTCTGCTGTGTGCGGACTCTCCTCTCTCTCTCTGGTGATGACTCTGCAGTGTGCAGACTCTCCTCGCTCTCTGGTGATGACTCTGCTGTGTGCTCTCTGGTGATGACTCTGCTGTGTGCGGACTCTCCTCGCTTTCTGGTGATGACTCTGCTGTGTGCAGACTCTCCTCTCTGGTGATGACTCTGCTGTGTGCGGACTCTCCTCTCTCTGGTGATGACTCTGCAGTGTGCAGACTCTCCTCTCTCTCTGGTGATGACTCTGCTGTGTGCGGGTTCTCCTCTCTCTGGTGATGACTCTGCTGTGTGCGGGCTCTCCTCGCTCTCTGGTGATGACTCTGCTGTGTGCGGACTCTCCTCGCTCTCTGGTGATGACTCTGCTGTGTGCGGACTCTCCTCTCTCTCTCTGGTGATGACTCTGCTGTGTGCGGACTCTCCTCTCTCTCTCTGGTGATGACTCTGCTGTGTGCAGGCTCTCCTCGCTCTCTGGTGATGACTCTGCTGTGTGCGGGCTCTCCTCGCTCTCTGGTGATGACTCTGCTGTGTGCTCTCTGGTGATGACTCTGCTGTGTGCAGGCTCTCCTCGCTCTCTGGTGATGACTCTGCTGTGTGCAGACTCTCCTCGCTCTCTGGTGATGACTCTGCTGTGTGCTCTCTGGTGATGACTCTGCTGTGTGCGGGCTCTCCTCGCTCTCTGGTGATGACTTTGCTGTGTGCTCTCTGGTGATGACTCTGCTGTGTGCGGGCTCTCCTCGCTCTCTGGTGATGACTCTGCTGTGTGCTCTCTGGTGATGACTCTGCTGTGTGCGGGCTCTCCTCGATCTCTGGTGATGACTCTGCTGTGTGCGGACTCTCCTCGCTCTCTGGTGATGACTCTGCTGTGTGCAGGCTCTCCTCGCTCTCTGGTGATGACTCTGCTGTGTGCGGGCTCTCCTCGCTCTCTGGTGATGACTCTGCTGTGTGCTCTCTGGTGATGACTCTGCTGTGTGCGGGCTCTCCTCGATCTCTGGTGATGACTCTGCTGTGTGCGGACTCTCCTCACTCTCTGGTGATGACTCTGCTGTGTGCAGGCTCTCCTCGCTCTCTGGTGATGACTCTGCTGTGTGCAGGCTCTCCTCGCTCTCTGGTGATGACTCTGCTGTGTGCAGACTCTCCTCGCTCTCTGGTGATGACTCTGCTGTGTGCTCTCTGGTGATGACTCTGCTGTGTGCGGGCTCTCCTCGCTCTCTGGTGATGACTCTGCTGTGTGCTCTCTGGTGATGACTCTGCTGTGTGCGGGCTCTCCTCGCTCTCTGGTGATGGCTCTGCTGTGTGCTCTCTGGTGATGACTCTGCTGTGTGCGGGCTCTCCTCGATCTCTGGTGATGACTCTGCTGTGTGCAGGCTCTCCTCGCTCTCTGGTGATGACTCTTTTGCTCCCTGTGTCTCTCTGGATAAGATCGCTGCTTCACATCATATCAGTGTTATCTGATGAATTGGAAAGTCTGGGGGAACAGTTGTTCTCCTTGTGGAGAGTATCTAACAGCCAGCAGTAAGGAGACATAAAGCCGCAATGTTCCTCTGGGAAATTGCATATGCAAATTGTCACTTCAGTGAGGATGTAGACAAACAATGCCAGATAATAAATGTAGCAATCCTAAAAGTTATAATTGACTCTTTAACAAGCCTTTCAATATGACTTAGGATTTGTGCCAGATCAGAACCACAAACTGCAGACGCTGCATTTCCAGGTGACTGCCCCTCATCAGTGCAGTGTGTGGGAATTCTGATCTGGCTGTATGAGAGGCTGAGACGAGGTCTGGGGGAACACAAATCCTAAGTCATATAAAAGGGAACCTGTCACCTGGATCTAAGCCCCTACACTATCACTACCTGTCCCTGCACCTTCCTAGCTGCTCCCTATCTATCCCTCTCTGAGCTAAATCCGCCCTATAAAACAGCAGAAAAATAACTTATAACTTACAGAAGTCCCTGAGGCTGGGGACTGAAAAGGCGGCGCCAGGCTCCATTCTGTCCCTCCTCGATGCAGCAGCACACGCCCCGCTGGGCGGCGTTATTCTTTCTTCATCGCCACCTCCTCCATTTGATGAGGGGCACTGATGAGGGGCAATCACCCCGAAACGCAACGTCTGCAGTTAGGATTTGTGCCAGGTCAGAGCCCCAAAGTCATATTAAAAGGCTTGTTAAAGAGTCAATTATGACTTTTAGGATTGCTACCTTAATTAGGTGGTATAAAGGTACCGTTACACGGGGCACCATCGCCAGCAACTCACGGGAGTGCGCACGTTTTGGACATTTAGCCAAGATTGCTATGGAGATGTTACACGCAGAGACATCGCCGGCAACGTAGCTGCGATGTTGAAAGCAACTTTCGCTGACAGGGTTAAACTCAACCCAGCAGCGATCATTAACATTGCAATGAATGGGGGCAGTTGCTTTCAACATGGCTGTTGCGGTGTCACAAAGAGCGATGATAGCAGATCGCCTGAGCAACATCGCCTGGTTTACTAACATTTTGGTAAACCTGGCAACTCAGCTCAAGCAACTTATCACTGTTGAAATCACCCTGTTACACGTAGCAATGCACTAGCGATGTTGCTGCAACTTCACCACCCCCTGAGTTGCCGGTGATGTCGCCAGCGATGTTGCCCCATGTAAAGGTACCTTTAGAGTTTGTCTACTTCCTCATTGACTAATTGGAAATTGTCATTATCTTGTATCCATTCCTGGTTTTCTTCTCTATTAATTTCTGCGGCTCTCGTGCAGAGCTCTGTATTCCTGCAGGACATCTTCATATCTGCACAATGCTGCATTTTTCTATAGTATTTGCATTTAATCTGGGAATTTCCATTCTCACATTTAGGTCTTTGATCACGTAGGCTGTGTGCTCCCGATCCATATTGGACGCAGCGCCTCCAGACCTGAGGGAGCCCATGGTTGAACGCAGCAAGGTGAGCGCAGCCACTCTGTGCCCATGATCTGCAGTGGGTGCAGGGCGGCTTCTCCCTGCATTCACCCGATGGTGACCGCTTCCAACTCCGAAGCAATAAATTAACATGCTACAGTGATGCGGAGGCAGGTGAGATAATGCAGCGGTGGAGAGAAGCACAATGAGCATGGGATTTCTAGAATTCCCATCCACTGTGTTTGTACTGTACAACACAGCGTTTTGAGGAAAGACGCTGCATCCAAAATGCTGCTATTATTGCTCGTGTGCACAATGCCTTAGAGGCACATGGCAGAATCCTCATCAAATGCACAGTGAAGTGAGTGAGAAAAGTTCCCTCCATTTACCCCATTGGTAGAAAAAATAATAATTTGCAGGAGCAATTATCACAGAGGTGTCAGTGCTATTGGGCTGATCACTGTGCGGGTCCAACACCACATCACTGCAGAACTCCAACATCCTGATACGTTATTTGCATTTTTTGGATATTTTTTTTTTTTTTTTTAACACCGTCAGATTTTGCACCTAATTTATCCTAATGGCCCCACAGTGTTTGATGAATTGGCACAAGTTCAAAGATGCCTCATTTATGGCACATTTCAAGATGTTACAATATCTTTTCAATAAGGTGTATAATGTGGACCATTGGGTTGTTTCCACAATGAGCGTTTAGTGAGTTTCTGACACTACGTATTTCCATTGGGCAAAAAACATGGCGTCTTACACTTCCATTGAAGTGGATGGTGTTTATAGACCTCTCCTGCACCCTGAGCTACGTTAGGCCTCTTTCACACGTCTGTGCAAATAACACCCATGTGAGAGAAGCTGCTGTTTTTTGTGCACACGTGTGTCATCCGTGTGCTGTCCATGTGACATCAAGACAGCACACGGACAGCCAGTCATTTCATACTCCCCTCCCTTCAGCGCTGCCTGTTCCTCTCTCTTCCGGGTCGGCTGCAGCTCTCAGTGCAATGAATATTTCGTGGGACTAATGAGCAGCCCCGGAAGTGAGGGAAACGGACAGCGTTGGAGACAGGTGAGTGTGAAATTCTTTATTTTTACTAAAATATCTTTGCTTCAGTCCATGCACAGATGACATCCGTGTACGGGACGTCTTTGGCATGGACCCATTGACCTGAATGGGTCCATGTCTCTGGCATTCTTTTACAGCAAGCTGCCGGAAGTGGCGGGGCGGGAGCGGCTCAGGTGGTAGGCATGTCTTGCCGTCGGTGAGCGTGGTTTGGCGGTTTCTTCAAGAACCAACAAATATCCATTGTTAGGTCCATGCAGTCATGGAAGTGATAATGGAAGCTGGGTTCTGGGGGTAAGGTGCAAGAGAGGGTGGGGAGGGGGGCAAAGCATACTTAAAATGTATTTGTGGGCGTGAGCAGTGTAGTTGGCAGGTGTGGTAGGGCGGCCGTTTGTGCGCTACAATGAACCCCCGCCTCTATTATAATCCCCTCCATGACTTCGTGGACTTGAAAATTAACGTGTATTCCCTCAGTGAAACACCGAGCCACACCCACCGACAGAAAACCACTCCCGTCTTGCAACGTCCGTCCACTTGTTGTGAAAGTATGCCCATGTCTCCTTGCTGCCACCCAAAAACGGACATGTCACCATGTGAAGCACACGGACACGCATTTTCTCCAATGGAGACACATGGTCCGTGCAGAAACGAAACCGTGTAAATAAAGATCATTGAGTGACGTGTATACGGGTGTCTGTCAGTGTCTCCGACATGTGGCTACACGGATTGCTCATATACCGGAGACACGGACATGTGAATGAGGCCTTACTCAGCATAATCTGACCTGTGATGCTTTTTTTTTTTTCTTTTCAAATCTGCAATGTGTCAATGTCACTTGCGAGTATTCTTCTCCCCATAGGCCATCATTAGATGTGGAAAATCCTCATTTAAAAAATGCACCTGTGGTTGTAGTGTATTTCCGCAGCAGAAAAAATTCTGTAATCTTCCCTTAATTATACTAATAAAGTTTTGTCAAAGCCAAATAGCAGGAAATATAAAAAAAAAAAAACAAGCTTTGAAACACGACATAACGAGAGAAAAAAGCAAGATTAAATACATCAAAAAGAAAACCGCAGTAATCTAATTTAGGTAATGCAGAAATTCTGTAGATAATCTGTAATGGCGGGTTTACACGTTGCGATATCGTAGTACAATTTCAATGAAAAGTCACGTGGTTCAATCGTCGGAGGCGAAATCGTTCCTGCGCTGTATGGTGTGAACGTCCAATACGATGCAGGAACGATGTCAATGCGATATCGGGGATTGAATGAGCGTGCTATTCAATGCCCCGATATTGCATAGCGATTGAAGCCGGATCGTGCTGTGTAAACGCCCAATTACGATGCGATTTCATACGTCACCCATTCACTCCCATGTTAGCTATGCAATCCTGGGTTGGGAGGCGGAGACATCGCACGGACGTTGTATTCCGATATCGCAGCGTGTAAACATTCAATGCGATGCGGGAGGAACGTGCACTAATTGCGCGCTCACGCGCCATTGAGTTGCGATATCGAAACGATATTGCAGCGTGTAAACCCACCATAAGGGTATGTGCATACAGGGTGTTTTTGCTGCGGTTTCTGCATGCAGAAAACCATTTATGCTAATTTGTTCCTGCGGTTTTCATTCCCAGCAAAACCAATGTGTTTTATGGTGGGTTTACACGCTGCAATATCGTTTCGATATCGCAACTCAATGGCGAGGGAGCGCGCAATTAGTGCACGTTCCTCCCGCATCGCATTGAATGTTTACACGCTGCGATATCGGAATACAACGTCCGTGCGATGTCTCCGCCTCCCAACCCAGGATCGCATAGTTAACATGGGAGTGAATGGGTGACGTATGAAATCGCATCGTAATTGGGCGTTTACACAGCACGATCCGGCTTCAATCGCTATGCAATATCGGGGCATTGAATAGCACGCTCATTCAATCCCCGATATCGCATTGACATCGTTCCTGCATCGTATTGGACGTTCACACCATACAACGCAGGAACGATTTCGCCTCCGACGATTGAACCACGTGACTTTTGATTGAAATTGTACTACGATATCGCGACGTGTAAACCCGCCATTACAGAAACTCTGTGCCCACACATTGGTTTTGCAAGTGTCAAGAACTGTCAAATACCTGCGTTTTTGGTGCGGATAGGAAAGAATTGACATGTTCTATTTTCCTGTGTTTTTGGTGCAGTCAATGGAAAAAACGCAGTAAAAATGCGCAAAAAACGCAGACAAGATCATAGCTAATCTCCTGTCAAGGACTCTAGGATCCTCAGGTTTTGCTGCGTTCAGGACTGCTCAAAAAACGTCCTGTGGGCACATACCCTAAGGCTGCGTTCATATTGCGATTTTGTTAAATCCGATGCTGTCCGATGAAAATTGGACTGCATCGGATCTGAATTAGCCCCCATGTTCTCCAATGGGGATCGGATCCGATTTGCCTCCGATCCGACTCTGTCCGATTTTTTTTTTTTTTTTCCAGTAGCCAAAATCGTAGACTGATGTGATTTTCGTTTCCGAGTAAAAAATCGGATCCAATTTGTTCTGATTAAAATAAAATGGTAGTCTATGGGGGTTGGATCGGATGGAAAATCGGATTCGATATCAGATTCGAAAATTTGTATTAAGCATGCTCTAAATCCCAGACCGCTCTCAAAACCTCTCCGTTTAAATCTGATCCCATAGAAAATCGGACAAAATCGGATGCCATCGGTCCACTTTTCTATCGGATCTGATCAACAAGATCCATTACAAAATCGGACCGATGGCATGTGATTTAGTGCATCCGATGCTGTCTGATTTTCATCTGACAGCAACGGATTTAACAAAATCACAATGTGGAAGCAGCATAACATCAAAAACTCCCCAAAACCTCATTGCATCATAGGAATATCGCCTGATGGCGGGTTTACACGTTGCGATATCGTAGTCCAATTTCAATGAAAAGTCACGTGGTTCAATCGTTGGAGCCGATATCGTTCCTGCGTTGTATGGTGTGAACGTCCAATACGATGCAGGAACGATGTCAATGCGATATCGGGGATTGAATGAGCTTGCTATTCAATGCCCCGATATTGAAGGGAGATTGGTGTCGGATCGTGCTGTGTAAACGCACAACTACGATGCGATTTGAAACGTCACCCATTCACTCCCATGTTAAGTATGCGATCCTGGGTTGGGAGGCGTAGACATCGCACGGACGTTGTATTCCGATATCGCAGAGTGTAAACATCCAATGCGATGCGGGAGAAACGTGCACTAAATGCGCTCTCCCGCGCCATTGAGTTGCGATATCGGAACGAGATTGAAGTGTGTAAACCCACCATGAGTCTTCAATTGCACAGAAATAATCTCCCATCCCCCCACCTTGATACTGACTTTTTTACTGCAGGAAAAAAAAGCACAAGCAATAATAAATTGGCCCCACAGTTTCAGGCACAGATTTGTCTTGCAAATATTCTGTAGTTTAGTCAAATTTTGCAAGTGTGAACGAGTCTTGTCTGTATACCCAGCTGGAGCACATTCACGGCCCTCTAGACTTCCGGCTTGTCAGAGGGATCAGCACTTTGGGTTTGTTGAACGCTGTAAGCAGAGGCGGCTCTACAGCATCAGAACAGCATCAGGGCATCGAAGCTGGCCAGATTGGGAGCCAACAGGGCACTGATGTGATCCTGACAGTTTAATAGGAACCTGTTATGTGAAAATAAAACATTAGCCTGAAAATGTGGGGTTAATCTAAAACTACTCGCCTGAAAGTCCAGCTATCAGGAGGAAATTAACTTGTTTCCTCCCAGCAGCCACTGGCATTCAGTCTTAGGGTGCATTCACACACTGCGTATTTGCTGCATATTTTTACACAAGTGTTCTTGCAGTTTTTGTAGCCAAAACCAGGAGTGAAACAATCAGAGGAAAAGTCTTAAGGCCCCGTTACACGGGTCAACATCTCTGGCCACCTCGCCGGCAACTGAGGGGCGTGGCCAAGCTGCGGCGACATCGCCAGAGAGTTGCCCTGTATAACAGGGTGATTTCAACGGCGATAGTTGCTTCAGCAACATCGCCAGGTTTCAGGACAATGTCCTGAAACCTGGCGATGGTACTCAGGCGATGTGCCTGAATCGCCCTGTCTGACATCGCAACAACGATGTTGCCGGCAACTTCCTCCATAGACTCCCATGTTAAGGATCGCTGCTAGGATTGAGTTTAACCCTGGCAGTGATAGTTGCTAGCAACATTGCAGATGAGTTGCCGGCGATGTCTCCTCATCTGACAGCTCACCAGCGATGTTGGAGAGCGGCCAGAAACGTGCGCGCTCCCAGGAGTTGCCAGCGATGTGGAACCGTGTGACGGTACCTTTAATAGAAACAAGTGCTTCACTTCTGCATTTAATCACCCACTGCTGGTTTTAATCAGCCATTCCTGGTCTTGACTACAAAAACTGCAAGAGCACTCGCGTAAAAATACGCAGGAAATACGCAATGTGTGAATGCATTAAAGCTGGGTTCACACTGCAGTTTTTCCCTGATCAGAGTTCATCAGGTTTTGTGTGCCAAAACCAAGAGTGAAACTTGCACAGAAAAACTATAATTGAAAGATTGACCCCCGTTCTGTGTTTTGGAGACACTCCTAGTTTTGGCACACAAAACCTGATGAACCCTGATCAGGAAAAAAACTGCAGTGTGAAACCAGCTTTTGAATCGTTGCCAGTGTTGCTTCAGTCACCGCTTAGTATACAGTGAGCGACAGCTTTAACTGCGCCCTGGTACTGACTGACATTTGGTTCTGTACTGATGTACTGCTGAGCTGGTTGTCAGTCGGTGCCAGGTTATGATTTCAGCCTCCGCTGACTGTGTAGTGAGCAGTGTGAAGCTGCGCCGGCTGCACTTCTGTGACTAAAGCTGGAGGCTGCTGGGAGGAATAAAGTACATTTCCTCCCTGTAGCTGGACCTTCAGTGCAGCAGCCACACAGCTTTAGATTAACCCCATTTCTGCAATTGGGGACATGGATGAAATGAAGTTATGGAAGCAGTGTAGTGCACCATGTTACGTTTTTGTAACTCTCTTTTCAACCCCAGAGATCAAAGTTAAGGTACCGTTACACAGCACGACATCGATAACGATCTAGGGGGCACGTGGTCGTTTAGGACATCGTTGGTTAGAAGTCACACGTATTGATATCGTGCGAGACACACCAGCGCTGTTGCGAGCAGTCATCATTCGCACAAATCAGCAAACGATCCTTGTTCATTGTGGTGAATGGGCAAAGTTGTTAATGACATCGTTATCGTGGTGTCACACACAACGATACAGCAGGTTGGAAGTTCGTGGATCGTTTGGTTTGAGAACATGTTGAAGAACCTGTCAACTCCGATCAAACTATTTATCGTTGTTGTATCGTGCTGTTACACGCAACTGCGCACTTATGATGTCATTTCAACGTCGTTCAAACCGTGACTTTTAAGCGATGTCATTAAAGATGTCGTGCCATGTAACGGGGCCTTTAGAAGGATTTATTTCTCTCTCAGCCATGAAAGGTTGAGCTGTGGATAACAATTTCCTGTCTATTCAGTAGTAAGCAAATAGATTGTGTTTGGTTCCAGTAGTATTCTGATATATTTGCTTTAGGGATAACATGGTAATAATCTCTTGTAGTACATAGTATAGAAATACTCAGGAGCATGATACAAGACTGTCTCCCCGCAGCTCCCATATAAGTTATTACAGGCATCAGCCGTCATCCCCAATTTTCTCTTTACTAGGTGCAGGATCATATTAGGTTTTGCATTTTCCAACAGCTGCTCATGCTTGTCTTTCAATACAACTTAGGCTGCTTTCACACAGCGTTTTTTTGTGATCCGTGGCTGTCCGTTGTAAAACTGACAGCCACAGATCAGATTTTGGCCCCATGTTATCCTATGGGCACAGATCACATCGGATTTGGCCTTATTGGCATCCGATTTTGGTCGGATCCGATCCTGGCCGATTTTTTGCTGTGCCCAGAATCGCAGCCTGCTGCGATTTTTGGCACAGCGGGTCAGATCGGACCGAATTGGATCCGACCTGATCCGCGCCAAATAACATGGGGCCTATGGAGCGAGGATCCGAGGAAACAGCTCATGTCTCCTCGGACCCGATGTTAGTGCACTGAGCATGCTCAGTACACTAACACCGCTCTGTGCCATGTAATATCACTTCTGCAATGTATATTCATACGTTGCAGAAGTGACATCTCCTGAAAATAAAGGGTTAAAAATAAAAAAAACTTAATTCTCACCTCTCCACGATCCAGCGATGCCTCCTGCGCTCTGTGCTTCTAGGACCTGGCCTGACGTCACAGTTGAGTCACATGGCCGGTTACCGCGGTAACCGGTCATGTGACTGTGACATCACGCCAGGTCCTGTTGATCAGAAGAAAGCTGGAAGCAGCGCGGGTGTCGCGGAGAGGTGAGAATGAAGTTTTTTTTATTTTTTAAGGTCTGCAAACAGGGGGGAGATAGAGGGGAGACACAGGGGGACAAAGAGGGGAGACACAGGGGAGACACAGGGGGACAAAAAGAGGAGACACAGGGGGACAAAGAGGGGAGACACAGGGGGACAAAGAGGGGAGACACAGGGGAGACACAGGGGGACAAAGAGGAGAGACACAGGGGGACAAAGAGGGGGTGCAAAGAGGGGAGACACAGGGGGACAAAGAGGGGAGACAGAGGGGAGACGCGGGGGGACAAAGGTGACAGGAGGGAGAGAGAAGGGGGACGAGATGACAGGAGGAGCAGGGACAGGATCCAGCTGATGCTGCAAAATATCGGGATCGGATGCCTATTTGGCATCCGATTGCAGTCATCAGTTTGGATCCGTTGCTGTACGAGGGGAGCAGCAAAAAGTCTGATCCCCTCGGACAGCACAAAAACGCTGTGTGAAAGCAGCCTAACGAGCATATATGACTACGCTTAGGCCGGCTTCAGACTGCGTGTCTGATCCGATCCGTAGCTGTCCGCTTGAGGCAGACAGCCGCGGACCGGATCAGCACACAGGACGGGGGGCTATTATGCCCTCCGATCCTGTGTGCAGCCGCACGCAGCTCCCGATGCTAATAGGTGAAGACCGCGGGCGCCGCGGTCCTGACCTGTCAGCGGCTTCAGCTGCGTGCGGCTGCACACAGGATCGGAGGGCATAATAGCCCTCCGTCCTGTGTGCTGATCCGGTCCGCGGCTGTCTGCCTCAAGCGGACAGCTACGGATCGGATCAGACACGCAGTCTGAAGCTGGCCTTAAAGGGAACCTGTCAGCAGCTTTTTTTTTGCATAGAAGCTGTTTCCACCACCAGTAATGGTGGGTTTACACACACCAATTTATCTGTTCAATCTCTGAACCAATCTCTGGTTGCAGTGAAATCATGGATACATTGCTCCATGTTGTACACAGCCACAAAATGGAGCAATGTATCCATGATTTCACTGCAACCAGAGATTGAACAGATAAATTGGTGTGTGTAAACCCACCATAAGCCCTTATATACATCATTCTAGAACCCTTTATATAAGTCACCAGGCCGATCTGTATAACATAAAAAAGACCTTTGATTATACTCACCTGTGGGCGGTCCAGTCTGATGGGTGTCGCAAGTCTTGTTTAGTGCCTTCTTTCCTCTTGCAGTCGCCGTCCCCATCCTCTTCTTCATGTAGATGACGCGTCCTACGTCGCCCACACACAGTCTTCTCCATTGTGCTCCTGTGCACACACTTTTTTTTCCTCTGCACTACTAATGGCAGTGCAAAGTACTGTAATGCGCAGGGGCAGGGAAAGGTCAAATAATGCCCGCACTTGTGCACTACGTAGACGTTCTTTGATCTTTCCACACACCTATTCGTACGGTATGTTGCACTGCCCTCAGCAGGACAGAGAGAACTGGAAATGCATGTGTGCAGGAACACAATGGAGGAGATTGTGTGGGTGACGTAGGACGCGTCATCCCCGTGAAGCAGTGAAGAGGACGGTGATCACAAGGCAAAACAGGAGGTGTCGGACCAAGATCAGTGACAACCATTAGACCTCCCCGTAGGTGAGTATAATAAAAGGTCTTTTCTTTGTTGTACAAGTCGGCCTGAGGACTTATATACAGTATTGCAGAATGCAGCTCATAAGGGCTTACTGGTGGTGGCAGCAGCTTATATGCAAAAAATATGCTGACAGGTTCACTTTAAAAGGAACCTATATATGTCGATCTTGTGCGCAGCACCGTGTAATGATGGAGAAGCTGAACTGAATTTTATATATTGTTTTTCTCCTTCGCCTCATTGGGGGACACAGACCGTGGGTGTTATGCTACTGTCCACTAGGAGGCGACACTAGGCAATATCTGAAAAAGAGTAATTGACTCCTCCTACGTAGCATACACCCCCTGGCTGGGCCCTTACCCGACCAGTTTTTTGCTTAGTGTCTTAGGAGTGCAGACCTCTTTATTTTTTCTCTTACTTTTTTTCTTTACTTTTTACTTTTTTTCCTTTCCTCTCAAGAGGACATTACAGGGAGGAGTATTGCAGCCTTCATACTCGCCAGGATGCGAGTCAAGGCTGTTGCACCATACTCCTTCCTCGTCTGCACATGGTCAGGGGACCATGTTGGATAGCTCATGGGAGAGCTAACCTCCCCGGTCTCGGGTCGAGGTTCCAGGTATGTTGCCACAGGGTCCTCCGGAGGCTGCAGGGTTCTGACCTGCCACAGGGTCCTCCGGAGGCTGCAGGGTTCTGGCCTGCCACAGGGTCCTCCGGAGGCTGCAGCAGACTTGCTGACCGGAGGGATCCGGTCACAGAAGGGAGTGCAGGGCTCCGGATGGAGCACACAGGGACCATGAGGGCTCCTTGCCTGCCTCCTTCCCCCCCCCCCCCCCCCCGTGCGCCTGCATGTTTCCCCTGTCTTTTCCCTGCCTGTGGATGCAGAAAGAAAGAATCCTAAGGCATCCACAGCCCCCCTTATGGCCTCGTCATCGGGGACCCCTTTTTGGGGTCCGTGGTTCTCCTTTGCTTCCTCCTGCGGGGACTTTTTAGTCCTCCGCGCCGGCCCCCACTGTTTTTCGGGGCCGAGAATTAATCTAGGCCCCGGCTTCGGCCTAGCGCTGGCCGCCACGCCCCCCGCACGCCCCCACGATTACATCGCAGAGCGCGTCATGCGGGAGGCGGGCCTGTGGTTTGGCGCTCCTCGCTCCCCGCGAGACCTGCGCTGTTTACCACGCCCCCTCCTCCAGTGTTGAATCTGCTCCGACCGGAGCCGCTGCCCACGGACCGCAGCTAGGATGGGGGCTCTGAATAGCAGCACCGCTCTAGCAGGTGCTGAACCGAGCGTTTTTTGGCGCCGGTTCTTTAAGTTCCAGGTTCCCCACCGTTGCCTTTTTTAAGGGGGGTACTCTGAGGGAGCAGTTCAGTTATAACAGGAGCCCTACAGATAGGGCTCCTCCGGGTATGCCTAATGCATGAATCCTATTATGCACAGTGTGTCTCACATATACTCATGTGAAGACCATTCATGCATAGGTTTTTCTGTGGTATGTTTTCTACTGTGTTTTTCTCTTCAGTCAGCAGTACATATGCAGCAGTTCATCCCTGCTGCTCCTCTCTCAACCCCCTCCCCTCAGGCTGTGTATGTTTGCACTGAGTCTTTGCAGACAGCAGGAGATTAAGCTGCGCTTCGCTTATTCCCATAGACAAAGACCTCTCCCACCTGGAGGGGTATATCAAGCGAGGACTTCAGTTGAGGATACTGTGCCTATAGAATAAGGCAATGTGGTCTGATCAGGAGTTCTATGTAGTAATGTGGACAGCTTGTCCAGGCCTCATAAGGCTTTGCCCCTAATGGCCCAACATCCTCCTTCCCAGATCATCCACAGTGGGGTACTCAGAAGGAAGCGAGATTCCCTTCAGCTGTCCGACATGTTCTTCTAGATCGGATGCTGGGTTGAAGTGGAGACTCTTTCTCTTCTCAGTCATACTCACCCATCACCCCCGCAGCTGGGGGTACTGTTGCAGTCGTCATGTTTCAAGACTGCATGACATTGTCACGTTCTTCCTTTGCCACCCACATTGGGCAGCTGCATAGACGTTGAAACCTCTCTATGTCTGTCCGCCATCCTTCCTCCGTGCCAACAGTTGGGCCTCTGACGGACGGCTACAATGCCGGGTCTCCAGGTCCTCTAGACGGTAGTCATGGGCCCCAGCTGTCCTCGCTATCTCACCAGGGTTCCTATTTAACAAGGGATCACTCTCAGGAGCAATAGTTTGATGAGCTTTCCCGTTGGTATTACAACAGGGACTAGGTGTGGTTCCCTCACCATTGGTTTCCACGACTCCGGGTCAATCACCCGGCCTAGGAACACAGCTGATCTTCCTGCAAAGAATATGTACTCAGCTCCTACGAGAGGGCCAAGCGTTCTCACGATGGACGGTTACTCTTCGATCCTGGACCCCTCCGGACTCTGGAGACGCAGGTTTTCGAGGATCACTATCCCCTCTCACACAGAGGATTCAAGGACGGTTCTCTGGCACCTGAGGCTCCTTGCGTGCTCCTCCCTCAGCTCCCCTCTTTTGAGGTGCAGTTTTTGGCGTTAAAACCCCTGGTTATATTCCACACTCCTTACTCAGCTCCCCTCTGGCGGGGTGCTGGGTCACGCTTAAGAGTGCTGTAGGTTTTTTCTTCTTCCTCCTCTCCTTCTGATGGAGACTCTGGTCGAGGTTGAGGCATCAGGAGCCTACCTTGCCTACCTCCCCAAGCTACAAAACATCAAAATGCTGGGATGCAAGACGCGGTACAAATGGACCTGCGGCCACTCGCCACACCTGTCCATAGCAGGTGACTTGAGAAAACGGGTGCAAGTGCTATGACAAGTACCAACCTAAAGCAGGATCTGCTGGTGTCCTTAATCTACACAGACCCAACTCTGGTCGCATGACTCTCAGGTGGGCCGTCCGGTACGCAGCATGGCCGTGTGTACGGTCCCCGTTCTTCCTCACTCGGAAGTCCCTTCAACAGTTGCACAGCACAACTAAGTCGCTCTCTCCCTCAGCACACCGCCCTACGCAAGCGACGCCTGGTCCTAGATCTCCTAAATCTAGCTTGCATGCCCTCATTCATGCAGCAACCATTGTACGGACGTAATGGCTGCAGAAGTTTTTTCCTTCAGGATGGGCGTTTGGCACACGTTAGTAAGGCAGAACCTGCCCCTACGGAATCCATCACAGGTTTTTCCTTGTTTGCAGGCACACTGAGACTTCAGGATGCAGGAGCTTCGTCCTGGCACTGTCTAACCGGCTATTCTCCCAGTGGAACATAGGGTTTCTGACCCCTAACAACGGCCTTTTTTGGTTTCACCCAGTTGTCTCGCCATTCCTGGAATGTCTCGCCATTCCCGGAAGTTGCGTCTACTGAGGGCGACGATACCTTGGCGCCCTGATTTCCCGCATACCACTACAAACGGAAACTGTTATCTCCTCGTACCTCCTCCGACCACAATGGATGACGCCTTGGGCGACGGTTCCTATGCGTTCCGATCTCCCCCTGCCGTGATGGATGCAGTCGAGGATGCAGTCGTGGGCGACGGTTCCTATGCGTTCCGTTCTCCCCCTGCCATGACGGATGCAGTCGTGGGCGACGGTTCCTATGCGTTCCGATCTCCCCCTACTATGACTGATGCAGTCGTGGGCGACGGTTCCTATGCGTTCCGATCTCCCCCTGCCACGATGGATAAAGGCCTGGGCGACGGTTCCTATGCGTTCCGATCTCCCCCTGCCACGATGGATAAAGGCCTGGGCGACGGTTCCTATGCGTTCCGATCTCCCCCTGCCACGATGGATAAAGGCCTGGGCGACGGTTCCTATGCGTTCCGATCTCCCCTGAAAACTGCTTGCCACGGACGCTCAACATCAATCTCCTCACAATGGATATCTGAGTTTACGGCGGATGGCATAGCTCCGGGCCAGTTTTCGATCTCCCCAGTCGCCTCCGGCTCCTGGGTTGCAGCATACTGAAGACCATCACAACAGCTGAAGCAATGCCACAGGCTGTATGGCACAGTTCCTGATACTACTGCAGTCTCCCCAGCCGCCAATGGCCCTGGGTTTTAGCGCACTAATGATCCCAAACCAGCTGGATCACATCAGGCATACTGAGTACAGCTCTGCCACCCGGGAAAAGAGCAGGATATTGGCACGCCATTCAGAACCGGCTGTATTCTATACGCCTTCACCTAGGCAGAGAGGGTCTTTCCTCCCAGATCGCTTGAGAAGCTATCCACTGGAGCTACAAGGTTGCGCTTGGAAACGATATATTAGGTGCTGTGCCCTAGTGGTAAGCACAGCTGCCTACCAACGCTAAGGTGCCCGGTCCGTGCCGGGTACAGGCATCTTGCTAATCTTCAGTCATAGTTCCTCTCGCCTGTATTTTTTTCCCGGACTATGGATGGTTCATCAGTTCCATTTGACGAAGCTAAATACATCTTGGTTGTCACGTTATTCACCAGGTAGCCAACTTCAACAGTCATGGATATACTGGGCAAACCCTTTCCCCAGTGGAGCAGTCTTTCTCCTGTCGGACTGTCGTTGATTGGTGGTTTTTTCCTTTTCATCGGTTCTTGGCTTCCTCGAGTTCTCTAGGCTGAGGACGGGTACGATAATCCGTTCCTGACTACAGTTCTTTCCCTTGTATGTTTCTATCTGCATATCCTACAGGAAGCACGCACAATCACATCCAACGACGGGTCCCCTCTCCTTTGGGCCCACTTTCCACCCAGACAGTCCAGGAGCTTGACCTACTTCGACATGTCGCTGACAGCAGATGTCAACTTGTACTCTGTCTAGGTTTACTGTTCATGATTCATTTCTGCCAGACGGTTGATGTCCTGTCCTCGCCGGCACACCCCATAGTTTTGGGGGTTCTTGTCTCTCACATTCAGTACATTTGGGCATCCATGGCAGCATGGATGTTTATTATATATGTGTGTGTATATGAGGGAGGACCTACTTCTCACTCGCAGTGGTCTTCCACGCGTAGTGGCTTTCCTCCTGGGTATGCCCTTGGTTTTTTTTGGCCTCCCTTACCGGTTCGTTCACAGGTGTTTATTGGTGATTCTCCCTTTGGTCCTATTGCCAGAGACCTGAGTTTTTTATTTCCAAAAATTTTGTTGTCTTTCTCAACAAGTTTCTTTATGCTGTTCCCACAAGTATGTGTCGTTCTGGAGACGCTTCCATTACCGGTTCATACTGTTTGGCTGTGGCGTTTCCTATAGCAGCCTTTACTCCACCTTAGACGGTGGTTTTGACCAACGCGGTCGCCCTTATGAAGATGGGTTTTTTTCATCTCATCTGCAAATCCTTTTTCCTTACCATCCCTGTGCCTGGCGCCGGGGCAGTGAATAATGTTGGGTGCGCTCGGTTCTCTGTCACACCTTTTGTTCCTGTATGGACATTTCCACACATGCAGAGGCCGAACTCTTAGGTCTTTTTTCCCTCGGAATGATACCATGGGACTATGCCAGGTATCCTGGTCACGGGTCTACTACCTTAGCACTGCTGGCTAGAAATAGTATCGTTTTTGGTTACTGCATACCAAGCTTCTCTACTCCTAGGGAAGGAGTATCCTGGTTCGTTGGTGCCAGGTCTATGTACAACCAGGTGTGCTCTCTTGCCACCTGAGTTAGTCTTTGTTTTCGGTAATCATTTTGACGTCTATACTCAAGCGTTACCAAACGCAACTCTGGGTACCACCTCGGTAGTGCGTTTTTTTGTTTTAAAGTGTTTATGACCATATTCTCTACCCACCCAGGGACTGCTTTAGGACGTCCCACGGTCTGTGTCCCCCAATGAGGCGAAGGAGAAAAGGAGATTTTTGTGTACTCACCGTAAAATCCTTTTCTCTTAGCCTCTAATTGGGGGACACAGCTCCCACCCTGTTGTCCGTATCGGGCTTTGTGGGTATTGTTTTCTATCTTAAATGCTTTCCTGTATACATGCCTTTTCTTTAGGCTTTACTTTCGTTGAGCTCATATTGTCTTTCTGTTCGGCTCTACGGTCCTTTGGCGTCATATATATAGTCGCCCTTGTCTGGCCTGTTTCTTGTCACTGTCGTCTTCTCCTACTGCTTTAGCACAAAACTGGTCGGGTAAGGGCCCAGCCAGGGGGTGTATGCTACGTAGGAGGAGTCAATTACTCTTTTTCAGATATTGCCTAGTGTCGCCTCCTAGTGGACAGTAGCATAACACCCACGGTCTGTGTCCCCCAATTAGAGGCTAAGAGAAAAGGATTTTACGGTGAGTACACAAAAATCTCCTTTTTTTTTGTGGGAAAAGATTCAGTATAACTTCTGTTTTATTCTTTGATTCCCCTGGTGTTTGTACAACTAGTGACTGACAGCTACGCATCTACCTGCACAGTCATACAGGGAAGATGGTCAATCACTGGACAAGGGTTGAAGTGCAGCCTAACAGCTGATGTGTATGGCAAGTGATGGCTGAAGGTTTTTTTGTCTTCTTCTTTACGATCCATGGCCCACTAAACCCCAGGCCATGACTTGTATGGATTTTGCTGTGGATTCCTCTCCGACGATCATCCCCTAACAATGCATGTGAATTGGGTGTCCTCCACCATTATGGTATAAAGTCTTGCATCCGACTTGCTTTGTGTTAAAAAGCTGAGGATTAGCCTCATTGAATGGCAGTCTATGGGGACAACTGCATTGTTAGCAGCAAGGATGTGGGGGGGATCTTGGGAAAGTACAAACATTTCTTCCTGTCCGGGGGGCACGGCCGGGCATCAGATTGATGAGCCTCATATTAATCTCTGTGGAGGGTCCATTCTCTTTATTATGTTCTATAACTTTTACCCAATATATACGTATAATGTATTTGCAGACTTAAATTTTGCATACATCTTTCTACAGTAATTATTTATTTTCTGTTTTTATTTCAGCCCAAAGGAAGGACGGCACTATGGAAAATCACTAAGAAGCTGATCAGTCGTCTACCAGACACATTTTAGTCTTTCAACATTTGTAAGAGCGATGGATGGGTTTACCATAAGGACTGGTCACCTGAGGAGGACGGCTCTAGGTGTCCTCTTCTTCTCCTTGGCCTTGCTGGTGTGCACAGACGAGGACTACTATGGCTTACTGGGCATATCCCGGGCATCCAGCGGGAGAGACATTAGACAAGCATTCAAGAAATTAGCCCTGAAATTACATCCAGATAAAAATCAGGTGAGTGCAGTCTTCAGTGTTAATGGAGAAATAATGATAATGTGTAACGTAAATGTAACATTTTTATTAATTTACCTAAAATGGCAAGTTATACTCTGTCCAATAATGGCCCTGCTGCAAAGACTTTTCCAGCGATCACAAAAATAGGGCTTCAAAAAGCCCAATACAGGACTACAGATCCCCATGGTTGTGTGCTTGGCCTCCTCCATTCATTGTGAGAGCACAGTTCATCTCTTGACTATTTCCCGCAGTCCCATTGAAAATGAATGAAGACACCCTCACTTCCAGAATTGCAGGGAGTGATAGAGGTCAGACTTTTAGTGAAGTTATCCCCTATGTTTTGTATAGTGTATATTACCATGTGAATAGCCGACCGCTCCTCGCCGGTGAGGAGCAGAATATCATGGATCACCTGCTGTGTGGGAGATAGTCACATTGTGTGCAATACTGATCACCCTCCAGTATAGGGGATAAGCGGCGCCTCCTTGCCTTTTTGTTTTGTTTTAGTCTCCAAAGTAATGTTTTTCCAGATTGTGGCGTCTCTTCCCTTCCATTAAGTTTCTGACGATGTCACTTTGCTGGCTCTCTTATCCAAGTTACACCCTTTTGTAAATGTTGCCGTTGCGCCTATGTTTAAATAGTGGTAAATTTTTTTCCTATGAGGAATGTCTCTACGGGCCCCATATCCTTGCTGTAGCTGATGGCCGTGTGCTAATTTGTGGTGTGAACGAGCACTCGGCTCGGCTGAGCGTACACGTGTGTCCAGGGTGGAAAGAGGAGACTGTCCTGCTGGACCTCTGGCTGCAGCTTATCTCCTGTATACATATCTCCTTCCACTTTCTGACCCTCCTTTTGTCTGACCCCTCCAATATCGGCAGGATCACACGGCAGTATGTGTATGGGGGCCTTAAGAGTTGATGATGCCTTAAAAATAAAATGCAGATCATTTCACTATTCCATATCTTAACCCTTGTACAAATTCAGCTCCTGCACAGGAACTTACCGCTCAGCAGAGCCATATAATATCTTGGAAAAAATCTACTTTCTTATAGCACCACTCCAGCAGTTATATTTATTTTTTTAATCTAAAACCCTGCCCCTGTATTCTACTCCCCATTCAGCGTCTTCACTGTTTTTCCGATGCTGCTTTGGTCCCACGGCGCCATCTTGTGACCCCAACTGCTGATTGGACAAAAACCAGAAGTTACATCGCAGGTGCATAGTGAATCTCAATGAGAGCCAGAATGAGGCTCTCAAAGAGATGTATTGAGTAGTGTGCTCTGTGAAACATTGGAATGTCAGGTCACAAACTGATGGGATTGACGCTGGGAAGGGGTTAAGCCGATGGACGATGAGTGTAAGAGTGTGGACAGGGGACTTGCTGTCACGCGCTTAGTTGGCGCTGACCTTGCTGGATGCTGCTGTGTATGTGTTTGTCTTTAAGAACTGCATGGTTGATAGTTGTGAAGGTCCTGGCCTCCTGTGTTGTGCTCCAGAACTGCATTTACTATGAGGTTCGGCTGCTGGTTGAGGGGTTAATGTGTGACTCACCTGGGCTCCCCTCCCCTAGCCTTTAAGTAGCCTCTCCTTCCACCAGGTGGTGCTGCTGATAGAGTCTCACTCTATGCCTGGAAGCCGTGCTGACCTGTGTGTTTGTGTGGCTGAAGTCCTTTCCTTTGGAGTTGCTGTATCCCAGTTCTGTGGAGGGAGGTGAGGGGGGAATAGCGCAGGACTGGTGCAGGAGTTTTAGGAAGAGGCTGGAGGCCCGAACCTTCCCACCTTCAGCAATACTTTTGGGATCAGGGCCATTCAGCGTTCCTAGCCTAGGGTCAGACTAGTCTTCCCTGGTCACCCTGCCCATAACTGCCATTCCCTCATCAGCATTCTCACTACAACGTGACAGGTGCATTAGAAGCACCACTCCAGCGGTAAAAGAAAAGAAAAACACTGGAGAGATGCTTTTAGAGATTATATTCTTATCTATTTAATTTCCATTATAAAATACATCCAAACTGAGCAACCAGTTGGTGGAAGGGTAACCATCACCTACATGTTTCATGGGTTCTTACACACTCAGTGGCACAAATTTCCTACAAAAGTGTTCTGAAAGCTGGCAACATATACTAACTTCCCTTCTCAAAGGAAATCTGTGAAGTCAGGATCATCTATCTAAGACCCCTTTCACATCTGCGTTGTAGTGTAATTCGCGGCAGATCCAGCAGATGTATCCACGTCTGCCGGATCTGCAGCGCAACGGCTGACTCGTGGCACCGATCTGGCAAGCCCCAATCATTCTCTAATGGGTGGTCAGGTGCGGTATTGCTGAATGCAGCACTGCAAAAAAAACGCTGCTAGCAGCATTTTTTTGCGCTGCTGCAAGTGCCGATTTCGGCAACACACCACTTGCCGCACCTGACCGCAAGCCCCATACAGAATGAATGTGGCTTGCTGGACCGGTGCCACAAGTCGTTGCGGCAACATCTGCTGGATCTGCCTCGAATTACACTACAATGCAGATGTAAAAGCACTCTAAGTCGAGGCCGCACAGTCTGGGGTGTATGGGTGGGGTGTAATGGATCGGGATCATGTCTGGGTCATAAGTGGTGAAAGGGAAGACAATCTATCGCTCTACTCTGCGCAACACTGTATAGTCTTAGCTGTACTCCCGCCATGTCCACTGCTCAGGTGACGGACATCTGCTCGGCACATTCACAGGTGAAGCAGGATCTTTGTCATCTGAGCAGTGAACATGGCGGGAGTACAGCTATGACTACTGCGCCCCTATCACAGGAATGCAGTAACACATATAACACGGACATCATTCGGATGCTAATTATTACCTGACACATTCCCTTTAAGGAGATTTACTATTAACTATTCTATCTTTATAATGAGATACTTAAATCTTCTACATCCAATATTATGTGCTCTTCACAACACGGCATAAATATACATATACATTGTCTAATAGCTCTATGGAGTCCCTCCTATTTAGTGCTTATGGCTAGTTTCCACCTCCTAATGTTGTATTTCTTTTTTTTCTGCTATTTCTAGATAAGTCCTTAAGGAAATCTGTCACCAGGTTTTTGGAATGTAGATGCCCTGATTCCAGGGATGGCTCACTTGTCCACATTTGTTTTTCCTATGCTGCAGATCCAGCAATGCTCTGAATGCTGAGCCCTGTATAACCTCACCCAGACCACTGATGGCAGCTTTTGGTGTCCACTGTGCATAGGGAGAAAACTACTATTTAGTGAAAGGTACAGAGTTATACAGAACAGGATGACTACATGCCACAAGACAACTAGTCCTCTACTGATGATCTCCTGCTGATAAAACCCTGATTTTTTTCAAAATGGCAACACATATCCTAGTAGACACATCACTGGAATCACGGTCTCTGTACATCATGATGCTCCCAGAATGGGTAGCAACAACCTGCTGACAGATTCCTTTTAAAATTCTCCAATCAAGCAATCAATGGGGGTCTTGGCTATTCTGTGGAGAGCTGATCTTTTCCAGAATACCCTTTATAATACGTGTCTACAGCAGTGTCATTGTAACCAGTGTTTGGTGTTTAGGAAGATAAGAGTTTGCTTCTGCCTTCGATATGATCTGATTATAATTCTACTCATCGTCAATAATGAAATTCTTTCCAGAATGATCCAAGTGCACACGACAAATTTCTGAAAATAAATCGAGCTTACGAGGTCCTAAAAGATGAAGATCTTCGCAAAAAGTATGATAAATATGGGGAGAAGGGCCTAGAGGAGAACCAGGGAGGCCATTATGAGAGCTGGAGCTACTATCGATATGATTTCGGTAAGTTTTAATATGTTTATAATTTTTTGTCCTTTTTATTGTCTTTTGCGAATTGATACAAATTTACCCAATTATTTCTAATTTAAATGGGAATTTGTCAACAGGTTTTTGTTACCCCCCATCTGAGGGCAGCATAATGTATGGGCAGAGGCCCTGATTCCAGCAATGTGTTACTTACTTGGCTGCCTGCAGATGTCATAAAAATACTGTTTTATCTGCTACAATGTATCAGTTCTCTGTGTAACTCCGCCCCCAGCACTAATTGGCTACTTTCTGCTTATGCACAGTGTAAACAGAAAGCTGCCAATTAGTGGTGAGGGTGGGGTTATACAGAGCACATGAATGGGGAGGACTACATGGAAGCAGGTTTACTAGTCCTCTAGTGATAATCTCTTGCAATTAAAACACTGTTTTAAGATAACATCTGCAAGGAGTTTTGTATGTTCTCCATGTGTTTGTGTGGGTTTCCTCACACACTCCAAACACATACTGATAGGATGTTTAGATTGTGAGCCCCAATTGGGACAGTGTTGCAAATGTATGTAAAGTGCTATGGAATTAATAGCCCTATATAAATGAATATTATTATTATTATTAATCAAAACTAGAGCAAGAAGCCCTGTAAGTGACACATCATCGGAATCAGGCTCTCTGTCTCGTCTCTTTGTCGTGCTGATCTCAGATTCAGCGGCAAAAACCTTTTGACAGATTGAGTTTAACTGGTACTAGGGTAGACAGAATATTGTTTCCTTTATTTGAAGAGTGGTCATGCTCCCCTACACACCAGGATGCAGCTGTGTACATCGCCGTGGCTGTTTCCTGCTACCCCTGTCACGGTTCAGTATCCTGACTATTGTATTATTTGTTAGAAAGTGAAATTATTGTCAGATGTTGTGTCATTTCACAAAAATCTGTGGGTATCATAACTCATACAATAATCACAGAGCTTAACCCCTTCATGACCAAGGGAGCATATGTACTCCCTTGGCCATGTTCCCTTCCTCTGATGCGAGCTCACGTGCTAAACTCGCATTTTCCCCCACACATCTCTGCTGATCTGATCAGCTAATGTATGCAGCTAACAGCACCAATCCAATAAGCGATCGGATCAGTGCTGTTAACCTTGTGAATCGCGCTGTTGATCATTGACAGCGTGATCCAAAGCCCCGCAGCTGGGATTGCGCCTTTCTCCACTGGCATCGGAGGATCTGTGATGTGATCACGGTTTCTCCGCTGTTGCCTTGACAGCCTGGGGTCCTGTGATGATTCCGGAAGCGGTCTGCAATCACTCCCTGCCCTGAGCTCCGTCGTCAGCACAAATCGATGATTTCTCTTGTGTTCAGATGTGCAGCAGCGTCTGTACATAGGAGAAGCAAGCAGTCTGTGCAGCACTGAGGCATCCTAGGGGGCCAAGTAAACTAAAGGAAAAAAATACACAAGTTCAAATCCACACCCTTTTGCCCTATTGAAAATACAACTATTAAAAAAAATCACACATTTGGTATCACATTCAGAAATGCCTGATCTATCAAAATATAACATCCGTTATTCAGATTTGTAAACGGCGTAGCAATGGAAAAAAAAAATCCACATGGAAAAATTACGTTTTGTTTGCTGAAGCATTGCAGTAAAATGCAATAATGGGCAATCAAAATATCACACCTACCCCAAAAAATGGTATCATTAGAAACGTCAGTCAAGCTGCAAAAAGAAGCTGTCACACAGCCCCAGATCTCAATAAATGAGAACGCTACGTGTCATGGAAAATGGTGCACCACTTACCGTAAATAACAAAAGTATACGTGTTTGGTATGTATGATCTCATACCGACCCAAGGCATCATTCCGACACTTCAGTTTTACCATATAGTGAACATGGTAAACAAAAAAACACAAAAAACAAATGTGTAACTGCACTTTTTTTTGTAATTTCACCACACTTGGAATTTTTTTTCCCATTTTCCTGTATACAATATGGTAACATAAATGATTTCATTCAAAAGTACAACTCGTCCAGAAAAATACAAGCCCTTGTATGTCTATATTGATGAAAATAAATTAAAAAGTTATGGCTCTTGGAAGAAGGGGAGGGAAAAACAAAAACAAAAAAAAAAGCTGAAAATCGCCCAGGGGTGAAGAGGTTAACTCTACCTCACTCTAGACCTCACTCCTAATGGTCTCAGTAATGTATTTTTTTTTGTCTCATATTGTCTGTTTTGCATTTTATCATATTACTGCATTGTATTTTATTATTGTATATTATTGTATTGTATCGTATACCCTCTGAATTGTAAAGAGCTGCGGAATATGTTGGCGCTATATAAATAAAAATAATTGTTCCCCCTCTGTCACTATGCTAACAAGCAGCCAAAGGAGAGACCAACTGTTTGGAGTCAAAGCTGAAGCTCAGAGTCCAATCTAGAACGACAAGTGTGCAGTCCCTCTATGTGTCACTATGGGACTCCGGACTTGTCAATCCTCACATTACATGCACTGAGGATTCTCCAGTGTCAGAGCTGGGAACTGTGGTCACATGACCGCAATTGTGCAATATGCATATTCTAGCCAGAATCTTGTCTAGTGGACACAGCCTTGGTTAATACACTTCTATTAGGCGAGGCCATGCACGCTAGTTAATTAGTGAGATTAGCAGTTTTGCTTGGGTAGACGGTACAAGCTGCTCTGAACCGCTGAAAACATGTGATTTCAATAGGTGAGCAATCTACCCAGGCAGAGCCTCTGAGCTCATTGATTAGCCCTGGTGTCATGACGTGCAGTCAATATCAGACACCAGGAGCAGCAGTGGAGACTCTACATTGAACCTGGGGAGGGTGAGTAAAGCCAGTGTTTGTTTTATTTTGTTTTTAATTATAATTCTGTGCCTAAGTACAGATGTTTTCTGAAAACCCCTTTAATCTCCTTAATGGCACCTCAACTTAGAGTCATCTTTCTGTATTTTTATACTGGTTTTATTATCTATTTGGGCACATTTTTCAGTGCCTTGGATAGAGCTTCAAAGTCGCACCAAATTGGCACACAAGGCGAGGATTTATTTGGACCCTTCCCTGAGGAGAGAGTCCCAAATAAACCAAACCCCTTTTCTCTGAGCCTGAAAGCTACAGCGAGGGTTAGGCCAAAGCTGACCAGACCTCCATCCGGGTGTTGGTTTCTCAGGCGAAGCTAACCAGACCTCCATCTGGGTGTATGTTTCTCAGTCGAAGCTGACCGAACGTCCAACTGGGATTATAAAAATTTCCCTTCCTAGCCAGAAGGCAAGAGTAGGGAGGTGTGCTCAGAAAGTATGAAACCAAGGTGCGGCGTGCTACAGAGGCCGAGACTCACTAAGGTGCCAACCCAGTAAGCTCAGACTCCAATCAGGGTGGGCAGTCCTGGGGCGCATTGCACCATAGCACTCTCATTTATCCAGTCTAGTCCAGCCTCGATCCTGGTACAGCCATGTTTTCCACTGGATGGATATATGAGCCGCCCAGAGTACTTACAAGCGCAACCTTTCAATATGCATTGTACCATTTGACTAAGGGGGGGCTCAACCATACAAAAACATCTTTTCGAACGATACTACCCTTGAACTTAGCCAAATGGCAGAGAAGCTAAACTATTTTTGTACTGATAACCTATACGCTGGATGGGTCCTCAGTATCAATAGGGATCCTACACCCAGCGACCCACCAATTAGCTGCTACTGACTCCGCCAGCGGCCGGATATCAACGATGTATGAAGTGGGACCCGGTTGCTCCGTGCCCTGTGTAGTGTTTGCTGCTGGGTGCTGCAGAACTACTCCCATTCTTCTCAATAGGAGGTAAGGTGCAGTACTTGGCACCCACTAAATGGGTTGGGGGGGGGGGGGTCTACGCTGTACATTGGTTATATCTGGCCGGAGCTGGGAGCAGCTGCTTAGTGGGGGTGACCGGTGTGAGACCGGAGAAATCACAGCATGATCCTGATGGGAAACAAGGTCACATTCTACAATTGCAAAAATTCCAACCTGCTTTGTTTGCCTGTGACTTTGACTTATGTAGAAAAAGTTTGATGTCTCTTTGGGGCAATTATGCTATTTTACTATGACTACATAGAAATCGATATATGTTTACAGCTCACCTGCCTCCCTGTGCTGGACTGATAGTATAGGAGACCCCACAGAGTACAGCTGTGCAAAGCAACATGTTAGAGGTCCACTGCCAGCGATGGAGGTATGATGAGCGCGTCTTATAAATTACTAATCTTATTTTTAATTATTATTCTTTATTCTATTTTAAGGTATTTATGATGATGACCCTGAAATTTTTACTTTGGATAAAGGAGAATTTGGTAAGTATTTAGTGTGTTTCTACCTACACCTACATGGTGGAATAATGTTCCTGTGCTGAGATAATCTTCTATATGTCTTCCCCGCTATGTACTGTGATGCAATAATAAATGTGGTATATAGAAATGAGCGCTGAGGATAATGGAACAAGCCGAACGCTTTTGTAGACATTACCTATAGGTTTATTACGATAAACACAGTACAGGTCCCCCTCCCACAACGCGTTTCGACGCTACATGTGTCTTCCTCAAGTGGATACTGGACCTCTATCAAACTTCCCTTATATCCTATCTCTTTACCAATCATTGTACAAAGGGGTGTGGGAATTTATACCCCTAAATTTGCAGTGTGGCGCAACCATCAATTTTGATTTTTTTCCGCTATGTACTGTGTAATGGATGTGTCTGACTGTATAGGGGTCTGATCATACCACACTGAGATAATCTTATATATGTGTCCCTCCTATGTACTGGGTAATAGATGTGTCTGACCGTAGAAAGACATGGTCTGATCGTCCTTGACTGGGGTGGACGCAAAAGAGTATATAGACATTATGGCACTGCATCACAAATAATTATTTCTTTGAGGTAAAATACTGTTAAAAAACAGACAGGGTAATGTTTTACCTCACAAAAAACAATTGTGTGGAACTTAATATTATTCCAAGTATATGGATTATAATTAACTTTAAAGTTAACTTTGTTCATGGGAAAATCCCTTTAACGCCCATAACCACAATGTAGAGGGCTGCACATGTATGTGGCTTCTGTCACATTGTATGAAGAGAGCACAAGTACAAACTGATGAAGTGGGGCCACTGAACCCCTGATAGTTGAGGGTGACGAAGCTGGATGGGCCTTAAATGTATGAAATATATATACATATATATATTAAAATATAATATAATGCCCTATATCATATACACTGTAGTATATAGTAACGCCCCTTAAAAGGAGTTTGTCTACCACAAATTACTAATTTAACTTCTTACAAGATTTGTATAGAGGACTATAAAATTCATCCTCGTAGTTTATATTTTGGTGGCAGGGAATCTTTTATTTTGTGAGCTAATTGGGCTTCGGTGCACCCTTGGCATGGCAAAGTGGCCAAGGCCTCTGCGGTTTGTGTATCGAGCACTTTTCCTGATTGATTGCTGGTGCTCGCTTGTTCAGTCTGTGATCCTTCACTGGAGGAGACCAGCGGCACACAGTGCCAGTGCTGACATTCTAGTCCCCGGCTCCTATCTGAAACCGCTCACTACATGTCCCAGTATGTATGTGGAGCAAGCAATGGCTACAGACAGAAGCCAGGGACTAGAGCGCGCCTGCGCTGACACTGTGCCCGCCGGGCTCCTCCTGTATTGGTGCTCACCCACAGAAATACAGATTGAGTTACAGTGGTGATTGCTCTGGGCAAACGAGTTATAGTAATCAATATCACCAAGGATGAAAAGGAGTGAGCCGTCTGCTATCCATCCAAGGATGACCTATTCCTACAGTCCCCAGATTCTGATTTACTCTGCCTTTTTGGAGGAAACTCCATCCGGACTTTCATCACATCTGTGATAAAATTCCTGATAAAGGAGATTCCTCCGAAATGTGTCAAATCACAATCTGGAGACTGAAGGAATATGTCATCCTTTGATAGATGGCAGACGGCTCATTCCTTTTCATCCTTGGCGTTTGTGTATCATTTATACTTGGACTGCATCGGCTTTCTCACAATATAATTAGATCATAGGCATTCCATGGTGGTTGTGTCCAATACAACCACACTAGGTGAGCACCACCATGTCACTCAATCTAATAGTGTATTTTTGCAGAGTATACCCAATGCGCTTTTCTTGTCTATGTATCTCTTGTAGAGTGATCAATGTCAGGGAAAGTGCTCAATATGCAAACTGGCGGGGGTAACTGAGCCCTGAGCGGTTGGGCAGGTCGAGGGTGCACCAAAGTTCCCTCATTTGCATATGGAAAAAAAAGTTATTTTTCCTTGCTATTAAAATATACCGTATACTGCTGGTATTATTTCAATAGGGGTTGTTTTCATTCACAATTGGTCTTTTCTTGCCTTTTGTATCTCATCTATAGATTAGTCAGAATATTTGTGTTATTCTAAACAGCCCCAGAGAACATTATACTGTATAATCCATACTTGACACTTGTTTGCTCTTTAGATGGAGCCGTAAACACAGGAGAAGTTTGGTTCATTAATTTCTATTCTCCCGGTTGCTCTCACTGTCACGATCTTGCACCAACGGTAAGTCCAGTATTGTGTCCTCAGGCTTCACTCTGTGCGGTGAAACCTCCTGATTGTTTTAATTCACTTTCATGGTTTTGTTTTTTAGTGGAGAGAGTTTGCAAAGGAAATGGATGGACTTATACGAATAGGAGCAGTGAACTGCAGAGATGAAAGAAACCTGTGCAGGAATCGGGGAATCAATAGTTATCCAAGTCTCTATGTTTTTAAGGCTGGAATGGTGAGTCTGAAACATGAAACCCGTGGCAAAGTGTCCCAAAGATTCTGAAATATTGGACTTTTATGTGAACTTCAAGGGTTATGTTGGCTCCCCCTCACCTCTGTATCACCAGGTATCGTGCATCTCTTCTGTTCATTGGAATATGACAGCTGTATGATGCCTGCCGGCCGCCCACACGTCCCTTCATGTGTCAGCAGACGTGTCGTCAAAGACCTGATACAGAAGTGAGCAGAGACAGGAGAACCCTTTAAGGATGTCAAGCTGGAGAGTTGTGTAAAATATGTTCCTTGAGGTTGTTTGTCACGTTTGCAAAGAGTATAACACAGATTTTACATGAGATCAAACCCTAATGTTAGTGTCTATTTCCCCATTTGCTCAAAGAAAAAAAAATATTTTTTTTTAGTGTTTTTGTATTTTTATGTAATTTACAGAATCCAGTGAAGTACTTTGGGGACCGATCAAAGGAGAATTTGGTCAATTTTGTAATGAAGTATGTTTCAAGTACTGTAACAAAGTTATGGGCAGGTAAGGGTGTAACGTGCCATCATAACTAAGATATAAAATAGATCTAAAGTAGATCATCCTATCTTCTGTCAGATGTTGGAGGGAGGTTTTTTTCTTTATACATACCTTAAAGGGAACCAACCAGCAGCATTTAGGGCTATAAAGTAAAGCCAAAGGCTTACAGGCACTGGAATACTGAGTGCAATCATACCTTTACTTCAATGATGACATGTATGATTGCAGAGAAAAGTGTTATCAAACATTGGGAAAACAGTGCAACACATTGGCATGTGTGCTGCACTCCGTCTCTGAGTTGTTGGGTTTATTTGTATTACTCCCGTTTGCTTTAAGCCAAACCTTCCTTATCTTCTGCAAAATGCAAATACATTTATATAATTTAGACCGTGTGATTTTCTGAATCTTATTTTTGATATTCAATCACTCACTGTTAAAATGAATCTACCCTTAAAATTATAGACTGTTCATGTCCTTGTCAGTGGGCAAACTTACAAAATCAACAATTGATCAAATACTTTTCTCCCACTGTAGGAACCCGACATTGCACTGTATCACCATGCACAATGTCAGACCTAATGTGCCTGGTATATACTGACAGGAGGGGAAGGAGAGAGGAAGGGAGGAGGATTTGGCTTAGAGCAAACAGGGGAGTAATGCAAAGAAACCAAGCCCCTCATAGAGATAATGTGCTGCACTGTTTTCCAATGTTTTATAAGTTTTCTCTTCAATAATACATGTATTAATTGAAGTAAAGGTATGATTGCACTCAGTATCCCAATGCCTGTAAGGCACTGACTTGACTTTATAGCCCTAAATCCTGCTGGTTGGTTCCTTTTAATTCTGTCCTTTCTCTTCTTCATTCTTATCCAAGGTTGCTACTTTTGCTGCATACGTGAGATTTTTCATTTTCTTCCTTAGATTGGTATCTTTGTAATCTTTGTTTAAAGGGAACCCGTCAGCTCCTATTAGCCCCCTGTCATACCAATACCTGTCCCTGCACCTTGCTTGCTCATCCCTAACCATCCCTCTCTGAGTTAAAATTGCACTATAAAGCTTGTATAAAATGATTTAATAACTTGCATCCAGTCTACGCTGTAGACTGGAATGAGCAGTTTCAACGCTCCCTCCTCGCAGTCTCTTAGCATGTGTCGCTGGGCATCATCATTCAGTCTCCTATTCCTCTTTTTTTTTTTTTTTAATTTCTGCCGCCTCCATGTAGCGTGATGTGGTGCCGGACGTCAATTCCGGTCCTGCGCAGTGTGCTGGTGTATGATCTGTATGATCCAGCGCATGCACAGTGCACATATTGAAGCCGGGCCGTACACCTGATAAGCCGTCACAATGCACTTGACCGGAACTGATATCCGGCTGGCACATTATACTGCATGGAGGAGGCGGAAATTTCAAAAAAGAGAGGAGGAACAGGAGATGGAATGATGAAGCCCAGCGGCGCATGCTAAGAGCCTGCGAGGAGGGAGAGTGGAGAATGCTTATTGCAGTCTACGGCGTAGACTGGATGTAAGTTATTAAATCATTTTATACAAGCTTTATAGTGCAGTTTTAGCTCAAAGCGGGATGGCTAGGGGTGTGCTAGCAAGGTGCAGGGACAGAGGTAGTGATAGAATAGGGGCCTAAATCGAGCTGACAGGTTCCCTTTGGAAATACCCTCCTCCTCAACAGTGAAATTGCAACAAGAAAAAATAGTCTTGAAATGATTGAAATCGCAGGATGGACGGACATGTTAGGCCCCTTTCACATCAGCGTTTCTGTCCGGATCCGGCAGATTCGGACAGAAAACTTCATCTGCCACAGATGCCGCTGGATCTGGGGGCGCAAGTGCGGCCGTTAGGCGGCCGAAGCGGCGCCACCCGCCGGTTCGGCCGCACAGCAGCGAAAACGCTGATGTCAAAGGCCACTAAATAATTAACAAATGGAAACAAAACTTTCAAAAACATCTCCATTTATTGAGTATGAGCCGCACACGCATACACACACTTTTACATTTTGATAATTTTGTCTCCATTTTTGCAGATCATTAAAGGGGAACTCCAGTGAGAGAACTTTTTTAGTACTGTTCCTGCCTAAAAACTAACAGGCAGGTAGTTAATAACTACCTATCTCGTGTGCCCAGCACAGAGCCACCACAGATCGCTCCTGCCGGCGGCTGCGGCTTCTCATCCACTCTGCTCTGACAGGGCATGGCTGCCGACACCTGCTGATAGACAGCTGGCTCCCTGCTACCTAACTGGCGACATAATGCTGGGTAGCTCCACACAATCACACCCCGGCAACAGAACAGCCCGGAAGAGGAAAAGCTGCTCTGTTGATGTGCAGCAGCTGACCCGCCGGCAGGATCGGTTGGTGACCGCCCTGAGCCAGCACCGGGTAGAACAGGCAAGGCAGTTTGCAACTGCCTAATTTTTAGTTTTTATCCCCATATTGGGAAAAAAAAAAGAAAAATTAGTCTCTGATAACCCCATAAGCCACCTGGTTGGACAGATAAATTTTAACTTCTGCTTATTTCGAATTAAACAAGAATAAGAAATAGTATAAGAATCTAGAGGAAATTTGCATAAGGTTTTGCTATCCAATCTGAAAGCATCATCATATAGGAGCAGACACCCTGATTACAGTGATGTATCACTTACTGAGCTACTTACTGCAGTTTTGATTATAAACTGTTCTATCTGCAGCAGATCTAGCAGTTTTCAGAATGCTGAGCTTTGTATAACCCCATTCACACCACTGATTGGCAGCTTTCAGCCTATGCACAGCTGCTAGCTGCCAATCAGTGGTGGAGGTGTGGTTACTGATTCCCTTTATGCCAACTTTCAGTAAGGATAGTTATTGACTATCCACCTAAATACTAGATTGTTAGGGGCCTAACTGCTAAAATCTTTGGGACTTTTAGAGATGTCCAAGACCTGTACTGGCACGCGGCAATCCGCAGTGCCCAGGCTCCACCACTGCTTCATTCACAGAAGTGGTGGGGGCGCAGCAGATCGACTCCCACCAATCTTGTGCTTGTCACTTATGTGTAGATATTAATACTATGAAGGTTATTACATTTTTTTCCACTCTTATTCTTTTAAATAGGTAATTTCAGAAGCTCTATAGAAAAGTCCTTTGCATCAGGAGTTGGCTGGCTGATCACATTCTGTGCCGACAGTGGAGGTAACAATTGCTTCATACAATGTGCAGATATGACCGTGTCTCCAGTGTTGCCATATGGAGCATTGAATATAATTGCTGTGTTCATACTGTATTTCGTCTCCATGTTCCTTTTCATAACTCAGCAGAAGCCTCTGTAACCCATGCGAGGTGTATAGAGATCTGTGAGAGATATATACATAACGTATTTTTCGGACTATTAGGGTATGTGCCCACAGGACGTTTTTAAGCAGTCCTGAACGCAGCAAAACCTGAGGATCCTAGAGTCCTTGACAGGAGATTAGCTATGATCTTGTCTGTGTTTTCTGCGCGTTTATTCTGCGTTTTTGATGCTGCGTTTTTCCTGCGTTTTTTCCTTTGACTTTAGCAGAAAAGCGTAAAAAAAACATTAAAATATGCAGTGCTTTTTATGGCAGAAAGCGCAGTTGTGCAAAGAATTGAGATGTCAATTCTTTACGCAGCTGCTCCTGCGTTTTCTCCCTGTGATGTCAGAGAGGGGAGGAAGAATCCTGCTTCCTCCTCCCCTCTGTGACATGTGTGATCGCCCATTAAATATCGCAGTGTATTAATATACACTGCGAAATCTAAATTAAACAAAGGCAAGTGTATGTAACATAAAAAAAAGAATCAAATACTCACCCTCCGATGCCTTTTCCCGGTGTCTGGTGCCGAGGCCAGGCGATGTGTAGTGCTGCCAGGACCTGCCGTGATATCAAGGGGCGTTCCCAGTGCTGATCGGCTGCTCGCGGTCATGTGATACATATCACATGTCCGCGAGCGGGCCAATCAGCGCCCGGGACGCCCCCTCTGACATCACGGCAGGCTCCTGCAGGACACACATCACCTGTCTTTGGCACCAAACACCGGGAAAAGGCATCGGAGGGTGAGTATTTGATTCTTTTTTTATTTTACTTACATTTGGCTTTGTTTAATTTAGATTTCGCAGTGTATATTAATACACTGCGAAATTTAATGGGCGATCACACATGTCACAGAGGGGAGGAGGAAGCAAGATTCTTCCTCCCCTCTCTGACATCACCTGCGGTTTCTGGGGTAAAGAAAGCGCAGTGTGGGAAAGCCCCAGCGTATTTTGTTGCGTTTTTTTTGCGCGGCCGAAAAACGCGGCAAAAAGCGCAACAAAATCCGCAAATGTGTGAACGCAGCCTAACATGTCAATTCTCTCCCATCCGCACCAAAAACGCAGGTGTTTGACAGTTCTTGACACCTGCAAAACCAATGTGTGGGCGCAGCGTTTCTGTGAAACACGTTGGTTTTGCTGGGAATCAAAACTGCAGGAACAAATTGGCATACATTACTATAAAACCAATGGTAAACCGCACGCAGAAAACGCACCAAAATCATAGCAAAAACATCCTGTGGGCACTCACCCTAAGACGCACTTTTTCTCCTTCACATTTTGGAGGAAAGTTGGGGGGCGTCTTATAGTCCGAATATAAGCAGGGCTGGAGGGAGCATAACACAGTGCACGGCCCTCCGGGCCCGGGGTCTACAGATCAAGTACTGCTGTGATGTCTTGTAATTAGGAGGCAGGGCTGGAGTGAGCATAACACAGTGCACGACCCTCCTGGCCCGGCCTCTACAGATCAAGTGCTGCTGTGATGTCTTGTAATTAGGAGGCAGGGCTGGAGCATCTGCAATTGAGAAGTGTCTTCTATGTAAAAACACAATGACTTGCATTTCAGACTTAACAGATTTCTTGTTTTGTCGTAAATCAAGGTGTTTAGTATTAGAAAATTATGGCCTTTCTATAGAATGAAATTACATTTTTAACTGATTTGAGACAATCCATGTTGGTTCGTAATGTAAAAATTGACCTGTATATTTATATTTCATAAATCCTGGAGCAGATCAGTCCAGTAAATAAATCCTCCTGTGTATTCCAGCCCGTTTATGACATTTTTACTACGGGGATGTTGTATGATTGTGTGCAGCGGTTCCTTCATTCTGAAAGTCTCTCTTTATTGCAGATTGCCTGTCCTCACAGACGCGCTTGAAACTCGCTGCCATGCTTGTAAGTGATCGGCAAATGTGTAGAAATTTATAGGAGAAAGTTTTACTAATTCTTGGAGCAACACATGTGAGATGAAAAATTATAATATTTCCACTGTTTTTCCACCACTTGACCCATTCTCACCACTTCTAAAATTCTTAAAGGGGTTGTCAGCTACCTATCGGCCTCCACTTAATTCAGGACAGGAAGTAATCAACCGGGGTGATGCCGTCCCAGCAAAGTTGGCGCCCCTGATCATGGAGAGTGACGGGACTTGTGCCTAATATCAGTGAGCGGTCACTTTTTTGGCTGCAGCTCATCAATATTCCATCAGGCCAGACATCCGCTCAGTCGAAATAGTGAAGGCTGCAGCTGATGAGAGGAAGCGGATTGGCTGCTACTGGCATTTGACGTAACAAGTCCCTTGGGGAAATATGCAGATAGTCTACTTCATCCTTGAAGAGACAAACTCTGGTGCCATCTATTGGAAGTAGCAATCCTAAAAGTCAAAATTGACCCTTCGAGCCTTGTCATACAACTTAGAATTTATGGCAGATCAGAACCCCAATTTGCAGACGCTGCGTTTCGGAGTGATTGGCCCTCGTCAGTGCAGAGTTAGAGATCGATCTGGCTGTATGAGAGGCTAAGATGTAAGTATTTTCCAGAGGAGCCTTGCAGCTTTAAGTCTTCTCAGTACTGACATGCCAGGTTGGTGTGTCGGTCTCCACAAGGAGAAAATCTTGCCCCTTAGACGACCTTGTCTTAAGGCCTTTTACACGCTACGATATTGTTAACGATATTGTTGCAATGTCATCAGTTTGGTGACATTGCAGCGACGTCGAAACGGCATAATTGTATGTCACATGTATCTTGACCAACGATAAGTTCTTGATCGTGGAAGAATGGCCAGGACCATTATTTTATCGTTGGTCTCCCGCTGGGCGGCCAGCATCGCTGTGTGTGACAGCGGGAGACCAACGATAAACGACCTTCCATCGCCGCACAGCATGCACTGGGAGCTGGTAAACAGGGTCAACGTCAGGTAACTAAGTGCAGCGCTATGCTTAGTTGCCCGATGTTTACCCTGGATATCAGCGTTCTCGCTGATTGCTTGGTGAGTCTGCCTGTGTGACAGCTCACCAGCGATCAGCTAACGATGTCCCAGCGACCCGATTGCTGGGACATCGTACTGTGTAACGGGGCCTTTAGCCTCTCATACAGCCAGATCAGATCTCAAACTTTGCACTGATGATGAGCAATTACGGCGAAACACAGCGTCTGCAAATTGGGGTTTGGATCTGGTATAAATCAAAAGTCATATGACAAGGCTCATTTAAAGGGTCAGTTTTGACTTTTAGGATTGCTACTTTCAATAGGTGGCACTAGAGTTTGTCTACTTCCTCCCTGAAGGGACCATTTGCATATTTCCCAGAGAAGCATTGTGACTATAAGTCTCCTCACTACTGGCATGCTGGACTGGTGCGTCAGTGTCTTCAAGGAGCAACGTTTCCCCTTAGTAACAAGTCCCATCAAGCTCAGACAACTGGATCAGTGGTGACAACGGTTCTGGAATGGAGCCACTGCAGGAGGTGAGTATACACTGGTTTTATTTAAGTTAGGGCACTCAATTGATTTAATCTAAAGTTGTCTGGTTATAGACAATCCCTTTTATGTCTTCTTATAACATTATAAAACTTGCAAACAGTCGGGCTCAGGCTCTTATTTCTCAGGAGCTGATAGGAAAATAACACTGGTAGAAGAAAACTGTTGGCTGATAAATATTCCACAATATTAGGGGACGACTCACTAGGAAATTTCCTTTTATTAGCCAGAGCTGAAAGTGCAAAAATAATTTGTATAGTTCACTGAAACTTTTATCGGAACTGCTAATGAGCAAAGAGATTGGCACAGGTCCAGGTTTACAATCGGTCATCATCAAGAAGAGCTGTGAGATGTGATCATCACTGTAGACAGAGCAGTCTGAAAATGAATTGCTTCAGATAACAAATCTGATCACTATCACTAATCCCATCTAATTTTACAATTAAAAAAAATACAAAAATCTAAGCTTGGTGAAGCTTCACTTTTTTTTCCTTTTTTTTTTTTACTCTTTTTACAAATCTACAAGTAGTTTATGATATGGATCATCACCACCGATACTTGCGGTACACCTGCGGCACGACCCATTCATTCTCTATGGGGCTTGCGGTCAGGTGCGGCAAGTGTGGTTTTGCCCGATCCGGCATTTGTGGCGAGGGAAAAAAAAAACGCTGCAAGCCGCACCTGACCGCAAGCCCCATAGAGAATGAATGGGGCTTGCCGCAGGTGTACCACAAGTGTGGCCGTTAGACGGCAGGTGCGGTATATTTGCCGTGAAGTTCAGAAAAACACTGATGTGAAAGGTCCCTAAGTATTCTAATACTCTATAATGAAAAAAAAGTAAACATTCTAAAAGGAAATGTGAAAATTGGCACCGTACTGTGTATTTTTACTGTAAGATATCCTAAAATCTTACTTAAAGGGAATCTGTCAGCTGATTTTTGCTATCCCAACTAAGAGCCACTTTATGTAGAGATAGACCCTTATTCCAGTAATGTCCTTATTGAGCTGCTGGCTGTCATTTTCATAAAGTTACTGTATTCTCTGCTGTAGATTTAGCAGTTCATGAATATGCTGGACTACCTGGCAGCCGGCCAAATAGTCCTCTAATGATAATCTCCAGCTAATTAAACAGTGATCTTAACAAAACTACACTGAGCAACCCAATAAGTGACACATCACAGGAATCAGGATCTCTGGCCCTGCATAATGCTACTCAGATTAGATAGCAAAAGCCTAGTGACAGATTCCCTTTAAAACTGAAGGCATCTTAGAGGCTGTGCCCCCTGTGGTCAAGAAGAGCGCTTTTTCTCCTGTCTGACACTGATCTATCTGATTAGTGCAGGGAAGGAGAAGTTGAACCTGCACATCACTACAGCTGAAGGGGACCTGCACAGTCCTCACAAAGGCACCCCACTAAACACTGGAGCTGAAGGACCTTCCTGGATGTTTGTCATGTGATCACTCACCTGCAGAGCGGAAACTAGAAAATATCTGTAATAAGGCGACTTGATATCTGGAATCATACTACTCATGATTAAAATTGCTGTAGGATGCTTGCAGCAGAGCTGTGTGTGTTTGGGTATGTATCCACCAGAGCCTTGTGTGTGTATTTTTGTGTAGCATAGTGATGTGTGTATGTATCCAACAGAGCTTTGTGTGTCTGTGTATGTATCCACCAGAGTTGTGTTTGTATATTTGTGTGTAGCAGAGTTGTGTGTATATATGTGAGTAGCATAGCTGTATATGTATGCAGCAGAGCTGTGTATATGCAACAGAGCTGTACTATTCGTGCAGCAGAGCTGTGTATACATATGTATATAGCAGAATTGTGTGTTGTGCTGCAGAGTTGCGTATATACTACATGTGGGTCCCATAATAGGGTGGTCTCTATGCGCTCTCCCCTCTGTGTGCTCAGGCGGCTTGTGGAGTGTCTGTGTCGGTATCACCGCCAGCGGGCGCCATATTGGCACACCCATCACTTGGGTGTGCTAATACAGCATGGCTTCCAGCAGCGCAGTGAATTGTGGGATAGCATGGACATCCCTACGGAAGTTGATGACTGACGCCTATAGGTAAGTATTATAATAGATGCTTACCATTTGTGCAGCAGAGTTTATGCACAATGTGAATGAACGCTGTAATGAAACTCTACCAGGATCCGAGTGCTGATGTGACTGCTACCTCCCTATAGAGCACTTTATTGATTCCTGGTGATACTGACCCTTCTGCTTATTGAAGTTTAACCCCACTGCATATTTACACCTCCTGTGAAGTGTTAATTAGTAAAAAAAAATATTTTCCGATGTCTTATACTGGAACACATCGTATAATTGCGTTTTATAGCCGGAAAAATATGGTAATCAGTTAAAAAAAAAAAATTATGTAAAGACAAATATAAATGGATAAATAGCCTGAGTACAAGAGCACTCTTCTATGGATCTACTTTTCTTGTAATTTAGGATGGCCTCGTGAGTGTGGGGTGGATGGACTGCAGCGCTCAGCCCGACCTATGTGACAACCTGGATATCTCCTCCAGCACCACGGCTTACTTCCCACCAGGAGCCGATCTGTCTGATAAGGAGAGAAGTGGTGTTCTGGTAATAAGACTTTCATTGCAGTGGCAGAACGGTCATATACAATATCTCTGTATATTTACCCTCTTTACTTTGCTTGTTTAGATCTTCACTTCATTAGACTCCAAAGAAATCTATAATGAAGTGATGGAACATCTTCCTGATTTGGAGGCACTTTCTCCTGATTCCTTAAATGTAAGAAGAGAAGGGTCTACTGGATAGGTGCTCACTTATATCAGTGGGGTCTGACTGCTGGACACTATCCTCCCTGTTGTAATGGAGCCGCACTGCACAGGCTGGACCACCGCTCCGCTCGTTCCCTATAGGGCTGCTAAAGCACTGTATTCTGCTACCTCCAGCAGTCCTATAGGGACTAAATGAGGATGCAGTCAAGTATTTGGAATACCTCTTTAGTTTGGTGTCAGTGATGGTATTTTTATCATGCTGACTTCAAGTATAACCAGACATCCCAAAGACTTATTCTATTATCACTCCCATAATGAATGAAGAGAGCCACCGTCACATCTCCATTTATTTTGCCATAGGGACCCCATTATTCATATAATTCACACAGATGCTGGTCCCAGCGGTGAGACACTTATCTATAAATCGTCTGTGGCATATTCTGTGGATAACAAGTACATCTACTTTGTCACACCAAAGAAAGGGTATTTGTCACCTCCAAATGGCAGCTAAGCTGCTTAACCACTTACATAGCGCGCTTAACCCCTATTTAAATCATACTAGTCAAGTATAGCTTACCAAAATATTTATTTAAAAATCAACTTTTATTTTACATGCAAATGAGTGTGCTTCTTCAGTGCAACCTTTGGCGTGGCCTATGCTTTGGTGCACCGCCACGCACTCCTGCTTGCATAATAAAGCCGGTAAGTTATATAGATTCTGTCCCTGTAGCCCAGAGCAAATTCTGTGTTTTGTGTCTGCACACTGACCCTAGATGATTGTGGTGTGCTCATAGTGTCAGTGCGGGCACACATAATGGCTGGGGGTCTTATCCAAGGAGCCAGATATCAGAACGTGCCCACAGCCATTATGTCCTTACCCGTACTGGCAATATGAGCATGCTGTGATCATCCAGTGTCAGTGTGCAGGCAGAAGATACAGAATTCGCTCTGGACATTCCACAAGTCAAGTAATGTAAGGCACCAGCTTTTTTATGCAAATAGGAGGGCATGACGGTGCACCAAGGCATAGGCCATGCCAATTAATTATTATGTTAAGCTATACTTGCCTAGTATAATTTAAATAGGGGTTAGGTGCCCTATATAAATGTTTAGGCATATGAATTTCCATTATAGGGGTGACAGATTCCCATTAATTCTAAGAGCCCTTACTATTTTTTTTTTTTTTTTTAGAACTTGCTGGATGAATTGCAAAATATGTTTGTTTAGTGTTAGCCAGTATATATAAAAAAAAAAAATATTAAAATCTGAGAGTCCTCTTTGGTTGATACCTTTTAAAAGGCTAACTAAAAGGATGGTAATATAGCAAGATTTCAGGATATATTGTAGATTTGAATGATGCCATTCGTATTAATGCCAATGATTGTAATATGTGCAAATGCGCTCCCTTATTGTGGTTCACACTCAGAGGCACTAAAAACACATCAAAATGGAGATGCCGCTAATAGCAAGGTTGTATCGGTCCCTGTATGCCAGTACACTAAGGATTTATAAAAATCAAAAAATACGTGCTATAGCGCAAATTTGATACAGAAGAACTGACTGAGTTTACACACCTAAAAGAGGGGTCAAAAGAACCCCCACAACACACATTCCATATAGTGCAAATGGATTACAACTTTATAAGCAATGTGTGTTTATCAAAGACTATTTAGGAGAAACTCCCTAAATATTAGGATATAGGTATACAAACAATTGGAATTATATCTATAGTTAATACACCATCCAACACATGGGAGAAAAAGAACCACTGTATTAAGGGTGCACACTGTATGCAGTGAAAATGAATGATTTTATTAAGTGAAATGGCAAAATAGCAGGCTTGAGCTGAAAAAGTAACCTGCTTTCCAGGTCATTTTCAAAGCAGGTCCTGCTAGTATGCAGGGCTTGACAAGCACCACACCGCACTTAGTGACTCACAGATATCCATAGCCAAGGGGTTAAAGTTAGTTCCTCCAAAGGAATGACCTGCTGGTAGTATGGGGGTCTATCCTCCTCCACGCTCCTGTGCGGCACCGTGCCCGAGACGCCTTAGCCGATCGGCACTCAGTTAGCAAGTGCGGCACAGGGACACAGGGCTTAGCGGTGACGTCACTCAAGGGGCAGAGAACCGATTGGTTTTGGAGCTAACTCGGGCTCCTTCGTCAGGGTTATGCCCCTCCCACAAAGCCTGACCTTTTATAAAGATTCGGAGATTAATATCCATTCCTATACCAAGTTATTCTAATAGAATAAGTGGAACCCACTCAGGAGTTAAAGTTTAAAATTTTAAACCTTTATACAGGACACATACACATAATTTACAATACAAATAGAAGTTTAAGGTGTGGAAAGTTATTGTAATGCAGGCAGTGTATCCTCGGCGCTCATATCCCACCAAAATTATGCACAAAATTCTAATACCATTGGCATTGGCTCTGATTAGTTTTAAAACACAAGTATAGTAAAAGCAACTTTATTATATATATATATATATATATATATATATATATATAACATTTAAAACAAAAGCGTTTTTTCAAAGATAAAAAAAAGGAAACCACAACTTAAGCACAAAAAGCAATGATGGCCCCACTTTTAGGTGTGTAATCTCAGCCAGTTCTCCACTGTCAGAATTTGTAAGAGGCTTGTAAGTGGTCTTCAGCAGTGATTGGAGCTCAGCTCCAGTCGCTGCTGTCAGACACAGATGACGACTTTTACACAGCTGGCATCTCCTGTTTGTGGACAGAATTCAGCCGAGCCCGCTCCTCTCGCACTCACTATAACTTCACTGACGGTCACTGCATCTATCACTGAGTTATATATTGTATTAGTAAGAGATAAACATTTGTTAGGAATTCTTCCCTGTTTTCTTTTTAGGACAAGTTAACATATGATCGATGGCTTATATTCTTCACTTATGGGCAAGACAAAGCGTTTGATCTCCCAGAATTCAAGAAGCTGAATGTTTTACTGCGCGCCGACCATGTACAAGTGAGTAACTGCACGTCCAGGTACATTTGCTGATGACACAAAGCTAGGAGGGATAGGTAATACTAGAGAATCGTAAGAGACTATTCAAAAGGATCTAAAACTTGAAGAGTGGGCAGCAACCAACAGAATGGTTTATAACAGGGAGAAATGCAAAGTTTTAGATCTGGGAAAAAAAATAAAAAAAGTATATACAGAATGGGAGTAATATGGCTAAGCAACAGCACTTGGGAAAAGACTTGGTTATACTAATATATCACAGACTTAACATGAGTCAACAGTGTGATGCAGCAGCAAAAATGGCAAACACAATTCAGGAGTGCATTAATGGAAGCATACAGTCTAGATCACGTGAAGTCATTATCTACTCCTCTTTGGTCAGACCTCATCTGGATATTGTGTCCAGTTCTGGGGTCCACATTTTAAAAAAGACATCAACAACCTGGAGCAAGTTCAGAGAAGAGCGAACAGAATGGTGACCGGTCTGCAAACCATGTCCTATGAGGAACGGTTACAGGATTTGGTTACCAAATGAGGTTTAGCTTTCCAAGAAGAGACTGACCAGATACTTAATGGCTGTCTACAAATATCTCGAGGTCTATCGTACTGTAGAGGAATCAGCTTTATTCTCATTGGCGCAAGGAAAGACTAGAAGCAATGGGATGAAACTGAATGAGAGGAGACACAAATTATATATTACAGAAAACGTTTTGACAGTGAGGGTGATCGAGTGGAACAGGTGACCCTGAGAGATGGGGAGTCCTTCAATGGAATCATCACACTGAGGCTGGACAGACATCTGTCGGGGATGATTTAGTGAATCCTGCTTGGAGCAGGGGGTTGCACTTAATGACTAATTAATCTCTTCCAACTCTACCATTCTATGATTGCATAATCTCACACGAGTGACAGTGGCTCCATAATTTCGCCTTTCATGCAGTGGCTTTATGGTTTTGTTAGTCAAAGTGCATTCTCTACCGTAATCAGATGCTTGCTCTAAATCTTCTGTAATTTGGCCACATTCACATTCGATAAGTTCTAGATGCTGAGGGTTGCGTCTGCAAACCTGAAAACTGCATTTAGATGTGCTGAATAGTGATGAGCGAGCACTACCATGCTCGGGTGCTCTGAACTCGAAATCAGCAGTTGGAAACTCAGAAGGGCTTGACTCATGTACTGACTGTAATGGAAGTCAATGGGGAAGAGCTTCAGAAAAATGCTTGAGTTCCCTGTTGACACCCGGGTTGAGCCCATCTGAGTGTCTGACTGCTTGTTATGAGTACCGGGCACATGAGCATGGTAGTACCTGTTCGTCATTAGTCCTCTTACTGTAGTGACACAAAGCGGTCCAGAGGATGAAACTTTGATTGACCCACTTATCTAACCTTATTTGGCCCAATATACAGGTGCACCTCAATGAATTAGAATATCACATAAAGTGAAACACACATTATATAGTCATTACAAACTGAGTGGTCTATATCAAGTGTTTGTGTAAATGTTGATGATTATGACTTGCAGCCCATGAAAACCCAAAGGTCATTATCTCAGAAAATTTAAGTAGGGGGGATGAAGGGTCTGTGAGATAAAATATTACGCAAATAGTTATCAGAGGCTTCACCATGTGTGGTTGTGAGAGTCACAACCACTATAAAAGCAGATCACGGCTGCTACAGTCCCCAGTGTGGTGCATATAGAGTAGGGAGGAGGAAGGGTTTAAAAACTGCGCTGCCGTATTGCTAGAGTCATCAAAGGGTGAATAGAATATTGATTTAATAGTAAATGCGTTTCAGAGCTCCCTGGCCCCTTCCTCTAGACAAATCAATATCATATTGCTGTGTTTCAGTGAGACCTGAAACGAGTTGACTAATAAATCAATATTATATTCACCCTTTGATGTCTTGTCGAATACAGCAGCATGGTTTTTAACCCTTCATCCTCCCTGCTCTATATGCACCACACTGGGGACTGCAGAAGTCGTGATATGCTTTTATAGTGGTTGTGACTCTCACAACCACACAAGGTGAAGCCTCTGGTACATATTTAGGTAATATTTTATCTCTCAGATCCTTCATCCCTACGTTAATTTTCTGAGATAATAACTTTTGGGTTTTCATGGGCTGTAAGCCATAATCATCAACATTAACATAAATAAACACTTGAAAAGGTCACTCTGTCTGTAATGACTATATAATGTGTTTCACTTTATGTATTGAATTATTGAAATAAATTAACCTTTTGATGATATTCTTATTCATTGAGATGCACCTGTTCATGCGTGGCTTTTATAATCCTGAGCAGTATAAAGGAGTAAGTATGCGCTGATCCCCTCGTGAAAGGAGCATAATTCCCACACCGCCATCAACATGATGTGTAACCCATCCATGGTGATTTACAGTTGGTAATCTGTCGTGAATTGTATTAACCCCCTGCCTTCTGTACTGTGTAAGGTTGGACGTTTCGACTGCCTGTCTCATCCGGCAGCCTGCAGCTCCCTGTATATCCACAAGCCGTGTGTGGCAGCATTTAAAGGAAAAGGCACCAATGACTTTGAAATCCATCATGGTGAGAATAAGTGAAAAATTGAGCAAATTTAGGATCATTATTCAAGTATAAAGAGCGATAAGTGATTTTTATTTCTATTAATCTCCAAAAATGAATGATTCCCATTAATGAAGATACTGATAGATGACGCTTTATGATGTCAATATCATCCCTGCTTAGAGTCCCCATTAAAGGAAAGCTAATACCAAATTTTTGCCAGCTAATTTGAGAGCAGCAGTATACACAGAACATGATTCCAGTGTTGTCACTTACTGGGCTGCTTGCTGTAGTTTTGATTAAAATCACTGTTTTATCAGCAGGCTAAGACTAGTGATACCAACATATTCATGATCTCTGTATAATCCCACCGCCACCATTCAGCATTCAGAGAACTGGTAGATCTGCAGCAGGTAAAACGGGGATTTTGTGAAAACTGCAGCAAGCAGCCCAGTAAGTGACTCCTCACTGGAATTGGAGTCTGCACCTACATCATACAGCGCTCAGATGGGGCAGCAAAAATCGGGTGATAAATTAGTTTTGATCTACATATTGATCCATTTGGTCTCGCTAATTAGTCCATTGGACCAGATAGATTTTGAATTTAAAAAATGTTATAAATTATTTATAATAAAATATTAACCTCTTCCCAACCCATGATGTTTCACAAACGTCATAGGTTTCGGTGCCTTCCCGACCCATGACATTATGCAACGTCATGGCGGGATCAGGTTCCCACAGCATTGGTGACCGGGACCGGTAAAATATCACACATGCTGCAGGAACATGAGAACCTGTACATTATCGGAAGGGGAGGGGGGTTTCCACCCATGGCTAAAATCGCTCTGATTGGCACTTTCACTTTCAACTGCCAATCAGAGCGATTCACCCCCCAGATCTGATTGGAGCTAGCGTCCATGTGACGCTAGCTCTCCAATCAGGTGTGGAGGGGCAAGTGCCCTCCTCGGCCCCCTCCCGCTCTGGTCATGATCACCCACCCACCGTCCCTTTCCTCCCTTCTCCTACGATCCTCACCTCTCTCCCCGGTGCAGCCACTTCCGATCCAGTCAGCCTCCTCGCTGTGGCACCCATGGGTGGATGGATGGGTGCATGGGTGGATGGATGCATGAATAGATGGATGGATGGGTGCATGGATGGAGGGATGGCTGCATGAATGGAGGGATGGGTGCATACTCATGTTGCACTGTATGACAGATCATTGCCATTCAGTGCACCATCAGTGTACCCCAGAGCCTGTAGGAAGAGGACACTTGATTCCTTGCTGCAGTCTCTGCATGTAGTAGAGGCGACCGAACGTCGTGGGACCATCGTTGTGGACTTCGTCGGACAGTATGAGTGATAAAGATGGAGTCTCAATTTGTGTTTGTGTTTTTTTTCTAATAAAAATTTTTTTTCTCTGAAGTGTATTTTATTTACTATTTACTAGCGATTCCTAATGGCTGGGTATAACATTGGCCCGACAATACATCTTCGCTGTATTTTTGGTTGACAGCCGGGTACAACTAGGCAGCCGGGGGTGGGTTGCAGTAACTGCCAAGTTGTACCTGGCTGGCAACGAAAAATACAGTGAAGCCAGCGTTGTAATTTTTTATTTCAATAACAAAAATATGACATGGAGCTTCGCCATAATTTTGGTTGCCAGCCAGGTACAACTTGGCAGCTGGGGGCTGGAATCCTCAGCACTGTGAATTGGAGATGCCATTTTGTGGTGCTGTACCCAGACTCTTCCAGTTGCCCTGGTGACGGTGGCAAATATTTAGGCACATGGGCTCTCCATACACAACACGGAGTCCGCTAACAATTGGAGCGAATTTTCTATTCAAAATATCCTTCCAAGCCCTGCCGTGCACCCGAACAGTGGTTTATGACCACATATGAGGTAACTGTGTACTCAGGAGAAATTGCTCAACAAGTTTTAGGATCCTTTTTATCCTGTTGCCCATGTGAAAATTAAAAGTTGAGGCAAAAAAAATTTTTTTATGAAAAAAAAAAAAAATAGTACTTTTTCATTTTTACGGATCAAGTTGTGAAGCACCTGGGGGTTCAAAGTGCTCACTATGCATCTAGATAAGTTCCTTGGGGGTCTATTTTCCAAAATGGGGTCACTTGTGAGGGAGCTCCAATGTTTAGGCACACAGGGGCTCTCCATACGCGACATGGTGTCCGCTAACAATTGGAGCTAGTTTTCTATCAAAATGTGAAATGGCGCTCTTCCCATTGCGAGCCCTGTTGTGCGCCCAAACAGTGGTTTATGACCACATGAGGTATCTGTGTACTCAGGAGAAATTGACTGACAATTTTTAGGATCCATTTTATCCTGTTGCCCATGTGAAAATGAAAAAATTGAGGCTAAAAGAACATTTTCTGATCATCATAATGGGAGACCCAGACAATGGGGTTTAGGCAGTCTGCCCTCCGGAGGCCACACTAGGTACTACAAGTTTTTTGTAGTCTCCGCCCCTCCGCCTATAAACCCCCACTGCAGGAGCAGATCCTCAGTTTTACTTCAGTGTGCTCGGAGATCACACCTATGACTTGCACGTCACAGGAGATTTACTTAGGAAGATTTTGTGATGCAATGAAGACAAGTGGATCCCTGACGTGGGGATCCCCGGCATACTCCCTGTCCACCTTTGGGTGCATACAGGTCGAGGTACCTTGGTCCGTAGCCCTCGGGCCTGGACGCGGACTTTATTGTCTGGCCTGGTACTATGCCGTGCTCCCCCACTACTCACTTCTGAAGCGCTCTGGTGGGGTGGGAGCCCTGGAGCCTTGCACAGCTCCGTTCCGGTCTGCGGCCTCTCCATGGAAGCGTATTATGCGGACCGGAACCTGGACCCCCGTCCGCTACCCGCTGGACCGGTGCCGGACGTGGACCCATTGGGTGAAGGTACTCTGTATCTCCTTATGTGGGCCTGGGGGGACATGGTGTATGTTATGTGACCATGTATGGAGAACCTCGGTTCCCTCGGGACATGCGGTTCTGGGAGGAGGCCCCTGCCTGAAGGGCTCCTCTTATTGTCATCCGCGTTACACAGTGGGTGGCCGCCATTACAGATGGGTTCTGGCGCCTTTTTTCTCCCTGTGTGCGGCTCCTGAGCGCGTCCCCCTTTGGGCGGTGACGTCACGCTCCTTGCGGCCTATGTGTTATCGGTCTCCTCGGGCTTCTGCTTAGCCGCGCCCACTCATTAGTGGCGCGTCGGCCATTTTCTCCTCATTCCTGTGAGGATTGGTGGCGTGCACATCGCGCTCCGGGGAGAAGCTGCAGTTTGCCCGAGGAGGTCGCACACGTCCCGCTCTGATTCACCGCTTCCCTGGTCGGTATTCCGCTGGGTGTCCGGTGTTAACCCCTTACTGCCCGGGGCAGCGCCAGTATGTCTACGGCTGGACAGAGGGCTCCCGCCACGAGGTCCAAGACATGCAAACAGTGCATGGGACAGGTAGATGGGGATGGTGTCTGCGCAGCTTGCGGTCTCACTGGGCCTGGCCCCAGTGTTTCTGTCTCTGAAGCTACAGCACCACTGCTCTCCCCTGAGGTTCAGGGGGAGGCAGGGCCATGGGATGTTCAGAAGTCGTTTAATGATACTGTAGTGTCCAGAATGTCTTCCATGTCGCAATCCTTAGAGGCTATACTAAGGAGGCTGTCTGATTCAGCCCCCCAGACAGGGGCCCTTGGGGCTAACCCCGGCTGAGTGAGGGTTCTCATAAGAGACCTCGCTGGGAAGATGACCCTGAGGATGGTGAACATCGTTCCTCTGATGAGGAACAGCCATCTGATAGTGATGATGAGGGTGGAGACCCTGGCCCTGAGCCCCGGCACCACGCGGCTCCTTCAGAGGGTCCGGGGGACGGTGTGGAGGACTTGATTTCCTCCATTAACGAAACCCTGGGGCTCGTCCCCCGGCTGCGGTGGTGGAGAGACCGCAGAAGGAATCTTTCCAGTGGCTGCCGCCATTAGGTCAGTCACGTGGTCTGTTCACAGACCATTCCAATTTTTGGAGAGTGGTCTGGACGCCCAGGGAGCATCCTGAAAGGCGTTTTGTTAGGAAGACTAAGGATTCACGTTATCCTTTTCCTAAAGAGGTTCTGGAGGAATGGTCGCGCTCCCCTAGGGTGGACGCTTCCCTGACTAGAGTGGCGGCTCATTCTCTTTTTTCAGCAGAGGATAGCTCTTCTCTGAAGGATCCTATCGACAAGCAATGCGAGTCATATGCGAAGTCTATATATGAGGCTGTGGGTTCCTCTTTTGCCCCAAACTTTTCTATGGTCTGGACGTTGCAGGCCATTACTGCGTGTCTGGAGGGGATCACCGATATCCCGGGTTCTGACCCGGAGGTGACGGCTCTCGCCAATAAGGCTAAGGCATACGCTGAATACGCCAGGTCGGCTGCCTTTGAAACAGCTAATCGGACTGCCGTGGCCTCTGCTAATGCGGTGGTCTTACGCAGATTGCTGTGGATGCGCCTCTGGGACTCTGATAAGGTGTCCAAGAGGATTTTGCAAGTCATGCCTTTTTCGGGCGATAGACTTTTTGGGGACGAGCTGGATAAGCGGATTAAGGAGTTTGCTGAGAAGAAGATCCCTCAGAACAAGACCAAGCCGCAGAGGTCTCAAAAATGGAATCCTAGGCAGCGGTCCTTTCGTCCCGGCTCGCACCCTTCTACCTCGTCCACGCGATCGGACAAAGGAGGTAAACCCTCCGGTCCCTGGCATAACAAGAATCGCCAGAAAAAGCCAGCGGGCGCCGCGGCGGCGACTGCCCCCAAGGTGTCCTCTACATGACTCGCTCCCAACTCCTGCCACCCCACCGGTTGGAGGACGCCTGGCCCTGTTTCAGGACGTATGGCTTCTTCACATTCAAGACCGGTGGGTGAGAGACATTATCTCTCGGGGCTACAGGATCGAGCTGAAGTCCTTTCCTCCAAACCGTTTCTTTCTTTCCTCCCCGTCACCGGAGAAGGCTCAGGCTTTTCACCAAGTCCTGATTGGTCTTCAGAGGGACGGAGTGGTGATCCCAGTGCCGTCTGGGGAACGTTTCAGAGGGTTCTACTCCAACCTCTTTATAGTTCCAAAGAAGGACGGTTCGTTTCGCCCAGTGCTGGATCTGAAATTGTTCAACCAACATGTGCAAGTGCGGAAGTTTCGCATGGAGTCTCTGCGCTCGGTGATTGCTGCCATGTCTCAGGGAGATTTCCTGGCGTCCGTGGACATCAAAGATGCCTACCTGCACGTGCCCATTGCGCCAGCACATCAACGCTGGCTCAGGTTTGCAGTGGGGGAAGAACACTTCCAGTTTGTAGCATTGCCGTTCGGTCTGGCCTCGGCCCCGAGGGTCTTCACGAAGGTGATGACGGCAATGGTGGCAACCCTGCATGCTCAGGGTCATGCCGTAATACCTTACCTGGACGATCTGCTGATCAAGGCCCAGTCGCAGGAGTTGTGTCAGGGGAGCCTGGATGCGACCCTCAAGGCTCTGGAACAGTTTGGCTGGATTCTGAATCGCCCGAAATCCGCACTGGTGCCAACCCAGTCGTTGACTTATCTGGGCATGGATTTTCACACAGCCCCGGCGCTGGTGTTGCTACCCAGCAAGAAGCAGACCTCCATCCAGTCGGCAGTTCGCACCCTTCTTCATTCGCCACAATCTTCCCTGAGGGGCTTAATGAAGCTGGTGGGGTGCATGGTGGCGGCAATGGAAGCGGTGCCTTTTGCGCAGTTTCATCTCCGCCCTTTGCAGATGGAAATTCTCCACAAGTGGAACAAGAGGTCGTCATCTCTGGACAGAGTGGTGTCTCTCTCTCCTCGGACCAAGGAATCCCTTCATTGGTGGCTTCAACCCCATCACTTGGCGCTGGGTCGATCCTTCCTCCAACCTTCGTGGTTGATAGTGACCACGGATGCCAGCCTCACAGGCTGGGGTGCGGTGTTCCTGCAACACAGGGCCCAGGGTCTCTGGACGGTGTCAGAGTCCTCTCTGCAAATCAATGTCCTGGAAATCAGAGCGATTTACCTGGCACTTCTGGCTTTCCACCGTTTTCTGGCAGGGAAACCCATACGAATTCAGACGGACAACGCGACAGCCGTCGCCTACGTAAACCATCAGGGCGGGACTCGAAGCGCCCAGGCCCTCGCCGAAGTCCACCGCATCCTGTCATGGGTGGAGGACAACGATTCGGTGATATCGGCCGTCCACATCCCAGGAGTGGACAATTGGGAGGCCGACTACCTAAGCCGGCAAGGCATGGACGCCGGAGAGTGGTCTCTACACCCGGACGTCTTCCAGTCCATCTGTCGACGGTGGGGAACTCCAGATGTGGATCTGATGGCGTCTCGCCTCAATCATCAAGTTCCGCAGTTCATGGCGCGTTCATGGGATCCTCAGGCTCTGGGAGCGGATGCTCTGGTCCAGGATTGGTCCAGGTTCCACCTTCCGTATGTATTCCCGCCGTTGGCGTTGATTCCCAGAGTCCTGCGCAAGATCAGGACGGAATGTCGCAGAGCCATTCTAGTGGCTCCGGATTGGCCCAGGAGGTCGTGGTATCCGGACCTGTGGCGGCTCGCAGACGGGGAACCGTGGAGACTGCCAGACAGACAAGATCTTCTGTCTCAGGGGCCGTTCTTCCATCTCAATTCCGCGGCCCTCAAGTTGACTGTGTGGCCCTTGAGTCCTGGCTCTTGACTTCCAGAGGTTTTTCTCCCTCGGTTGTCTCCACTTTAACCAGGGCCAGACGGCCTACCTCGTTAAAAATCTACCACAGAACTTGGAAAATTTACTTTTCCTGGTGTGCTTCTGTTGGACGGAAGGCGTGGCCTTTCCGTCTCCCAACGTTGCTTTCATTCCTTCAGTCAGGAATGGACATGGGATTGTCCCTCAGTTCTCTGAAGGGACAAGTGTCGGCACTGTCGGTGCTGTTCGACAAGCGTTTGGCTAAGATACCAACGGTCCGTAGGTTTCTGCAGGGGGTTAGCCGGGTGATTCCACCGTACAAACGTCCTCTTGATCCTTGGGACCTCAATGTGGTCCTGGCGGCCTTGCAGAAGCCTCCTTTTGAGCCTTTGCGGGATGTTTCTCTGGTCCATCTTTCCCAGAAAGTGGCTTTTTTGGTGGCCATTACATCGCTCAGGAGGATCTCGGAACTGGCAGCGCTCTCGTGCAAGTCTCCATTCCTGGTGGTTCATCAGGATAAGGTGGTGTTGCGCACGAGACCAGAATTTTTGCCTAAGGTGGTGTCACCTTTTCATATTAATCAGGAGATTGTTCTCCCTTCTTTTTGCCCTAACCCGACTCACCGGAGTGAGAAGGAGTTACACACTCTGGACCTGGTGAGGGCTATCAGGGTTTATGTGTCTCGTACTGCGTCGGTACGCACCTCGGACTCTCTGTTTGTCCTTACGGCTGGTTGCCGTAGGGGTTCCCCGGCCTCAAAATCTACTTTGGCGCGGTGGATCAAAGCTCCTATTCTGGAAGCTTACCGTTCTTCTGGTATGCCTCTCCCGGTGGGATTGAAGGCTCACTCTACCAGAGCCGTTGGTGCCTCTTGGGCTCTGCGGCACAGGGCTTCGGCTCAACAAGTTTGCCAGGCAGCCACTTGGTCTAGCCTCCATACGTTTACCAAACATTACATGGTACATGCCCATGCCTCTGCGGATGCGAGTTTGGGCAGGCGGGTCCTACAGGCGGCGGTGGCTCACCTTTGAGGTGCCCCGCACATCAACCGTCTCAAAGGAACTCTTTTCCCGCCCTGGGGTGTTGCTTTAGGACATCCCCATTGTCTGGGTCTCCCATTATGATGATCAGAAAAAAGAGAATTTTGTTTACTTACCGTAAATTCTTTTTTCTTGAATCATTAATGGGAGACCCAGCACCCACCCAGTTGTCCCGTTGGACGTTTTGTTGTGTTTTTGGACCTTTTGGCTCAGGCTTCTTTGGCTAGCATTGTTCGCAGCCATGCCTAGAGTTGTGGTGTGGGTTGCCTCCTCGCAGCTTGTGAACTAAACTGAGGATCTGCTCCAGCAGTGGGGGTTTATAGGCGGAGGGGCGGAGACTACAAAAAACTTGTAGTACCTAGTGTGGCCTCCGGAGGGCAGACTGCCTAAACCCCATTGTCTGGGTCTCCCATTAATGATTCAAGAAAAAAGAATTTACGGTAAGTAAACAAAATTCTCTTTTTTTTTGTTGGACAAATTAAAATGTCCATTTTTTTCCTTCCACGTTGCTTTAGTTCCTGTGAAGCGCCTGAAGGGTTAATAATCTTCTTGGATTGGCGAGAGTGCCTCTGCTAGGATGAGCTACATTTTTTGGTAGTCTGTGACCGCTCACTGCGCGGCGACCGATTACCTGGCTGCGTCAGTATAGACGTCGACCAGTCAAATGAATTCCGAAGGGATCGGAATCTGGTGTGTTGGTAGCTATTGAAGGGCCGCCTGGCTCTGTTCTGAGGGAGGGGAGTGCTTTTTCCTCTTGTGGCATCTGAGCTCAATTGTCCAGTTGTCCCTCGAACAGACGTCAGCAGAGGTATGGGAGGTCTGTGAGGGACTTTTTGGAGGTCGCGCCTGCCTTCCATTCACATAGCGAAATTGCACGTTCAATGACAATAGCATTGGGAGCTGCAAATGCTGCACAATTAGCCGAATCAAGGGCTGCATGTATACAGTGGTCAACCATGGTTACGACCCGAGGTGCCTGGTGCGCCAGAGCAGGATCGGCGTCCGTGTACCTTAGGATAGTATGAATGTGATCTGCCCAGCAGTGATGGTCTTGGCTGTCGTTACTGAAGCGAAAATAAGGGCTAAGAAGACCCTGCGCTCCAAAAACTGAACTCGCCATTCATTTTCCCCTGGTAGTCAGTTATGTCCATCATAGAGGAGCAGCGTGGAAGGTACGTGCTGCTAGTCAGGGCACCGTGGGATCCCCTTGGGATGGGCCGATCCAGCTCTGGGATATTGCCGGGAGCCGGTAGAACATTCTTCTAGCAGTGTCTGTTGCCGGATCCTTTGTCGGTGTGAGCGGTGGGTCGGGTTGGATAGTCCTATGTCCTATGAGCACCGTGGTCTGTGCCAGTGCCAGAGGTGTGATGACCAGCAAGCGCCTTAATATTTATGTGCTTCATGAGGAGAGCGCTCTGCGGCAATGTAAAAGGCATATTAAACAGTAAATGCTTTAATTTCCTTTGTTGTATGAGCACAGCGGTGTACAGATGCACGAGGTCTAATTGCTCCTTATACAGTGAACACACACGTGCTTCCTGTGAACTGTGCTGTGCGCTGAAATAGTTAACACAATCTGTGCAGTGGTGCTGTCATGGCGACCAGTGTGCGAGGAAGAGGAGGGGCGGGACAGAAAAAGCGTGGCCAGCTCCAGAAAAAAAGGCGCGCAGGAGAGCCCACAATAGAGCAGAGGTGATGTCAGCCCAGGAGCCGGCGGGAGGCGGAGAAAAAGGCGGAACCATACACGCTAGGCCAGAGCCGAGGCCTTGCATAAATGGCGGCCCCAGGAAAGTAAGGAGGCCGGCGCGGAGGTCCGCGATACCGCCTGTCCTGCTGTGGGTGCGCTGCCACCGTCAGCACCGCTGGTCCCAATGAGGTAAGCCACCACCGATGTCCTGCTGAGCCAGGGGAGCAGGTGCAGCATGCATGGGACAGGGGGACGAGCCCGGAGTACGGGGGACCCTGCCTTCCGGAGACCCTGAGATGGCAGGGCTCTGGTACCACCATGGGGGTAGCCTCAGCCCAAGTCCCCTGTGTGGAGAGGGGAGGTGGGGAGGGTGGTGAGTATGTGTTGGGTCTGTGCAAGGAGAGACCACACCGGATCCCTTGGGGTGGTGGGCTGGGAGGGTCCTGCATAAGTCCTACTCCCCAGACAGTTCCATTATGGATGATACCCCCAGAACCTGTGTTGATTCGGCCTGCAGCCGTTGTGGCTGATATAGCCTGTGCCATGTGGAGTCTCATCATGCAGCCATGTTGCAGTAGAGGCAAGCATTGTGACTGATATAGCTCGTACCTTGTAACAGTAAAAGCTGACATTGTGGCTGATACAGCCTGTACCTTGAGGTGCCCTACGTCCATTAGGGATGCAGAAGCTTGATTGCAGTAGGGCTCTTAGCTGTAGAAACTCTGTGAATGCTCATTGGGTAGCATGCTGTACAGGGCGCATCTCGACTTCAACCCAGCATCCCATCATGTGGTGCCGAGGAAGGAGGGCGGCATATGTATGGTCTGTGCTCAACATCATGGATGGAGGTCCTGGAGCCTGTTGTGCCGCTGGTATCTCGACTTCAACCCAGTATCCGTGAGAGGGTGTGGGGAAGGAGGATGGCATATGTATGGATATCTCGACCTCAACCCTGCAACCCTACCTTGGGGGGCGAGGAGAGAGCATGCCGGGGGTCACGCCGGACCCACTTTTCTTCTTGTAGAAAAAAGTCTTGCCAAAAATTGAGATGATCGAAGAGAGGAAAAAATTGTGTGTACCTCCTAAGACACGAAGCAAAAAACTGGTGAGGCAGTGCCTGCCCCAGGGGTGTATACTGCAGAGGAGGAGCCACTTAACTCTTTTGCAGATTCTGCTTAGTGTCGCCTCCTAGTGGACAGCAGCATAACACCCACAGCGAAGGAGAAATGAGAAATTGCTGATGAACTTTGAACCCTTATAACTTCTTAACAAAAAAATTTTTTTTTAACCAAAATTGTGCTGATGTAAAGTAGACATATGGGAAATGTTATTTATTAAAGTGAACCTGTCACCTCCATAAAGGCCCCCAGGCTATCACTATCTGTCCCTGCGTCTTCCTATTACTACTCTAACTATCCCTTTCTGTCCTAAATGTGAGCTCTGACTGTGTAATAAAACGTTATCACTCACTCATTAGTATCTTAATGATCCGGGGGGGGGGGGGGGGCTACCATTGCTAGCCCCACTTGGCATCCTCTCTGTGTCCCCTTTGCAGGCCTCCTGTATAGTTTCACGTCCCAATGGGCGTGATATTGACATAAAATTGCGCGCTCCCCGCCTGGCTCGCTCCACAGAGTGCTGGGTATGACATCGAACTCATTTCCGGTACTCCACAGCCGGACTTCAGGCTGCGCAATAGGCATGTTCTGGAGCACCTTACGTCACCTCAAGTGTGATGACCTGACAATGCGCAGCCTGAAGTCCGGCTGCAGAGTACTGGAGATGGCGCGTTTGGCGTCATACCCGGCACTCTGTGGAGCGAGCCAGGCGGGGAGCGCGCATTTGGATGTCCATATCACGCCCATCGGGGTGTGAAACTATACAGGAGGCGGCAAAGGGGACACAGAGGACGCCAAGGGGGGCTAGCAACGGTAGCTCCCCGGATCATTAACATACAAGTGAGTGATAACAAAGTTTTATTACAGTCACAAGGCACATTTGGCACAGAGAGGGATAGTTAGAGTAGTAATAAGAAGATGCAGGGACAGGTAGTGATAGCCTTGGGGCCTTTATGGAGGTGACAGGTTCTCTTGTTTAACAGAATAAAAATTCAACATTTTAAAATTGCGAAATTTTCAAAATTTTGGCCAAAATTTATATTTTTTTTCACACAAATAAACACAAAAATTATCGACCGAAGTTTAAGGGTATGTGCACACTGGTAGGCGGGTTAGGGTCGGCGGCGGCTGGGCGGACCCGCCAGGAAGCTCTGCAGCCGTCCACCGGCTTCCTGGCGGGTATGTGCGGCGGGTGACGGGCAGGTGCACAGCGGGTTAGCGGCGGCGGTTATGCAGCGGCTGGAAGCAGCACATGATTCTCCTTGCAGCCGTTGCAGAACCGGCCGGTTTATAGAACATGCACATTCGTTGCCAACCCGCTGGGAACCCAGCGGGTTAGCAACAGATGAGCATGTGTAAACCGCCAGTGTGTGCACACCGGGTGTCGGTTTACATAGGTTTTAATGTTAATCCAAAAGCCGGTTTGGATTAACATAAATTTACATAAAACTTATGTAAACCGACCGGCGGTTTACACAGCTAAACCGACCCTAACCCGGCATGTGTGCACATACCCTAATACTAACATGGAGCCCAATATGTCATGAAAAAACAGTCTCAGAATCGCTAGGATCCGTTGAAGCGTTCCAGAGATCTCATCTCATAAAGGGACACTGGTCAGAATTTCAAAAAATGGCAAGGCCAGAATAGGCTGGGTCATGAAGGGGTTAAAAAAATTGAAAAATGTACACAGTGAGAACTACAATAATACGTACAAAGTCTGTATAGATTTCATTTCAAGGGGAAATAGAGCTCATAAAGGCACATATACATACAGTATGGTGGTACCTAACGGTCCAAAAAAATGAATAAGTATATATTAGAGGCATGAAAGACAATATATTGAAAGCATACAAAATGAATACCAATTATCCTATCCAGACACTGTGGCCATACTGGAGAAGGGGATAAATTATCCTATCCAGACACTGGCCATATAGTAGTATTACGTGTAATAAAATAAAACTTTCCAAGTATACCGTATATAAAAGGACAGAAATGTACACAATATAGCAAAAATTGAGGACCCGACGTCTGTTTCTCCTGACCCCTTTATCAATAAGTATTATCTTTCTAACCCCTAATTTTTATCCTTCATTTTTTCAGACCATTTGGTACCCCTGTGTGATTGTATTTCTTTGTTTATGGTATTATCTATTTCTCCTTTTAAAATGAAATCTACATAGACTTTGTATTATTCTTGTAGTTGTCAATGTACATTTTTCATATTTAATTCATTTTTTCATTTTCTTCTACTATAAATAATGAAACAAATTGTTTTGAATTCAAAATCTATGTAGTCCTTTACTGTTGTATTGATTTAATTCTAATTTAACTACATGCGCGACAATATTTATTTTGGTTCCCTTTGTTGTATAGAAACCGATTTAAAATTCTTCATACATTTTTTTTCTTTTCTTCATTTGCTTTAGTGGAAATTATAACTTTTTTATTCTATATTTTTCTTATATTTCAAAGGAAAAACAAATGTTTATGAATTGTTGACTTTTGTAAAGGACAGTGTCAATGCTCACGTTCTTACACTGGGACCGAAGAACTTCCCTGGAAATGAGCGAGAGCCGTGGCTCGTGGACTTCTTTACTCCTGTGAGTAGAAGGGGCTTTTTTTTGTTGTTTTCTTTTTTCTCTTTTTTTTTCTTTTTGGACAGTATTTATTTCTCATAGGAAGGTAAAATCTAGGTCGTGGTGGACGGTCAATTTAAGGATTTGTTCTGTGTCAGGATATGTTATTTCTCCGTAGCAGATATCATGTTGCGATAATTGGGCTGTTAAAGGGAACCTGTCACCATGAAAATCCATTCTAATCTGCAGGCAGTATGTTATACAGCAGGAGGAGTAGAGTAGATGGATACATAGTTTTGTCAAAGAAGATTCAGTGTAATCTGTGCTTTCGTCATTTAAACTTCTGCTCTTTCTGGAATTTTGGGTCCAGGGACGGTCCTATCAGTGATTGACAGCTGTCTTTATATAGGTGTGTCATCAATCACTGATAGGACCACCCACCGGACCCAAAATTGCAGAAATAGCAGAGGTGTAAATTATGAAAACACAGGTTATCCTGAATCTATGAGACTATGTCTCAATCTGCTCTACTCCTCCTGCTCTATAACATGCTGCCTGCAGATTAGAATGCATTTTCATGGTAACAGGCTCTCTTTAAGATGGAAAATGACTCTTTAAGGGGAAAATGCTCTGTAAGGCCTCATTCACACAGATCCTCTTTTTTTTTTTTTTTTTTTTTTTTTTTTTTATTATTATTTTGTAAAAAGCATCGCTAACACATTATCCGTCTGTGCTGCTTTTTTCCTCCGTGTTTTGGGTATACACAGACAGACACAAAGACAGACAAACACAGTTTCTTACCCTTCCCGCGATCCCATCAGGAGCCCCAGTGATGTGTACTTTCCAGGCACCGTCAGGACCTGTGAGTAGTACGAGTACTTATAGGACCTTGGTCATGTGACTATCGGGCTGAATCACATCGGCAGGTCCCGTCATTACCGTACCCACAGGTCCTGCCAGTGCCCGGAAGGAAGACCTCACCGGGGTTCACTGTGGGATCGCCAGGAGGGTAAGTAATTGGCTGTTAGTGGTGCAGAAAGTGCAACAAAAAAACGGAGCAGTAGTTGACACTCGTTATTTTCTGGGTGCGCTTTCTGCATCACTAACGCAGCATTCAATAACGCAGAGTCTGAACAGCAAATTGAAAATCCCATTGCAGGCAGACATTTTGACTGATCCGTTTTGGTGCAGTTTAGAAAAAAAAAACGCAGCAGCAAAAACTGATCAAAAACATTACTTGTGAATATAGCCTAATACTATGTAATGTCAGGATATATATTACTTTATAGATGTTTATTTCTTTATGGTGCAGTGGTGTCCTCCATGTAGAGCCTTGCTACCAGAATTGAGGAAAGCGTCCAAGCGAATATTCGGACATGTGCGATTTGGCACGCTGGACTGCACAATTCATGAAAGTCTCTGCAACATGGTAAGTGGTCGGATATGTGGTTTTAAACTCTACTGTATATATCGTAGAATCTAGAAGACTCTTACAGTTAAAGGGATCCTGTCACCCCCAAAACACCTCTAAACCTATTAAAAGCTGTCCCTAGAGCATATTAACACTTTCCCTACACTCCTTTTACCTCCTAAATGCACCAAGTGACATTGAAGAAAAACGTTATTCTAGTACCTCATTACTGATGATAATGAGTGACTATGCTATTCTTAGTCACTCATCCAGGCTGCCCCTCTTCTTCATATCACGCCTGAATAGGCGTGATCTACAGCACTGATTCAAATTGCCGCCTCCCTGCGCGCCTCCCATCTCTCCCATTGCGTCTGGGCTTCAGTGTGGGGCTGTATGACGCGATCCGCGTCATTCCCGGCGCCGGGTGACGTATTTACACCGGCGCCGCGCTGTCAGCTTCAAAATGCGCACTGCGCATGCCCATGTGCAGTGCGCATTTTGAAGCTGACAGCGCGGCGCCGGTGTAAATACGTCACCCGGCGCCGGGAATGACGCGGATCGCGTCATACAGCCCCACACTGAAGCCCGGACGCAATGGGAGAGATGGGAGGCGCGCAGGGAGGCGGCAATTTGAATCAGTGCTGTAGATCACGCCTATTCAGGCGTGATATGAAGAAGAGGGGCAGCCTGGATGAGTGACTAAGAATAGCATAGTCACTCATTATCATCAGTAATGAGGTACTATAATAACGTTTTTATTCAATTTGACTATGTGCATTTAGGAGGTAAAAGGAGTGTAGGGAAAGTGTTAATATGCTCTAGGGACAGCTTTTAATAGGTTTAGAGGTGTTTTGGGGGTGACAGGATCCCTTTAATTTGTTATAAAAGGTTAATGTTATAATTAATTATTCATGTCCAGGTTAGGGCAATGTTAATGTATTCTTACTGTTGTCTTACAGCATAACATAAGAGCGTACCCGACCACCGTAGTGTTCAATCAGTCCAATATCCATGAATACGAAGGACATCACAGTGCAGAGCAAATCTTGGAGTTTATATTGAGGTACTGAAAGTATTTTAGTTGCACGTGTTGAGTCAGAATGTGAGCTTGATTGGCCGCTACCTGCCAGGACGCGAGCTTGATTGGTCGCTACCTGCCAGGATGTGAGCTTGATTGGCCGCTACCTGCCAGGATGTGAGCTTGATTGGCCGCTACCTTACCAGGCCACGCGCTCGATTGGCCACTACTTGCCAGGCTGAGAGCTTGATTGCCGCACCTGTCATTTGCATTAGAATGTGAATATGATCAGTGCTGTACAAACACCTTAAACGCTGTGAAGTGAGTTCAATTGACATTTGGCATAAAATCCATGTCCTAGAATGTTTTTTGTAAAATAACAGCCATTGCCCTTTCTAATGTGGTTTTGTTGAGCACTTGAAGTTCTGCAAATTGATCAGTACTGTACAAAATATATCAGTAATAATGTATCCAAGAAAAATATGACCAGCACAATTCCTCCATGAAAATTGCTAAAATCCAATTTATTCAATCCATTAAAATTCAACAAAGATATTAAGCACAAAGTTACAGAGCATAACCGTGGATAAAAGTTTAAATGGTGACAGGTTTTTGACCCAAAGTGGTCCTTAGTCACTGCCCTGATGTATTCCTTCATATCAAATCTGAGGCCCACAGAGGTGCTGGCTCGGTGTATACGTTAGTGTGCCATATTATAGTTCACCTATTGTTCCTGGCATATCCTTGGTCATCCTTTTAGTGTTATCCTTCTGTGGTGCTCTGCAGAGTCAGGTGTCACAAATATCTGTTAACTCTGGTGGTGTGGGAAATCAGCTCTTCAGACATTTTTATACACACAGATGTGATTAGGATGTGATGCGCCAACCGGCTATATTAAGAATAACAGGTATGTATTGCACAGACAGAGGTCTGCTGCGATTTTAATCCAGGAGGATTGCTGAGACTTGTTGTTTCACAAGTCTCTATAGTGTGATTCGAGCTGGAGTTGAGGGTTAACCAGAAAGTGATGGGCAGGTCTGGTTAACCACATACCTCCAAGGGGGGGTGTTGCTGCTGTTATCAGGTGACCACTTTCTTGTCACATGTCTCTGATGTCAGTAAACTTTGTTGCTGTTTGGAAGTGGCTGCAGTGGCCATTTTCCTTTGACGCACATGGTAAAAAGACCATGTGTATTTGGAGCGTGCCTCAGAGCTCTGGGCAAAGAGGGGGACCTGAAATCCCTATGTAAAGACTGTCCAAGGCCAGTGGATACTCTGTATGGACACTGTGTTGCTGTGGAGCGTGTAGAAAGGTTCAAGCTTTTTTATCCTGCCTGGTTCATGAGGATGTGAATAAACCAAATGAACTTTTAAACTGGAGAAACATTTCCTTTTACTACCTTGACGACCAACAACCTGAGTGAGTACCCCATTATAGTGACTTGTATACAAAGTGTTTATCTCAAGGGCTAGGACGATTGTGAAGTCTGGTGGTTAGCAGTCCTTGTAGGACAACTACTGAGCCCAGGAGAAGCATTGAGTGGTGCTGGAGAGAATGAAGGCCAGTCAGAACCTTTGATGTGATTGCTGTCAGGACCCAGCAAAATCTGTGCAGCTGCATGGGACATAGAGTCCTGCGTTGTCCAAGTAGTGCCCAACTGCCAGACAACATCCGTAAGGGATCAGCAGTGAAGCGGTGAGGGGGTGTGTGGAGAGCTGCCATGGGGAGATCCTGAATTGTCAGCAGGTTGAAAAAAGCTGAAGTACTTTCCTTTAAGCCTGAGGTACCATGGAAGCCAAGGTCCAGGCTGAGAGGAGAAATTGAAGAACAGAATATTGTGTCCTAACCAGCGGGAGTGAGGAAAGCTGCCTTATATTGCTGGAAAGATAACTGAGTTTATCACACCATCAGGCTGCCACTTGATATCTTGAATAACTGTGGAGAGCTGTAATATCACCACCATCATAAACTCCTGTAAAAGTGGGGCTTATTCGGTTGCTAATAAAGTCTGGACATTATTTTAATAAGAGCAACTGATCCTGCACCCCTATCCACAACTTTAACTCCTTATTCTGCTGAGGAGGGCCTGCCCGCCAGAGAGACCACCATGCCAGTTGGCTGCCATTACACCTCGGTCAGTGGAGGCCATTCTAGACACGTCCTATTGAGAAGACTTCTAATAAGTGATCACTACAGAAGAGCAGGTGTAAGCCCAGCAAAAATGGCTACATTTAGTTATGTTTTCATTATAGTAGATAATATGGAAAATTTTAAAGTAAAATAAAAAATATTGATCATGCAACCAATATTTTTATTTTTTTTTATCTCCCATGGACACCAACACTAATATTGAGGATAGCAGATCTGTCCTCTCCATGTTATTGGTAAAATACATTACTGCTCCCATTACTGCACACTTTATGGACAAACCCTGTAAGCTTATGTTAGAACGCAAATTAGCACTTATAATGCTGGGGACTTGGTTTTGTGGCACAGTTTTCACAGCTCTACTATACACCCAGCGGAGGATCATGTGACCAGATCTATCTGCGTCTAACAGCTGTGGGTGGAGCTCAGCATGAATAGAGCTTAGCAGCTGCTGTGGGTGGAGCCTGGCAGCTGCTGTGGGTGGAGCCTGGCAGCTGCTGTGGGTGGAGCCTGGCAGCTGCTGTAGGTGGAGCCTGGCAGCTGCTGTGGGTGGAGCCTGGCAGCTGCTGTGGGTGGAGCCTGGCAGCTGCTGTGGGTGGAACTCCACTCCACCCTCGGCTGTTAGGCTATTGAATACCACTGTCAAACTCTGGGTAGAAATATATAAACCCTATAAGGGAGACAGAGAAAGACAAGCGTGGCACTCCCTCTAAGTGTAGAAATTAACAGTTATCAATAATATTCTAAAATCATGTGCTCACCTGTACGTTTAGGTGAGACGACATCAAAATTGATTCTGGACTGAATCATAGACATGACATTCCACTAGGCAGAATCTGCAAAAGAGTTAAGTGGCTCCTCCTCTGCAGTATACACCCCTGGAGCAGGCTCTGCCTCACCAGTTTTTAGCTTAGTGTCGTAGGAGGCACACACAAATTTTTATTTTCTTAAAAATTTTTTCACTTTTTGATTTTTTTCCTTCAAGAAGAAGAAAAGTGGGTCTATGTCGAGACTCCCGGCATGGTCCCTCCTCGGCCTCCCACTGTTGGGGGCGCTTGGTTGAGGTTGACGCTTTCCCCCCACATGCTGCTCCTTCCTCAGCCCCCCACTGTTGGGGGTGCCTGGTTGATGTCGAGACGATGGTCCTCCTTCCCCAGTTCCCCTACGTTGGGGTCCCTGGGTTGAAGTCGAGGCTACACAGGAGTCCTCTGACGATGGACAGCAGCATCCCTCCCTAATCACCCTTCAGGGCTTTTAGGTTGAGACACCGCAGGTAGGGTACAAACATGGTGCACTGTCGCGATCCAGACGACTCAGCTCGGCTACAGATTTCTGATGGACACGGGCCACAGTACTCTGCATGCCTGCAGCACCAGGAGCCTCAGCTCTGCTAAGGGCTTCCGAAATGGTCAGGGGACAACGTTAGAAGGACAGCTGCACCCTAGAAGCCTCAGCCTGGCTGAGTGCCTCTGAGGGATATCCCAGGAGCCCCAGTCCTGCCGCGGCCTCCGCTGGAATCCGGAACCAGGAGACCCGGTTCATCTGGGTTCTCCTAATGGGGAATGCAAGTTTGCTGCAGCATCTCTTGCAGACACGCACTCCAGGAGATCAACCTTCGCTGTTTTCTCCTGATGGGGCAGGGAGCCCATGCTGTGAGTAGGAGAACCAGTTGCTGGGTTCCCTACAGAGTCAGCACAGTGTCTGGACTCCAGGAGACCCAGTCCTATGGATGCTCCTGATGGGGGAGTGCGCTGGGCAAGCGCTTATGTGGCCACAGCCCCGGAGGTCCGGCCGGGTCCAGATCCGTGTCGGGCCCGGACCGGACCTCCGCGCTGGCCTGCTGTCATTTGCAGCATCTATTTTAACTTGAGGCCGCGGCTTCGGCCTAGCGTGAAGCTGCCGCCTCTTTTCCCACCCCTGGACCGCCCCCCGGATGATGTGGACAGCGTCATGCACGGGGTGGACTGGAACTGCACAGGAAGCGCGACGGCTTCTCTTGGCGCGCTTTTGCCGGGCAACCCCCTCCTCCCCTCGTTCTCTCTCATAAGCAGCGGTGGCCATTATGTGAATGTATAATTAAGGCATACAGCGGCGGCCGGTATTTGAATGAGCGGCCGACTGCATCAGCCGCGGTCATTGTGTGTAGGAGGGTCGCCTGCATCCGGCGGGGGCCATTAGATGCCTGAGGGCCCTGGGTTGTGAGGGATCAATAAAGCCCTTATTCAGAGCCCCTTGCAGAGTGCTGAGGTAAAAAGGGGCATACAAGCCCCAATACAGAGCCAGGAGCCCCGTAATTTCACTAAACACTCGCCTGCAGCTCCCATGCAAGCAGTGGCGGGCAGTACGGTAGATGAGGGGGCTCAGTGGGCTAATGCAGGGGTAAACGTATAGATTTCACAAGGTGCACATGGGGCAGCGGAGCCATGCAGGGCTACCTCTCTGCTGCAGCTCCACACGCTTCTTCCCAGCGGCACATGATAACCAGGGGTTCTGGGGTCCTATCTCCTACTGCAGCTTCACGCACTTCCTCCCTGTCGCACATAGCAGGGGCTCTGCGTGCTTCTCTCCTGCTGCAGCTCCGCACGACACAGCTAAGGCCACGGTCAGGAGGTTAGCAAGTTTTTTCCTCCTGCTGCAGTGCTCGGGACCCACAGTGTCTAGCCGGGGCTCTCAGCGACCATGACATGTTGGCATGGCAAGACATCGGCGCCATGTTGATAGCGGGCTCAGTATTGCCTCTCCCCCGTCTCAACACAAAAAAAATGTAAAAACAGGCAATCAATTCATTGTATCTACCCCAAAATTATATCAATAAAAACATCACTCAGCGCACAAAAAACACACAGCCCCATATCCCGAAAATTGAAAACATTACTGCTTTTGGAAAATGGCAACAAAAGGGGGCTGCTCACCTTATTGCATTGTGTTTATCACAGGTCCAGTGTCCTTAGATTATTCAGCTGCTGCAGTCACATTTGCAGATAGAGGATCTTCTATATTTAGATTAGAACAAGTAGGAGGGTAGATGTTCTGGTAGACCGCGCTGCTGTTGTGGTAAGGCTTCAAGTAGCTTTTATAAACGTGTTACAGGTTTGTACCCAATCCTTACTCACAACTGAACTAGAAGATCAATACAAATAGGGGGAGGTTGAACTACATAAAAGGGGCTTTTCTGAAATAACATTTCTCAGTCACCTCATTGGGGGATACAGGAACCATAGCTCGTGTCTGTTTGGTTTCCCTCCATGGCTCGTGTGTCCCCCAGTGATGAGAAAGAGATTTTATGGTGAGTACCAAAAATCTTCATATTTCAACACAATGAAATCTGTCTGGTGTCTTTGTAGTCTGCCTAATTTTTGTCTCTTCTCTTATCCTTTGATAAATTTAGGATCTTCGCAATCCGTCCGTTGTCACTCTCACACCTACAAATTTTAATGAACTGGTGAAGGAACGGAGCCGAGATGAGACCTGGATGGTGGATTACTATGCTCCTTGGTGTGGACCATGTCAGACCTTGATGCCTGAGTGGAAGCGCATGGCACGGGTACATGACAGTCTTATACTGTGGTTCTGATAGTGAGTGGATATTCACATGATGCATTTTTGCAGCATGGTTTCCCATAGGGAAAATTGAAACAGTACAATTCATCTTTTAAAAGTGTATTGTTATTCATCTTCTGTGCATTTTTGATGCACGTTTAACAATTGACATGCTGGTCAAAAAAATGCAACTTGAGTGTGATTTTAGAAATCTACTGATAAACATTATTTTTTTTTCTGCGCTGAAAAATCATGAAATATTCTACATGTGAACAAGTCCTAAAAACGGTTTAAAAATACCTGATGTATTCCTGAAAGGCCTCTGTCTCATCTGGAAGCTGACGCATCATAGTTGTGATTTCAGTCTCCAGTCCGCATTACAAGGTGTATTTTCTTATATTATTGTTCTGCAATAGGATTTTCTGTATTTCAGCATCTATCCGGATTGATCAATGTTGGAAGCGTAGACTGCCAGAAATACAGCGCCCTTTGCAGTAAGGAATATGTCCAGGCATATCCGGAAATCAGACTTTACCCAGCAAACCGGGACAATCTCAATTATTACCAGTGAGTAGTCGGCATCTGCTCTATATGATGCTTGTTCTTCAGACTAGGTCTGTCCCGTAAAGTCACCGACTCTGCTCCTCTCTTTTAGTACATATAACGGCTGGCACAGAGACTCCTCTTCTCTGAAAAGCTGGGGACTATCGTGAGTAGCAATTTATGTGGAATTCTAAGAAATAGATTTTTAAATCATTTGTTGAAGGGAATCTGTCAGGTCAAAAATCCGTATGTAACTGATATCATTTTCTAATTGAACCAGTGAAACTTTCTATTCATGTATTTCTTTAGTTTATACTCGGCCCCTATCCTCTGTAAACTGCAAATAAAGAGATTAATTCCATCTGTCAATCGCAGTGAGTGATCACTTAGTTCTCTACTGCCCACTCCCCAGGGAATGAATATTCATATATTGAGGGATATCACTGCCCTGCCGTCCTGGATCTGTATCTTGTTGTGTGGTCGGCTCTCCATGTGCAGGCACAGTCCAGGGGAGAAATAAGGGGGAGGAGGTGTGTGCTCTTTGCAGCTGCACATCTGACATCTCCATTGTGTGTATCTGAGGCATATGCGTAGTGTATGCTCTGAGATTTTTATGTGTTTATAAGAACATTTGATCATTTGCTCAGGAGATACACACATTATATATATGTAGGAAAACCAAAGTTCAAATAAACACATAGAGATCTGTTACAGATGGCACACTGTAGCACAAACATCTCCCCCCATCTCCTATCTCTCCCTTCTCCTCAGAAGGAGCCTGCTGAAACCTGAGAGTTTCAGGGAGTGACTTCAGCACATAGGAGAGGGACAATACCAGCTTGGATAGGCGTGGTTATTTAAATAACATACCCGGACTGTACACTTGTCCTGTCAATTACTTTTACTGCTGAAGATAGCTGCATGCAGGATGTAAAGATGTTTATAGCAAGAAAACTACACAGGGTGCAATAATGATTTTTTTAAAATTCTGAAAGGTCTGCCCAGGCACTATTCAAGGGTACTATTAGTATCATACTGAAAAATTTACCTGACAGAGTCCCTTTAAAACGAGGGCATTAATTTAAAGGGGTTTTCCCATAAATAACATTTAGTACTTAATCACAGGATGGGTAATAAATGTCTGATCACTAGGAATCCCACACTGGGCACATAGATGTGAGCTGAAATCTGTGGGCAAAATTGAATAGAGCGGCATTATGTATATGACAGAGATGGACAACGGTAGTACATCATTCGGCTGTATTCGTAAAACTGCAACCATGTAGCTCCAATAATGGCACCTCTCTTGATTAGATGTCACCTTTCATTTCTTAAAGGGAATCTGTCAGTACGGATTTGCTAAGTAATCTGAAGACGACTTGCTGTAGGAGTTATTATATAGATTTCAGGGTGTAATCTCTTATCACACAGTGTGCTGTTGTTTATGTGCAATATTTGTTTTAGCTTCAGGCGATTGTAATTTTTGAGGAGGTTAGCTAGTACGGTACAACCCCTGCTGTGATTACCACCTCTGTTTATAGACATTGTACATACAGAGCCTGTTGTGGGCTGGTTAACTTTCTGAGCTCTGCTGCGTGGCTAAATTTATAAAAGCTCTGATTGTGTCAGATCTGCTGCACCCAGTAATCTAAGTCATACATCGTTGGATTCAAGGTATCTTTACCTACATCATGCTGCTCTCTGATGAGGTAGCGAAAGCTGCTGATAGATTCCAATTAAAGATGTTGTCTGCCAAATATCAACTGTGATCCACTCTGGGGTATAACTTTATACTCTTCTGAAAACTTTAGGGACAACTCTTAAAAATATAATCAATTAGCCATTCTCCTCCCTTAGTGGATAGGATATAGAGTACATAAGTGTGGAATGACCTATTCACAAAAGGATATACAGTGGGTACAGAAAGTATTCAGAACCCTATATATTTTTCACTCTTTGTTTCATTGCAGCCATTTGGTAAATTAAAAAAAAAAAGTTCATTTTTTCTCATTAATGTACACTCTGCACCCCATCTTGACTGCAAAAAAAACAGAAATGAAGAAATTTTTGCAAATGTATTAAAAAAGAAAAACTGAAATATTGCATGGTCATAAGTATTCAGAACCTTTCCTCAGACACTCATATTTAAGTCACTTGCTGTCTATTTCCTTGTGATCCTCCTTGAGATGGTTCTACTCCTTCATTGGAGCCCAGCTATGTTTAATTAAACTGATAGAACTTAATTTGGAAAGGAATACACCTAAGACCTCACAGTGCATGTCAGACCTAATGAGAATCCTGAGGTCAAAGGAACTGCCCAAGGAGCTCGGTGACAGACTTGTGGCAAGGCACAGATCAGGCCAAGATTATAAAAGCATTTCTGCAGTACTCAAGGTTTCCAAGAGCACAGTGGCCTCCATAATCCTTAAATGGAAGAAGTTTGGGACAACCAGAAGTTTTCCTAGAACTGGCCATCCAGGCAAATTGAGCAATTATGGGAGAAGAGCCTTGGTGAGAGAGGTAAAGAAGAATCCCAAGATCACTGTGGCTGAGCTCCAGAGATGCAGTAGAGAGATGGGGAAAGTTCCACAAAGTCAGCTATCACTGCAGCCCTCCACCAGTCGGGCCTTTATGGCAGAGTGGCCAGACAGAAGCCTTTCCTCAGTGCAAGACATATGAAAGCCTGCATACAGTTTGCAAAAAACACATGACAGACTTCCAGACTATGAGAAATCAGATTCTCTGGTCTGATGAGATGAAGATAGAACATTTTGGTGATAATTCTAAGCGGGATGTGTGGAGAAAACCAGGCACTGCTCATCACCTGCCCAATACAATCCCAACAGTGAAACATGGTGGTGGCAGCATCATGCTATGGGGGTGGATGAAAACCTGTTCCAGAGTGCCCTGGACCTCTGACTTGGCCAAATGTTCACCTTCGAGCAAGACAATGACCTTAAGCCCACAGCTAAAATAACAAAGGAGAGGCTTCAGAACAATTCTGTGACTATTCTTGACTGGTCCACCCAGAGCCATGACCTAAACCCAATTGAGCATCTCTGGAGAGACCTGAAAATGGCTGTCCAGCAACGTTCACCATCTAGCCTGACTGAACTGGAGAAGATCTGCAAGGAAAAATGGCAGAGGATCCCCAAATCCAGGTGTGAAAAACTTGTTGCATCATTCCCAAGAAGACTCATGGCTGTACTAGTTCAAAAGGTGCAAATACTCAATACTGAGCAAAGGGGCTGAATACTTATGACCATGTGATATTTCAGTTTTAATAAATTTGCACAAATATCTACTTTTCTGTTTTTTTTCAGTGAAGATGGGGTGCAGTGTACATTAATGAGAAAAAAATGAACTTTTTTTGAATGTACCCACATGGCTTGAATGAAACAGAGAGTGAAAAATTTAAAGAGGTCTGAATACTTTCTGTACCAACTGTATGGTCCTGAAGAATAAGTATAAGTAAGTAACACTAAGTACAAATAGTAGATTATTTATGTAATAATAACAAATGGTCACATAAAGGTTAAACACTCAAATTGGGTATATAGATGAAGACGACATAATTTTGCAGAAAGAGGTGTACAGCAGCGATAATCTAATATATAAAGTTGAGTGTATTTGTGTATGTGCCAAGCCACGCCCACTCCATGTGGCCATGTCCACTCCAAGTGACTGTCCACTACACGTGGCCATGCCCACTACACGTGGCCACGTTCACTCTACATAGCCACATGTACTCCACATAGCCCCCCCCCAGTCCATAGCCACGCCCAAGTATGTGGAAAGCCCCACCCACTCCAGATAGCCATGCCCACTCCACATAGCCATGCCCACTATGCAGCCACGCCCCTCCATTGTGATATCACAATAGAATGTTAGCTTATAAAATTCTGTGTCATGTCACTGCCCGATCATTCTGATCTTTATGATAGGGTGACGTCAGTACACCCACGCCGCATGCGCAGTGCGGGGCTTGAAGCCTACAGAGCGGCACGGGTGTACTGACGTCACCCGATGCTGGAAATGACGCGATTCGCGTCATTACAGCCCCATTGCAGCTCAGGCAGATTACAATATGCATTGAAGATCACGCCTATTAAGGCATGATATTATGACGAAGATGGCCCGCCTTAGTGACTAAAGAATATAGCCACAGCTCATTATCACTAATGAGTAAGTTATAAAACGTTTTTCTACACTTTCACAGGATGCTTTTCTGAGCCAAAAGGAGTGTGGGATTAGTGATGAGATGCTGCAGGGACATGTTTTGATAGCTTAGGAGGCGATTTGGGGGTGACAGGATCCCTTTCATGCCATTGAAATGTGAAAGCACTGTTGTAATATATCTGCACTTTATGGCTGGAAGTTGGGTTTGGCTAGTAAATCAGTATGTAGCTAGTAGTCTTGATGGTGTTCCCCTAATATAAAGGTTTGTAGCAGGGTATAAAGTTATCACCTACCCATATAAAAATGGGATTCTGCCCTGTATGACAGGAGTGGAGGCTTAGATTAGGCGTCTCCTCTCCTTTCATTCTGTATGGGGCCACAGAGATAACAGAGCACTCCTCTATTGTCTGCAGTCCCATACAGAATGAATGGAGCAGACATTCTCCTGATCAGTCTCAGCTTTGACAGGCAGGGCTCAGTAGAGCGCCCTCCTCAGGATCACTGTGAACAAAGCATTCGGATGCTAAACATAGAGGATGACTTCAACACTTGGTGCAAGCTCTTTAACTCAAAATTTTCACCTTGAAAATTGCATTTTCAAAAAAAGGTAACCCAGTGGTCTGGAGAACCAAAAACAGATTCCCAATTGGCTGTTGTGACCAATAAGGGGTAAGGTCCAGGTTATATGGTGGATTTACATTTTTCCTCTCTCTTCCAACAGATATTTGCCAAAATTGGCTATTGATCTCACACCGGAAAGTTTCAAGGAAGTTTTAACAAGCAAGGATCACTGGCTGCTGGATTTTTATGCTCCTTGGTGTGGACCGTGTAGGAGTTTTGCTCCTGAATTTGAGTTTGTGGCCAGGGTAAGTAGTCAGCAATTGTAGGTGTATAACTCATCGATGGAGTAACTAAAGTGGTTTTGCCCATTGGTCACTGAACTTTGGATGTCCCGGCACCTTATCCCTCCCTACTCCTCCTTTCCTCTTATCTACTAGTGCTACTTGCTCACCTTTTCCAAACTTTGTACGTTTAGTGTCCACTATTACTTTATTGCTATTATCTCCTGTATGTGTGTAAAGTTTTGTTCACTGTATTTGGTCTTTTCTAATACATTTGTGCAATTGCTTTATAGATTTTGAAAGGAAAAGTAAAAGCTGGAAAGGTGGACTGCCAAGCCTATGGACAAGTCTGCCAGTCAGCGGGCATCAGAGCATACCCCACTGTGAAATTTTTTCCTTACATGGGATCCAAAAAGGTATATTACACGCATCTCCATATACAGCTGTATGTCACATACACCGGAGCAGATCTGCAGGGTTTAGCAGGTCATTGCTATATCGTGCTTGCTATCTGCTCCCATTGACCCCATCTTACTTATTTGTCTTTTTCTAAGGGTGCTTTCACATCTGCGTTTTTCGTAATTCGCGGCAGATGCGGTGAAAAAACCGCATCTGCCGCGTTTGCCGCATAACGGTTCCACTTGCGGCACGGTTGCGGTTTTTTCCATAGGAAGTATAGGGGGACTTGCGGCAGATGCGGCAAGTGCGGTATTGCACTTGCGGCAGGTGCGGCAGAGAAAAAAACCGCGGCTTACTGCGGTTTTTTTCGCTGCCGCACCTGCCGCAAGTGCAATACCGCACTTGCCGCATCTGCCGCAAGTCCCCCTATACTTCCTATGGAAAAAACCGCAACCGTGCCGCAAGTGGAACCGTTATGCGGCAAACGCGGCAGATGCGGTTTTTTCACCGCATCTGCCGCGAATTACGAAAAACGCAGATGTGAAAGGGCCCTAACCTACATGTCTGAGCTTTTCTGAATGTGCGATTAGATAAAGAAATCTGTTCATCTGGAGATTTGTCTTTTGTGCAGAAAAATGTGGAAGGTGAACATGTGGATACAAGAGATGCCACAGAAATAGTGAAGGTGGTAACGGCAAGAATGGGATTCATACAGAAGCAAATGAAGCCGTCTCAGAAGGTATTACCTGTAATTATAGCAGCGCTGACACACACACTTATGGACTCTGAGTATATTGATATAGGGCAGATATTAATATTTGCCCCTCTATTGGCTATATATTTGTCAATTTATAGAAGCCACAATATTTGTATTTTCTGGTCATCATAATGGGAGACCCAGACAATGGGGTTTAGGGCACTGCCCTCCGGAGGTCACACTAGGTACTACAAGTTTGTAGACACCGCCCCCTCCGCTTATAAACCCCTACCGCAGGGAACATCCTCAGTTTTAAACTTAGTGTGCTCGGAGGATCACGCTTTGCTTGCACTTCACTGCATTCTCACAACTTACGTGATGGCGTCTGAAGACAAGGTAAAATGGTTCCGGTCGGGACCTGCGACAGCCTCCCCGCTCACCCTTGTGGAACACGCAGGTGGAGGTACCGGAGGGCCTGGAGCCTGGACACTCTGTGTTCTCCCGGTACGCTGTTGCGCTCCTTTCCATCCCTCTCTGGGGGGCTCTGGAGAGTGGGAGATGGGAGCCTTGCACAGCTCCGCTCCGTCCGAGGCCTCCCTAAATGGTGCTTACAGACCGGACTGGAGCCAGCCCAGTCCGAGGCCTCCCTAAATGGTGCTTACACTCCGGACTGGTGCTGAACCCCCGTCCAAGGCCTCCCTAAATGGTGCTTACAGACCGGACCGGCACTGAGGCACTCTGTGTCTCCTGTGTGCCTGGGGGTAGTGTCTGTCACTTTATGTGTCCTGACACTCAGACCGCGCGTTACTCTCGGGTCCGCGGATCTGGAGGTGTACCCTGTGCTGGGGTTACCCTGGCTGACCGCCCTGTGTGTCACAGGGGCTGAGGCTGTAGGCTGCGGATGTTTGTTTGTGCATGCAGTCTGTGTGTGTATTATCACACTACTTCCCGCGCTGCGGGCTCTGGCGCCTTCATACTGAGGCTGCTTGGAGGATGGGAAGCAGCCCGGACGGTGACGTCATCGATGGGCGTGTGTGTGTGCTTCCCGCGTGTTTCGGCGCCGCCCACGGTTTCACTGTCGGCGGCCATCTTTACCCCTCACTTCCCGGCTGGGATCTGTCTGCAGCGTGCGTCTGCACTCCAGGGGAGACCGGAAACTCTCGCGGAGGTCACACACACACACCGCTTCCTCCTACCGCTTCGCTGCGGTCGGTAAGCCACCGGGATTCCCGGTTTTGTCTGCACAATTTGGCTTATTTTTCCCCTACTGTGGCGATGTCCTCAGTTAGGAAGCGTGCTGCTAAGGCGGCAGATGCCACCATTACCTGTGCTACATGCAACGGGACACTGGTGGAGGGGTCCTGCAATAACTGAGGACGCCCAGAGGCCCGGACTGACACGGCTGAGTCAGCAGCTCCGGTGCTATACCCTGAGGTTCAGGTGATCCCAGGGCCATGGGAAACTCAGAATAAGATCAATGAATCTCTGTTGTCCCAGCTGTCCTCCATGTCGCAATCCCTGGAGGCTCTTAATAGGAGACTGGACAGCCCAGCTACTCCTTCCAGTTACCCCCGGGTGTCTCTCTCTTCTACTGTGAGACCCCTTAAGCGGGCTCGTCGCGAGGATTCACCCGAGCTCCAGGTCCTCTCTGAGGAGGAGCACTTCTCTGATGAGGAAGATGATGGGGGTTCGACTCTTGGGTCTGTGTCTGTGTCTGAACCACCAGACGGGGTGGAGGATCTGGTGTCCTCCATCAACGAGGCCTTACGTCTCGTGACACCCCCTGAGGAGGTGAACGTTCACCCGAAGGAGGTCTATCAATGGCTGCGGCCGGAGGCTAGACCAAGTGGCTCCTTCATGGACCACACTAACTTTGGAAGGGTGGTTAGAGCACCCAGGTTACATCCTGGGCGGCGCTATGTCCGCAAACCCAAGGACAATCGCTTTCCTTTTCCCCAGGAGGTGCTACAGGAGTGGTCGCAGTCCCCAAAGGTGGATGCTTCCATGACCAGGATTGCTGCACGCTCCCTATTCTCTGCCTCTGATAGCTCCTCGCTGAAGGATGCGACGGATAGACAGGTCGAGCAACTCGCCAAGTCTTCCTATGAGGCTGTGGGGTCTTCATTTGCCCCTAATTTTGCCACGGTCTGGACCTTACAAGCGATTACCGCCTGTTTGGATGGTATCACTGAACTGGCAAGGTCCAGTCCAGAGGTCCTGGCGCTTACCGATAGGGCTAAGGCCTATGCGGACTACGCCAGGACGGCGACTTTGGAAACTGCAACTCGCTCTGCTGTGGCTTCGGCCAATGCTATTGCGATTCGCAGGTTATTGTGGCTGCGCCTTTGGGACTCAGATGCCACATCCAAGAAGATTTTACAGAATCTTCCGTTCTCTGGTGACAGGCTTTTTGGCACCGAACTGGACAAGCTAATAAAGGATTCTGCTGAGTCTAAGATCCCGCAGAATAAACCTAAGCCACGGTACACCGTTAAAAGGAACCCAAAACAGTGGTCCTTTCGCTCCAGCTCACAGTCATCAGCGACGTCCGCTCGCACGGACCGAGGGGGTAAGCCTGCTACTCAGTGGCGCTCTAAGAGTCGTCAGAAGAAGCCGGCGGGGGCAGCGGCTGCCACCCCCAAACCCGCCTCTACATGACTCGCACTCTCTTCCTACCTCCCCACAAGTGGGGGGCCGCCTGTCGCGATTTCAGGACAGGTGGCTACTTCACGTTCAAGATCAGTGGGTCCGAGACGTGGTCTCGCGAGGTTACAGGATAGAGCTGACGTCACAACCGATACCCCGATTCCATCGGTCGGTCCCGTCTCCAGAAAAGGCTCAGGCTTTTCACCTGGTGTTGGAAGGGCTCCGCAGAGACAGGGTGGTGGTCCCAGTGCCTTCCGGGGAGAGGTTTCGGGGTTTTTACTCCAACCTCTTCATTGTCCCAAAAAAGGACGGCTCCTTCCGCCCGGTTCTGGACCTAAAACTGTTCAACCGTCACGTGTTGGTTCGGAAGTTCCATATGGAATCCCTACGCTCCGTGATTGCGGCTGTGTCACAGGGAGACTTCCTAGCGTCAATCGATATCCGAGACGCTTACCTTCACGTGCCCATTGCACCGGCTCATCAGCGCTGGTTGAGATTTGCAGTGGGGGAAGAACACTTCCAATTTGTGGCGCTGCCTTTCGGGCTGGCCTCGGCACCGCGGGTGTTCACAAAAGTGATGGTATCTATGATGGCTCTCCTGCACGTACAGGGGCATGCTGTAATACCCTATCTGGACGATCTACTGGTGAGGGCGCCATCGGAACACCTTTGTCGGCAAAGCCTGGAGGTGACCATGAAGTCTCTGGAACAATTTGGATGGCTTCTCAATATACAGAAGTCGACACTGGTTCCGACCCAGTCATTGACATATCTGGGCATGGACTTCCACACGGACTCAGCCCTGGTGTCTCTGCCACGAGCCAAGCAGCTGGCTATCCAGTCAGGAGTGCAGGATGTCCTCCTGTCACCACAATCATCCCTACGGGTATTGATGAAGCTGGTGGGACGCATGGTAGCTGCGATAGAGGCGGTGCCTTTCGCACAGTTTCGCCTCCGTCCTCTCCAGCTGGAGATTCTCCGCAGATGGGACAAGAGGACGATCTCTCTGAATCGGCTGGTGGCGCTTTCTCAACCGACCAGGGATTCCTTGCAGTGGTGGCTCCAGCCCCGTCACTTGTCGCGGGGCCGGTCCTTCCTCAAGCCGTCATGGTTAGTGGTGACCACCGACGCCAGTCTGAAGGGCTGGGGTGCGGTGTTCTTACACCACAGGGCTCAAGGCCTCTGGACTCCGTCGGAGTCGGCGTTGCAGATCAACGTGCTGGAGATCAATGCGGTCTATCTGGCGCTCCTAGCGTTTCAGAAGTTCCTGTCAGGACAGCTCATTCGGGTTCAATCCGACAATGCGACGGCCGTCGCCTATATAAATCATCAGGGAGGGACCAGAAGTGCTCAGGCCCTCGCCGAAGTCCACCGCATTCTATCTTGGGTGGAGGACAACGACTGCCTGATCTCCGCAGTTCACATCCCAGGAGTCGAGAACTGGGAGGCCGACTACTTGAGCCGGCAGGGGATGGACGCCGGAGAGTGGTCCCTTCATCCAGACGTCTTCCGGGACATCTGCAGCAGATGGGGCACTCCGGACGTGGATCTGATGGCCTCGCGGCTGAATCATCAGGTGCCGCAATACATGGCGAGATCATGGGACCCTCTGTCTCTGGGGGCGGACGCCCTGATCCTGAGTTGGTCCAGCTTCCATCTACCGTATGTGTTCCCGCCTCTGGCTCTGATTCCCAGGGTTCTGTGGAAGATCCGGTCGGAATGCAGGGTAGCCATTCTAGTGGCTCCAGATTGGCCCAGGAGGTCCTGGTATCCGGACCTGTGGCGACTGTCAGGCGGACACAGGTGGGCTCTTCCAGAACGCGCAGATCTGCTCGCGCAAGGCCCATTCTTCCACCTCAATTCCAGGGCCCTCAGATTGACTGCATGGCTCTTGAGGCCTGGCTGCTGACATCCAGAGGCTTCTCTCCTACGGTAGTCGCCACTATGACTCGGGCTAGGAAGCCTGTTTCCAGGAAGATGTACCACAGAACGTGGAAGATTTTCTTCACCTGGTGTGCCTCGGGTGGCCGGTCCCCGTGGCCCTTGTCCATCCCGACATTGTTGGCTTTTCTACAGTCGGGGTTGGAATTGGGTTTATCCCTCGGCTCCCTGAAGGGTCAAGTGTCAGCTCTTTCTGTGCTGTTTGACAGGCGCTTGGCGCTCCTTCCCAGGGTCCCTCAATTTCTGCAGGGGGTGTCTCGGGTGGTCCCGCTCTACAGGCGACCACTGGACCCTTGGGACCTTAACATGGTCCTGGCGGCGCTGCAGAAACCGCCGTTTGAGCCGCTGAGAGACATTTCTCTTTCTCGTCTGTCCCAGAAAGTGGTCTTTCTGGTGGCGATTACGTCTCTGAGAAGGGTCTCAGAATTGGCTGCACTATCGTGCAAATCGCCCTTCCTGGTGGTTCACCAAGACAAGGTGGTGTTACGCCCGCGGCCAGAATTCTTGCCAAAGGTGGTTTCCACTTTTCATCTGAACCAGGAGATTGTTCTCCCATCATTTTGCCCCGCTCCCGTTCATCAGATGGAGCGCGATCTCCATACTCTGGATCTCGTGAGGGCTGTACGCATTTATGTGTCCAGGACTGCTTCCTTCCGGAGTTCGGATTCATTATTTGTCCTTACGACAGGTCGCTGTAAGGGGTCCGCGGCATCGAAGTCAACCTTGGCCAGATGGATCAAGGCTCCCATTCAAGAGGCTTACAGGTCTTCTGGTTTGCCTCTCCCGGTGGGATTGAAGGCTCACTCTACCAGAGCTGTCGGTGCCTCCTGGGCTTTGCGACATCGAGCTTCGGCTCTACAGGTGTGTCAGGCGGCCACTTGGTCCAGCCTGCACACTTTCTCTAAGCACTATATGGTGCATGCCCATGCCTCTGCGGATGCAAGTTTGGGCAGGCGGGTCCTCCAGGCGGCGGTTGCCCACCTTTGAGGGGGACCATGGTTATCCGTCTTTTGAGGAACTCTTCCCGCCCTGGGGTATTGCTTTAGGACATCCCCATTGTCTGGGTCTCCCATTATGATGACCAGAAAAAAGAGAATTTTGTTTACGTACCGTAAATTCTTTTTTCTTTAATCATCAATGGGAGACCCAGCACCCACCCAGTTGTTCCGTTGCATGTTTTGCATTTGTTCTGTTCCCTGTTGGGACAGTGCTATCCGGGTTGTTGAACCGTTTGTGCACGGTTTCTTCCCGACGTTTCGGGTGTGGTTTATTTGTCTCCTCGCAGCTTATGGACCAAACTGAGGATGTTCCCTGCGGTAGGGGTTTATAAGCGGAGGGGGCGGTGTCTACAAACTTGTAGTACCTAGTGTGACCTCCGGAGGGCAGTGCCCTAAACCCCATTGTCTGGGTCTCCCATTGATGATTAAAGAAAAAAGAATTTACGGTACGTAAACAAAATTCTCTTTATTTTATAGAATGTTTAAAGCACCTGTGTGGGCTGCTCTGAGGTTTGTTGCTGCCCATAGCAAGCAGCAGACGACTAGTCTGACACTCCTACACAGGCTGCTACAGACTGCATGAGTAAATGCAGAATGAGCATGAAAGCGGGCTGTCCAGGCCTAGGACAATGTTCTGCAATCACTCTGTATGACTGCTGAATGGTGGCCACAATTCCCGGTGCGTCAGGTGGTCACTTGTCCACTAGTATGCGATTTTCATACTGTTGATCACATGATGACCTTATAGAAGTGAATTCAGTCACGTCTACTTGTCACATACTTCTGGTGACGGGACTGCTCGCTCACACTGGAAATACTGCGTGCTGTCATTATTTAATCTTTATCCCAAGCCTGGACACCCCCATAATTACTATTATTCTGTCCCAATACAGAATTCATGTTGTTCCCAGCACGTGCTGCCGATTACTATCATTTATAGACCTGCATAAATTATTGTAACAGTTGACCAACAAGCTTGTCGAATAATCAGCGACCTGTTTACAAGGGTCAATAATCGGGAGCAAGAATTCTTATGAACGCTCCTTCTGTGGCTGATTGACCCTCAAGAAGGGTCTTTTAAATAAGAACATGTAATGCATATTAATTTATTGATTATCTTAACAATTGAAGGGTGTATCCAAGACTTTAAAAAATGAGCCTATTCACTAACCGTCAGGTAGTTTCTACCTTACCTGTCTGTTGTGTCCAACACTGTTGTTTGCCAGCTCACAGCGGCCTTCTGCTGGCGATACAACTGCTTTGTCAACAGAGCAGAGACTACTTCTTCTCTCTGCTCTGACCTGTAGTTGGGGCAGGACAGCAGACATCATTCTGATTGAGTAAAATTTTAGTGATCTAGAAGCGCTCAGGCACTGGATTCTATCATTGATTACCATTTATTATACCACGACACGTTTCCATGGCGGAAAGCTGAGAGCACACACACAGGTTGCGCCCCCCCCCCCCCCCTCTAGACCACCAGGTACTGCTCATGAGCGCTTCTCAAAATTATATTCTATAGACATCATGCTGATTGACAGCCAGCTCCTCACTACCTTAATGGCGGAGCTGGCTGTCAATCAGTATGCTGTCAGCTGTCCTGCCCCATCTACAGAATAGAGAGTATGAGAAGCCGCCGCTCTGTTGAAACAGTAGAAGTGGTCTGTCACTGCTCTGTGCAGTTGGAGAACGTCATCGGATACATCAGGCAGGTAGTTACCAGCTTGTTATTGCTTAGACACTTTTTAAAGTCCTGGATATTTCCCTTAATTTATAAAGGTTACAAGTAAATGACTGCCAGATATAGGATGGTGCGTACTTTATATGGCATCCAATTAGAAAGGATGTTTGGGGGCTGATTATGTCCCTCATCAACTCTTGGGGTCTGTTTACATTGACTGACCAGCGGCACTAATAGACCGCCTATTGGTAAACCTTTACCAATCAGCAGCCATTCAATAGTCTGTTTACACAGGATGACCAATGTAAACAATATGCACTGAGCAATCTGTAGTACATCACTCACTCCACCTAGGCTTTTATTTTTTCTCGGCAGCTCAAGTTCTGTTTACAGCAGAGTATTGTGCTGTCGAGAAAAGTGATCTTTTGGCTGCACAAAAAAAATAATTTCTACTGATAAACAAGGTTATTGCTCATTCATTGGGTGGTCGGCAGCCTGTTGACACTGCAAGATATAAAACAAGTGTTAAGAACTCTTTCAGTGTAAATACAACTTTAGCCATTTGGCATTGTCTGCAATGCTGACACCAGCTAACAGACAAGTCTACAACCAAAAGTCCTGTTCAGCTGGATGCCAGGCAGGCATTCTGCTGTATATAGAACCCAATAATTTGCTTCCAGTCTGGAAAAGAGCAGAAAAATGAGGCATACATATGTTTAGTCTAGAAGAAATCACCATTGGTTCAATTAAGCTTGGTACTACTGACATTTGTGTTTCAGGATGAATTGTGATGATCAAGGTTCACTATCTTCAGTGTGCACTGCTTATAGAACGTAAAACCTGTACATTGGATCGACTTGAAGGCCTGTGACAACGGTGACGTCTGCTCTGAAGAGACTGTTGCCTTTTTATTCAACAATACCTGGAAGGTGGATTTTTGCGGTTATTGATGATTAGTTCAAGATTTACACAGGTATACTTGTATCAAAGTGCCGAAAAAAAGAAAGAACCCAAAAGACTTGTGATGTGAACAGTGACATTGACACTGATATCCTACAAGATGGAAGCACCTTCATCCATGTCTGTCCGGCTGTGCTCTGTCCATTCACTGTAAGTGACTGAAATCCAACCAACGCTGGTAACAATGAAGCCAATTTAATACAGATTATCCTAATTTTGCCTTAATGGAACATGAGAAGCTTATTACTATTTATGTTATCACACAAGAGCTCATTTTCTATACGTAAAGGATACTAAAGTGTGACATAACCAGCTATGGGTGAGATCTTATACATTTATGGTATGTTCACATGATGGGTTGAGGCTCACATCACTTATAGGGAGAACAGATGTCCCAATATCGAAAAGTGGTCACCAAAGACTGCGGGAGAAGTTCATCTCTTTCCATTGTAGTCTATTGAAAAAGCAGAGTGCGCCCACTTCTCAACTACTGTCTGGGGGGGCACACAAGGATCATAAATCATAGGATAGTAGAGTTGTAGGGGACCTCCTGGGTCATCTGGCCCATCCCCCTGCTCAAAGCAGGATTCACTAAATCATCCCAGATAGAAGATGTCTGTCCAGCCTTAGTGTGAAGACTTCCATTGAAGGAGAACTCGCCACCTCAAATGGTCGCCTGTTCCACTCGTTGATCACCCTCACTGTCGAAAGGTTTTTCTAATATCTGATTTGTTACATGATTGACCTCTGTTCTCCCACAGCAATCACAGCTTTATGCAGTATGTCATGAATATGGTTAGAATACCTCCTTGATGGTTTATTGTCACAAAAAGTATTTTCTCTAGGTGATCGCTCTTCTTTACAGTCATTTCTGCCTGTTTACACATTTTATATCGGTTGTGACTGCAGGGTATTTCAAGGGTCATTTTCCTATTTAACGCCTATTACATCTGAAATTGTAACACTCCTTTAATAAATCAGATCAGCCAAATGCTGGACTAGAGAAAATGTAGATGAAGAACTTTATCATACCAGGTAAGTATTGTTTGTCTTTGCAGTGAAGCAACTTTACAAAAAGTATGGATGAAATCAATATCCTACCACTGTGTATACTGCTCTTATACAGACCTACAGCATATAGATACAAATTAATGCAAAATCCTGAACAAGCATTGTATCAAAAAATTTAATAGCAATAACTATAGTGCAGATTATATAAACAGTAGGGCACACTAATATAATTGAAAATGTCAAACAAATATATTAATTATTACATACAAAAACACATGTGTATGCACACTATAAAATAAATAAGAAGGACCTGTACCGGTATCAAAGTACAATCACCAAAGAGCACATTTACCCCAACATATGTTTCGCATCCATGTTGGTTTGCTTCTTCAGGGGTATGGGAAAGCATGTACCTTGATACTGGTACAGGTCCTTCTTATTTAGTCCTTATGGGTATGTCTCGTTTTTTTTATATGATCTCCACATTATGCAGTATGCGTTCATGATCCATGTATTTAACAATTTGTGTCGTACAAATTGTGCTGTTACACCAATTATATGACTGCCATATTTATCATATTTTCTGTGAACCTCCATATGCAGACCATTGTGATTATTTTTTTGTTTCATGGTATGCGGCAGTGACTGGTCACCTTACAAATATTGGTGATTCACCTTAATAGTGATGCACTTTTACTGATATTACCTCCATTATTGCACTTGTAACAGCAATACATGTATTACCATTTTGCTGTGCTGGATCTTTGTACTTTACCATTTGCTTTTACAATCTGCATATACATGTTTTTGTATAGAATAACACATTCCTCCTTCGCCTCATTGGGGGACACAGGACCATGGGTGTTATACTGCTGTCCACTAGGAGGCGACACTAGGCAGAATCTGGAAAAGATTAACAGTGGCTCCTCCTCTGCAGTATACACCCCTGGAGTAGGCACTGCCTTAGCTAGTTTTTGCTTAGTGTCATTAGGAGAAACACTTATTTATTTTATTTTTTTTTTCCTTCAAAAGGAAGAAAATTGGGTCTCTGGAGAGACTCCCGTCATGCTCCTTCCTCGGCCCCCCACTTTTGGAGGTGCCTGGTTGAAGTTGAGAGGTCGCACCACATGCCACTGCTTCCTCGGCATCCCACTTTTGGGGTGCTGGGTTGAGGTCAAGACGATGTTCCTCCTTCCCCGGGTCCCTAATGTTGGGGTCTCTGGGTTGATGTCGAGGCAAAGCAGGAGCCCTCGGAAGTGGACCGCAGCATCCTCCCTAGGCACCGCAGCTATGGTTCGGAGGTGCTGCAGTCGAGGCACCAACACGGCAGCAACCCCAGCTGGGACAAAGCTGCTCATACACAGCAGCCGGCAGCACGCACAGCTGCAGCAGCACCAGGGCACACAGTGTTACTGTGTGTGCCTGATATAGCCGGGAGGAGTGCATAGGGGACAGAGCTGCCTGTGACTCTGCAGCACAGAGGTGCCTGCATTACAGGGGCAATAGGGATATGGGTCCCCTGCGGAGGGCCAGGCAGGCCATCTGACGCCTAGTCAGGACGGTCAGCAGGGTCCAGCGCAGTTCCGGTTCCGCGCCGAACCTCCGCGTCAGCCTAGAGCTGTTTTCAGCCTCAAAATCTACTTTAGGCAACGGCTTCTGACTTCGGCCTAGTCCGAAGCCTCCGTCCCTGCCCCCTGCCTAGTGTCGCCTCCTAGTGGACAGCAGCATAACACCCATGGTCCTGTGTCCCCCAATTTGAGGCTAAGAGAAAAGGATTTTACGGTGGGTACACAAAAACCTCCTTTTGTTTGACATTTTGCATTATACTCCTGCGTTCTCCTGTTTATATAATGTATTGGACCTGTACACATTGCACTTACAGGAGTATATATCACTTTCCATCCTAAATCTGTAAGCATCAATATGGAGTTGCCCCAACATTTACATCTATAATAACTTTCACCCTTCTGCGATGGCTTTCTACAAGATTGGGCTTTGTGATGCTTTATAGCAGCAGCTCAGCCTTGTGCTTGGTGATATAAAGCTGCATGTAGTGGCTCAACCAATGACTACCAGAGGAGGTTTATACTGCAGTTATGGAGTCAGCAGAGCGTTGGTGACTTTTCTGCTCTCTGCCATTCAGCACTCTGCGATCCCACTATGTAACTCAGTGTTTTCCACTTTTGTGGCTGAGTTTCTCACAATATTGCTCACAGGTGATGGATTATTTAGCAGGGAAGAAATCTCATGAACTGACTTGTTATATCAGTGACTCCTATTACAGGACTGTGCTGATATTATTGGGTTCATTATCACCAGCCATTCTGTCGCCTGTTAGTAAAAGCTGACGGCACGGCGAGGGGCCACATGTTATTCATTGGGGGCGATGAGACTGATGAATAACCTGCATTAATTCAGTTAAGATGTATGTCAATACTTTTGTTCATGGTGTACTTGTCTCTATGCTTACACAACAAAAAGCAACTCTGATCTTTTAGTTGTAGAAAAAGAAGGTGATGGCGGAAGTGATGTGACACATGACTGTGCACGCTATATGTTCTCATGGAGACACATTGATCGTCTGAATTGCAGCGGTCTGCACCAAAGGATTTTGCTAATTAAGACACAGTTGCCTTGCTATAATTTTTTGGGGGGAGAAGAAATGAATGCAAAACGGCTCTCGCTTTTAGGCTATGTGCAGACGACCTTGTATTCTCTCATTGAGTTGATTGTGCAAATCGTATTCTGTTCAAACTCTCAACAGAGTTCAAGCCTTGAATGATCCAATTGTCTCAGATGAGGAGAAGATGGAGAAAACAATTCTCTATCTTCTTCATTCTGTGAAAACCTGCACTCAAATTTCATCCGAGTGCGGTCCAATTTTTTTCCCATGGACCCATTGACTTGTATGACCGAGTGCGATTTGAATATCAGATACAACTTCCTCCCCCCCCCTCCATACAAGTGTTCGGCCCTATAGACTAACAAGTGCAATCTGATATTTTGTCCTATCACACTCTGACCCAAAATACAATCATCTGCACCTGCCATTAAGGAGAGAGGCTTTTTAACAGCATAAAAGTAGCATATGAATAAGTTCTACATTTGTTTTTTTTTCGAGTAGGTCTTTGTAATTTTGTTAATTTGAGTATTTCTATTCAATGTTTTTAAAACTCTACAGTTTAAGGTCGCATTGCTTTATTTAAGGAGCCAAAGTGTCATAATAGACCAAGCCTGGTCTTTAATATTGGTCTTACCATTATAATCTATAGAATGTTTCCAAATTAAAAATGGCCTTCGGGACAGTGAGTTGGGGCGTGTTTGAGTTTTGGATGAATGTTACCTCTCTGCATAAATTGGCAGATCCTAGTGAAGAACGAATATATATATATTCATTCATCCGTTCTTAAAGATGCACCATGAGCCGGCAGGCTTGGAAGGCCAGTGACAAATGACACGGTGACTGCAACATGGCAGATATCAAAGAGCAAAGCGAGATCTGCAACTAATGCTGCGTTCACACGCTGCGTATTTTGCGCGTTTTTTTACGCGCGTATTTGCCCCAAAAACGCATGTGCGTCTGCGTTTCCCAGCAAAGTGAATGGACATTCACTTTGTGCCTTTCAGACGTCGCGTAATTTTATGCACCGTTTTTGGAGCAAAAAACGCGTGCGTAAAAAGAATGAACGTCAATTCTTTCCAGTTTTTTACGCGCGTTTTTTACCATAGGCCTCATTATAAGCACTGGAAAAAACGCGCGTAAAAAAGAATTTGAAGTTGAATTGAGTTGTTCTCTCGCGCTTTTTTTTACGCACGTTTTTTTCTCTTGAAAAGACGCGCGTAAAAAAAGTGATAAAATACGCAGCGTGTGAACGCAGCCTTAAACAGCTAATCCATGAAGGGAAATCTGCACTTTCAACAAAATATAGGATCATAGACCATTGTAAGGGTTTAGTCTCCACTTTAGGTGTTTGGGTCTTGTTTTTGTTTCTTTTGCTATATGACTGGACGAGCCCGCCACCCCAGGATGTTTAAAGTAACCGTCATTTTTAGTGTTTTTTTCTTTTTTTAGAAATGAATGGTACAAATGGAAATAAGCAACATTGTAATATATCTTATCTGGTGAATCTGCTTCTTTATCCTCCTGGACTGATCTTTCATTCTCAATTCCCAGGTAATGTTTGTTTTCAGTGAAGGCATATTTCCCCATTACGGAGATAGGAGATTACAGTTGGTGCTTTCAACGCCTTCATGACCAAGAACATATAGGTACATCCTTGGTCACCACCTTCCCTTTGATACGAGCTCACGTGCTGAGCTTGCATCATTCCCTACATATGCTAGCTGATCTCATCAGCCAACACGTGCAGCTAACAGGTGTGGGTAGATCAGCAATCCGCCCGCCCACTGTTAACCCTTTAGATCCCGCTGTCAAACACTGAGCGTAATTTAACACATTGCAGTGGGGATCGCACTACACTCTATCATTGGCGACCTTGTGACAACATCACTGTGTGCTGATGTGTTGCCATGACAGTGAGGGATCAGATGATGACCGTATGCTGTCATGACTTGCTTCCTGTGGATGCCCATTGAGCGCCTGCATCCACAGAAAGTGATAATTTGTGCTGTGCAGAGCGGTGGGTCATTACTGCTCAATACAGCACAAGCGACTGGGCTGTGCAGTGTTTGAGGCGCCCTAAGGGGATGGTGAAAAATAAAGCAAAAGGAAATAAAAAAAGTGCTTAAGCAAAAGATAAAAATCACCCCCTTTTTGCCCCATTGAAAATAACACTATTACAAAAAAAAACGCACATTCCATATTGCCGCATTCAGAAATGCCCAATCTATCAAAATAGAACATCAATTACCGTAATCAGATCTGTAAACTGCGTAATGGAAAATAGTCGAAACGCCAAAATTAAAGTTTTTTTGGTCCCTGCAACATTGCAATAGAATGCAATAACGTGCAATCAACACGATCAACATATCACGTCTACCCAAAAATGGTATCATGAGAAACGTCAGCTCAAGCTGCAAAAAATAAGCCGACACACAGGAAAATGGTGCAAAAGTGCAATTCTTTTTCTTTAGAAACTTCAGCATTTTTTTCACCACTTCGATAACAGTAGAAGTATACATGTTTGGTATCTATGAAGTCGTACCAGCCCGAGGCATCATACCGACATGTCAGGTCGATATAGTGAAAATGGTTAAAAAAAGTGAAATTTCACTTTTTGTTCAATTTCACCACACTTTGAATTTTTGTCCCATTTTTTCAGTACACTAGATGGTAAAATAAATTATTTTATTCAAAAGTACAACTCGTCCCGCAAAAAAACAAGCCCTCGTCATATAGATATATTGACGGAAAAAAATAAAAATGTTACGGCTCTTGTAAGAAGGGAAAAACTGAAAATTGCCCAGGGGTGAAGGAGCTGGAAGAAGTAATGGTTTCCATAGAACTTTATAAGCACTGACTGCTATTTATGGAAAAATCTGTGTACACTGAAGACTTGGGAATTGAGAATGAATGAGACTATTGATTTATGACAGAATTGAAGCGATGGTTACTTTCCAGCATTGTTTCTCAACTCCAGTCCTCAGGACCCACCAACACTGCATGTTTTCAGGATTTCTTCAGTATTGGACAGGTGTTGGAATCATCACCTATGCAGATAATTAAATGATCACCTGTGCAATACTAAGGAAATCCTGAAAACCTGTAATGTTGGTGGCTCCTGAGGACTGGAGTTGAGAAACACTGCTTTAAAGAAACTGATCGAGGTTTGATATAGAAATGGTTTAAAGGAAATAAAAAGTGCATTATCACCACGGTTTGGTGACTTTGTGCCTCCTGCAGCATCGGCTGTTGTAACTGTAATGATTTCCATGACTGTTACTTGACTTTGTGTTACTGTGGCGGTCGGCACTCGTGAACCTTCACTGTTTGATTCGTTGTCATCAGCTGAGATTATTTCCTTTTTTTATGATAGTCGAAACGCCAAAATTTGTGGTCTACAAACTGTGGGATCAGCCTAGGTATAGACATGGAGGCCAGGTTCTCCAGCCTCATCCGTGTCACATCACAGCTGAGTTCAGTCCTGGTTACATTCACTGTTACACATTGGGTAATCTTTTCTGTTATCTATTTAGCAATATAAGATTGGAATATTTTTTTTTTATCAGATGTCAAGGTTGATTACATTTTTTTCTTTCATATCTCATGTTCGCATCTTGAAAATTTCCGTTACATGTATTAACTTGTTCTGCCAAGAAAAAAATCTTATAGTTTCTTCTATTTTATTGAAATCTGTTTTGAAATGTTTTTTTAATAAAACTTAAAGCCAAAACTTGTTTTGTTTTCTCCTTTTCTGAGAGAATTTGTATGAGTAAATTAATTCAAGCTGCCCTGCACCTATGGTATCTTGTGACTTGGCTTCCCATACATGGCAGTATTATACGGAGCCTGTCACTAGGTTTTTGTCATATAAACTCTGACCAGCACCAGTAAGCCCTTATACACAGCGCTCTAGAATATTGTATATGTGTCCACACGCCAATCTGTATAACATGGATGGAAGGAGGTTTGCACTCAATCTCACGATGCATGGCCCCATTCATTTTTTCATGTACACGGATCAATCATCCTGGTCCCTTGGCAGAGAAACGGCCCCAAAGCATGATGTTGCCACCCCCATGCTTCACAGTATGTATGGTGTTCTTTGGATGCAACTCTGCATGTTTTCTCCTCCAAACACGACGAGTTCTGTTTCAGCCAGACAGTTCTACTTTGGTTTCATCTGACCATATGACATTCTCCCAATACTCTGTACTTTGGAAAAGATTTATAGATGATGTCATTTTCATTTGGAACGGAAGAAGAATTGACCAAGTTCCTGCAGGAAATTAACAGCAATGAATACGGTTTAGAATTCTCAGGAGGATACAGCAGAACAGATATCAACTATTTGGACCTAGAGATATATATCAGAGACGGAAAGTTGGGAACTAAAACGTTTAAAAAAAAAACAAAAACATAGACTCCAACAGTTATTTCCTAAATGGATCAACAACATACCAAAAAGTCAACTGATAAGACCACACAGAAACTGCACGAAATTAGAAGACTTTAGAGAAGAAGCAGAAGAGCCAGCAAAGCAACTCAAATCCAAGGGGTATGATGGAGAAAAAAAATTGAAGTTCTAACCAACCAGGTAGCCAAAATTAACCAGGAAAAACGTCTAGCCCATACAGAGAAAAAGGCCAACAACCCAACAATGCAAGAACAGATCGCTACACTGCCAATCATAACTCAATTCCATAACCATCACCAGGATTTCAAGAAAATAATTAAACACTGGCATATCTTGAAACTAGATAAACAAATTGAGGAGCTATTACCAGATACACCAAGATTTGTTTTTTAAAAAAAAAAGCTATCGCATTGGGGCAACAAATCGCACCAAGTGTAAAGAATATAGAAAAACCGATAATTCACGCACAAGGAAGTTTAACAGGAGACCAACAGGGATTCCGGCCATGCAGAAGATGCAAAAACTATAGAACCACAAATGCATCCAAAAGACTGATAACTGAAGTGGAGAACTCAAACAAAAGCAGGTCTTTTAAGATCAAACAATTCCTGACATGCCAATCAAAACAAGTTCTCTACGGCACCTATGTCCATGTAATAAGATCTATGTGGGAAGGACCATAAGGACATTGGAAACAAGAATTGGAGAGCACCTGAGAAATATGAGAAAGGGATTTGAAGGCCATCCCCTATCAAAACACTAAAATATTCCATAACTGCAAAACATCAGAGACTAGCTTCTGGGCATTAGAATCAGTACGGAAAGATCCACAAGGTTGGGGGGGGGGTGATTTCTTGAGGAAAATGTCAACATGAGACAAAATGGATTTTTGAGCTATGAGTCCAACAGGACTTAACCATGAATTGGAATTATTTGGCTTCTGAAAAAAGTACCAAAAATAAAGGCCATAATGTGACTACTAAAAATACATAATCATGAATATAGCAGACTTAACATGGTAATAATCAGACATTACTTAAACAGAGGTAGACGGAGGGGGCATATAATAACAAAAAAAAGGACAAGACGCACTCAGGGGAATCCTATTTAATGCATAGGGTGTATAAATCACCTAGTATTAGTATCACAGACGTAATATAATATGTAGCACACAGTCTGTAGGCACAGGGTATATAGCACATAAAGAGGTAAGCATACAAGGTTATAGACACACAACACATAGCACAGAGGTAATTTAGCACATATAGAGGAAAGCACACATGATTATCGAACACAACACACAGCACAGAGATAGTATAGCACTCAGGAATCAATGAAAGATAATACAACAAATTCAGGCATTAATCAACTAGTGACAGTATATATGGAAAAAATCACCAGCCTTAGACAATCATTTAAAAAGAGACAGCATATATAGGGTGAGCAAAAATCCAGCCTCAATTAGCTTCGATAGCACATGGCACACAGATGACGCATAGATGTATATCACAATGATCAGGGATGTCATGAAACGCACACAAACAAAAAAAAAAAAAGTGCAACACAGGGAAAGACATTTCACTAAAATCCAAGAGAAATATATAGGTTAGGAGGTACACAGAGGTAATACAACACAATGGAACTCTCACAGAGAAGAAAGAAATGTATTATATACAATATAAAGTGATACAATGAGAAAAGAGGTATTATACATATACTATAGACTAAACAAGCAAGCGCTATGTATAGATCTCTAAGGAAAGGCATACAAGGGGTTAATACTAGGACCACTAAGAACTGAAGCACCCCTTTATATATGAGTGTAAGGCTATCCATAGAGTTTACCACCCTGAGGAAGGAGACCGGTGTTGCTCCGAAATACATTGGTGATTCAGCAGATAGCAGACACTTGCCCCACCATCCACCTCCCGATGTGACGGCAGAAAGCCAGTGTTGACAGAGGTATTTACCGCTCACTACTGACCTAATCAGTGACGTGACCGCCCGACAGCAGAAGTTGCGTGACGCGTAAGCAGACGAGCTCCTAGAAGCCTCAGGGTGCGTTCCACAAGCACCGCTGAGACCAGGAGTGCACGCTGCAGACACTGGCGCCATTAGAGAACGGTGTACAGCATCTAGTAAACGCCCTGAACAGCCCTGACTACACCGCCACGGCCATAATTTTCACAGCAAGGAGGAGAAGTAAGATGGGAACCCCGGTTGCAATGGTTGCAAGGTAAAGTGTAGCATTATTTACTAGGGGTTATTGGGGAAGTATATAGAGTTCCACACAGTGCAAGGACACCTCTACAGACAATTGTATGTTATTTGATGATCTATACTGAAAGAAAGGTGTATTGAGAAAACAACCAGCAGCACACAATTAGAAAGTGTATACAGCATAGCAAGATATAGCATAGAAAGGGAACAAAACTACTCACTGGAAGTAATTCAAAGTCCAGAAAGTCAAAATGTAGCTATATTAATACAGACAATAGATATACACATAGCAACCAATTCACGCACAAATAAAAACAATATAGACTTATCACAATCAGGGCCGCACCGTCCATTGGACAGTGTGAGCCCTGAGTACCAAGCGGCAGCAGCCAGGGGGAGCTCAACTAAGACTACAGGAGCGGCGGAGCTGACGGCTGAGAGCACCCCCCACCCCGCTCCTCACCCGTGGCTACAGGACTCTGACAGCAGCCCCACGGCCCGGGTCCTCACCTGCGGCTACAGGGGGCGGCGGTGCTGGACTCTGACGGCACCCCTCCACCCCCTGGTCCTCAGTTTGTTTGTGGCTCAGGCGGCAGAGGGGCACCCCTGATCACACTGGGAATATAAACACACAATAATTGAGGTTACTAACTTCACATATTGCAGACCACAACAGATGATACACATATGCAAGCAATTGAAAACTGATTAAGGAGGCACAGCAGGGTCAAGAAAGGACATAGAAAATACTGGAGCGAAGACATTTGGTCAGAACTTGGAAAAGTAAGTGCAATAATTGGAGGGTTATTAGATAACAGATAAAAGGTGATTTAACATATTAATGTTAAAATATATAGGATCACAAGATTAAGGATTACAAGGGAATCAAAGAAAAATCACCTCTAGCGTCCATAGGAGTTTGGAAAAGTAAGTTTATCATTTTTTACCCTAATGACAACTAATATAGTAAAGTATACCTAAAGAAAGTAAAGGAAATAGAAAACTATTGTTTACCATAGTGACAGCACAGAGAATATGTAAAAGCCAGATAAGGGAGAACAGAAAATCAACCCACAACCATCCATAGACAGAAGAAAGAAAGCTACAACAGAAAGCAGACCGGTTACAAGGAGAAGGCCGTACCAAGGAGGGGTATTTGGTATTAGAAAAAGCATAAAGAGAAGAAATCCAGATGAAAAAATCACGAAAGTGAAGACAGTTGAAATTATTTAACATATTAATTTTATTATACTTTATTTTAATGAGCAATTTTAACACATACATTAGCTAATATTTTAAATTCAAGGTTTTACTATAATAAAATTGTTTTAACGAAGCGAATAGCATGTAGGCGAAGCGTGTGTAATCAGGGTTGATATGTGAATATAATTATTTTTATAAATAAATATCCCATAAAGGGTAAAGAGAAAGTAGAAGAGTCTGACTTCTGTAAATAAGGGAAATTTCTACACAAAGCCATATTAGGGGTTAGCGCATAGTCTCAAATATCGCAACTACCGTATTTTTCGCCGTCTTGGTCCATATATAAGGCGCACCGGGTTATAAGGCGCACCATATTACCATAAAAAAAAAAAAAAAAAAGCTCAGACTGTAAGTCAAACTTTATTCAACTTTGTAGCCTCCCATCACCCTCCAGTATCCCTGTGTAGCCTCCCATCGCCCTCCAGTATCCCTGTGTAGCCTCCCATCGCCCTCCAGTATCCCTGTGTAGCCTCCCATCACCCTCCAGTATCCCACACACTCAGACACACACACATACACACACAGACACATACATACACACACAGATGCACACAAAAACTGATTTTTACTTTTTATACTTTTGTTTACTGTACTGTATTCCATTCTGTGTGGCAAGGCACTCACAGTGCTGGAGCCCACAGCCAATCACAGCGCTGGAGCCCTCAGCCAATCAGAGGCTATGGGCTGACGTCAGCTGGCCTCGGATTGGCTCAAGGCTCCTGGGTGGAGCTGATGGGCTCCTGGTTTGTGAGCGGCCCTACATGCGGTGCGAGGCAGCAGCGGCACCGGACACCAGACAGCGGGGACGGCGGCTGGTGATCGCGTCCCCGCACAGTGATGCGAGGCAGGCACCGGCACCAGACAGCATGGATGGCGGGGACGACGGCTGGTGATCGCGCCCCCGCACAGCGATGCCAGGCGGGCACCGGACAAGGGGGATGGCGGGGACGGAGGTTATTGCGGCGCACAGGTATGCCTTATTTTCTGGCGGGTGCCAAATATTTGCAGGCAAATGGCACACCCTTAGCACTCTGCATATAGTACCGTACATCAATTTTCCTGGAAAAATCTGTATATAAGGTGCACCGCACTATAAGGCGCACTTATAATTTCTGGGAAAATCTTAGTCTTTTAGGTGCGCCTTATAGTGCGGAAAATACGGTAATTTAAAGGATTATGAAGACCTCACCAGTGTTTTTTATACTTTCCCTCGTTTAATTAAGATTTGGTTCAGGTGATCACCTAATCAGAATCACATTAAGTAGAATGAGGTGGACTTTGGTTGTCTGACCCTGGAGTGGCTCAGACATGTAGAGATGGGGACTTTTAGAAAACTGTGCAGTGGTCTATTAATTTTTGCCAAAGCTGTAGATATACTTACATGATAAGATTAGATACACCGTTCACTGCTAATTGCTGTAATCTAAGCAGAAATGGCATGTTATTGTTATTTTGGCACTCAGATCCCAGTAATAACTAGTGAGCCCAGGTCTGGGAGCAAACACTGCGACTATGACTTCAATCAGTGATGTGTACTCACTGCTGGATGAAGTCACCACCGCAGCGCTGGTGCTTGGATCTGATGAGTGCTCACCTGTAACTACAGTGATCTGAGTGAATCACTGAATGAAGACAGCATTAGTATGTGCATCTGGTGACCGATCACCGCTAACTACAGTGATCTAAGTGGAGCCATCATATCATTGCGATGCTCAGATCACAGTAATAACTGGTGAGTATTCATCAGGTCCAGGCAGCAGGGCAGTGGTGACTTCATCCTGCGGTACATACACATCACTGAATGAAGACACCACCATGGTACATGTACGTGGCGACTGATCACTGCTAACTACAGTGATCTGAGTGGAGCCATCATATCATTGTGATGCTCAGATCACAGTGATAAATGGTGAGCATTCATCAGGTCCAGGCAGCAGGGCAGTGGTGACTTCATCCTGCAGTACATACACATCACTGAATGAAGACACCAGCCATGGTACATGTACCTGGTGACTGATCACCGCTAGTTACACTGATCTGAGTGGAGCCATCATATCATTGCGATGCTCAGATCACAGTGATAAATGGTGAGCATTCATCAGGTGCAGGCAGCAGGGCAGTGGTGACTTCATCCTGCGGTACATACACATCACTGAATGAAGACACCAGCCATGGTACATGTACCTGGTGACTGATCACCGCTAGTTACACTTATCTGAGTGTCTCATGACATGAGAACTCTACTCAGATCAGTAATTACAGGTAACAGGGCAAATGGTAGCCCAGGGCTATGCACTACAATAAAATGACACTGGATGTCACCTACAGCCGATCTGGCCGCAGTATAGGAGATGGGATCAGATGCTGATGGCCTAAGGCTGCTGTATTTGCGGTGTCTGTCATTCTCTAAATTGATACTGAGTTGGTGAAAAGCAGACTTTGCAGTTCTCACTGCCATACTTATCAGAGTTTTGTATTATTTTTTGTGTATTGTCCACAGCATTTGTAAAGATTTCCAATTTTGTCCATCATATATCATGCAGTTTCCTTATATCTGCATATGAGCAGTAGTGTAGCCTGTATTGTATCCACTAGGTGGCACTGTTGCAGCATTGACCTTTTTATTGTTTGCTCTTTCTTGTTTTCTGCTTTTTGGTTTCCTCCTTTAACCAATAGTAATGTGGTATTTACAAATGCTACAAATTATGGTGATCTATATTCTGCTCGTTTACATATCTCTTAGGGAATCTTCAGAGCGTTCTGCATGTATCTTGCAGCCATGATTTTCTGAAAACACTGTAAAATTGTTAACTTCTTACTGGCTTTTGTTTGTGTTTTTTAAATCACACAAAATAAAAATGAAAAATCAGACCTAATGTCAGCAGTATGTCCATATCTGTTGCAGAGTTCAATAGAGAAGTCAAAAAGGCCAAGTCCCAACATAAAGCATCAACACCTGAGGCCAGAATTGGTATGAAGACATTGGGGAAAGTGACAAAACGGGGGCATTTTTCGTTATCTTTTCTAGGCTGATTTCACATGTCCAGTAATTATCTGTTCTATCGGATCCTGCAGAGAAGCTTTGGCAATAAAGGTCTGCAAACACAACTTTTTTTGTCCGTTTTGAAAAAAGTGATTTCTGCAGGATTCCTTTTCTTAATGTTAGAGTCCATGGTATACCTGATTGCTATTTATAGTTGTGCTCAAAAGTTTACATTCCCCGGCTGATTTTTTGCTTTCTTGGCCTTTTTTAAAGAATATTAATAACACAAAAAAATTTTTTTCCACTCATTGTCAAACTACTGTGTTTTCTCTTTTTAAATCATAATGACAACCAAAAACATCCAAATGACCCTGATCAAAAGTTCACATACCCTGGTGATTTTGTCCTGATAACATGCACGGAGGTTGACACAAATGGGTTTGAATAGCTAATAAAGGTAACATCCTCACCTGTGACCTGTATGCTCTGTGCACAGGGCCGCACCGTCCATTGGACAGTGTGAGCCCTGTCATTCAGGCGGCAGCCGGCAGGGGGAGCGGCTGTGCAGAAGGGGGCGGCGCCTGAATGCAAACAGCCTCCCCCTGTCATGGCGCCGGCCGCTCACCCCGCGCACCGGAGGTAAGCGGCGACCGCTGGGGGAGGGGCACAGAAGGGGCGGCAGGGGCCCCAGGCATCAGTAGCACCCCCCCCCCGGTACTCACGGCCGCGGCCAGCAATCACTGCCGCGGTTCAGGCGGCAGTGGCGACCCGGTCCCAGTAGGAGGGGCGGCAGCCCCAGGCATCAGTAGCACCCCCCCCCCCCCCCCCCCGTAATCAGTGCCACCGCTCAGGCGGCAGTGGGGCTCGGTGCACCCCTGTCTGTGCATAAAAGCTGAGTGAGTTTCTGGGATCCAGACAGAGTCTTGCATCTCTCATCCAGCCACTGACATTTCTAGGTTGTGATTCATGGGGAAAGCAAGAAAATTTGTCAACAGATCTACGGTAAAAGATAATTGAATTGTATAAAACAGGAAAGGGATACAAAAAGATGTCCAAGGACCTGATAATGCCAGTCAGCAGTGTTCAAACTGTGATTAATAAATGGAAGATCAGGGGCTCTGTAAAAACCAAACCATGGTAAGGTAGACCAACAAAAATGTCAGCTACAAGTGCCAGGAAAATTGTTCGCGATGCAAAGAAAAACCCACAAATAACATCAGCTGAAATATAGGAGTTACTGCAAACTAGCGGAGTGGCTGCTTAACCCCTTCACCCCCCGGCCTATTTTGACCTTAATGACCAGGCCATTTTTGTCAATTCTGACCAGTGTCCCTTTATGAGGTAATATCTCTGGAACGCTTCAACGGATCCTAGCGATTCTGAGATTGTTTTTTCGTGACATATTGGGCTTCATGTTAGTATTAATAATTAGGTTGATAATTTTTGCGATTATTTGTGAAAAAATTAAAAATTTGGCAAAATTTTTGGAAATTTAGCAATTTTCAAATTATGAATTTTTATTCTGCTAAACCAGAGAGGTATGTGACACAAAATAGTTAATAAATAACTTTTCCCACATGTCTACTTTACATCAGCACAATTTTGGGAAAAAAAAAAATTTTTGTTCGGACGTTATAAGGGTTCAAAGTTCATCAGCAATTTTTCATTTTTCCAGCAAAATTTACAAAGCCATTTTTTTAGTGACCACATCACATTTGAAGTCCCTTTGAGGGGTGTACATGACAGAAAACACCCAAAAGTGACACCATTCCAAAAACTGCACCCCTCAAGCTACTCAAAACTACCTTCAAGAAGATTATTAACCCTTCAGGTGCTTCACGGGAACTAAAGCAAAGTGGAAGGAAAAAATGGTCATTTTAATTTTTCCAACAAAAATGTTCTTTTAGCCTCAATTCTTTCATTTTCACATGGGGAACAGGATAAAATGGATCCTAAAAATTGTTGGGCAATTTCTCCTGAGTACATTGATATCTCATATGTGGTCATAAACCACTCTTTGGGCGCACGGCAGGGCTCAGAAGGGAAGGAGCGCAATTTGACTTTTGGAGCTAATTTTCCATTCAAAAAGTGAAATGGCGCTCCTTCCCTTCTGAGCCCTGCCGTGCGCCCAAAGAGTGGTTTATGACCACATATGAGATATCAATGTACTCAGGAGAAATTGCCCAACAATTTTTAGGATTCATTTTATCCTGTTCCCCATGTGAAAATGAAAAAATTTAGGCTAAAAGAAAGTTTTTGTAGAAAAAAAGGACTTTTTCATTTTTACGGATTAATTTGTGAAGCACCTGGGGGTTTAAAATGCTCACCACCCATCTAGATAAGTACCCTGGGGGGTCTAGTTTCCAAAATGGGGTCACGTGTGGGGGAGCTCCAATGTGTAGGCACACAGGGGCTCTCCAAACGCGACATGGTGTCCGCTAACAATTTGAGCTGATTTTTCAGTCAAATTGTTATCGGACACCATGTTGCGCTTGGAGAGCCCCTATGTGCCTAAACATTGGAGTTCCCCCACAAGTGACCCCATTTTGGAAACTAGACCCCCCAGGGAACTTATCTAGATGGGTGGTGAGCATTTTGATCACCCCAGTGCTTCACAAATTAATCTGTAAAAATGAAGAAAGAAAATTTTTATGGAAATAAAAGTACTTTTTCATTTTTACGGATGAATTTGTCAAGCACCTGGGGTTCAAAATGCTCACCACCTATCTAGATAAGTTCCCTGGGGGCTCTAGTTTCCAAACAGGGGTCACTTGTGAGGGAGCTCCAATGTTTAGGCACACAGGGGCTCTCCAAACGCGACATGGTGTCCGCTAACAATTTGACTGAAAAATTAGCTTCAATTGTTAGCGGACACCATGTCACGTTTGGAGAGCCCCTGTGTGCCTAAACATTGGAGCTCCCCCACAAGTGACCCCATTTTGGAAACTAGACCCCCCAGGGAACTTATCTAGGTGGGTGGTGAGCATTTTGAATGTCGCAGTGCTACACTAATTAATCTGTGAAAATGAAAAAGAAACTTTTTATGGAAAAAAAAAAGTACTTATTCAATTTTACAGATGAATTTGTGAAGCACCTGGGGGTTCAAAATGTTCACAACCCATCTAGATACGTTCCCTGGGAGGTCTAGTTTCCAAAATGGGGTCACTTGTGGGGGAGCTCCAATGTTTAGGCACACAGGGGCTCTCCATACGCGACATGGTGTCCGCTAACTATTGGAATCATAAGCGGACACCATGTCGTGTATGGAGAGCCCCTGTGTGCCTAAACATTGGAGCTCCCCCACAAGTGACCCCATTTTGGAAACTAGACCCCCCAAGGAATGCATCTAGATGCATAGTGAGCACTTTGAACCCCCAGGTGCTTCACAAATTGATCCGTAAGAAGGAAAAAGTACATTTGTTTTCACATAAATTTTCTTTTTTCATTATTACGGATCAATTTGTGAAGCACCTGGGGTTCAAAGTGCTCACTATGCATCTAGATATGTTCCTTGGGGGGTCTAGTTTCCAAAATGGGGTCACTTGTGGGGGAGCTCCAATGTTTAGGCACACAGGGGCTCTCCATACGCGACATGGTGTCCGCTAACTATTGGAATCGTTAGCGGACACCATGTCGTGTATGGAGAGCCCCTGTGTGCCTAAACATTGGAGCTCCCGCACAAGTGACCCCATTTTGGAAACTAGACCCCCCAAGGAATGCATCTAGATGCATAGTGAGAACTTTGAACCCCAAGGTGCTTCACAAATTGATTCGTAATAAGGAAAAAGTACATTTGTTTTCACACAAATTTTCTTTTTTCATTTTTACGGATCAATTTGTGAAGCACCTGGGGGTTCAAAGTGTTCACTATGCATCTAAATACAGCGAAGCCCATTTTTATTTTCTTTCTAGGACTAATTCCAGAAAAAAAATGGCGTAGAGCTCCACCATATTTTTGGTCCAGCCAGGTACAACTTGGCAGCTACGGACTGCCAGCAACCCCCAGCTGCCTCATTGTACCTGGCTGGCAACCAAAAATACAGCAAAGCCCATTTTTATTTTTTTTTCTAGGACTAATTCTAGAAAAACAATGGCGTGGGGCTCCGCCATATTTTTGGTCCAGCCAGGTACAACTTGGCAGCTACAGACTGCCACCAACCCCCAGCTGCCTCGTTGTACCTGGCTAGCCACCAAAAATACAGCAAAGCCCTTTTTTTTTCATCTAGAACTAATTCTAGAAAAAAAAATGACATGGGGCTCCGCCATATTTTTGGTCCAGCCAGGTACAACTAGGCAGCTGGGGGCTGGAATCCGCAGCATGGAGAGGCCCAAGCGTTCTGCTCCCCCCATGCTGCGAATTGCAGCCCACAGCCGCCCCAGAAAATGGCGCATTCATTGAAGCGCCATTTTCTGGCGCTGTACCCATGCTCTTCCAGTTGCCCTGGTGCCGGTGGCAAACTGGGTAATAAAGGGGTTAATGCCAGCTTTTTATTGGCAGCTGGCACTAAGCCCGAGATTCATAATATAGGGCCAATGTTAGACCCGCCATTAGGAATCTCTGGTAAATAGTCAGAAAATACACACAGAGAAAAATCTTTTTATTTGAAAAAAATAACACAAACAAAATTCGGACTCCATCTTTATTATAAAGATCCGACGTCGTCCACAACGAAGGTCCCACGACGCTCGATCGCCTCCGACGTAGTCCACAACGAAGGTCCCACGACGCTCAATCGCCTCTGGTCAATCCAGAGACTGCAGCAAGGGATGAAGTGTCCTCTTCCTACAGTCTCTGGGGTCAGAGTTATGGTGCACTGTATGACAATGACCTGTCATACAGTGCACCATGACTATGATCCCAGAGACTACAACAAGAGGACACTTGATCCCTTGTTGCACCCATCCATCCACCTATGCATCCATCATCCACGCACGCACACAAACCACGCACCCACATCCACGCACTCACATCCACATCCACGCACACATCCACGCACGCACACACGCTGACATCCACGCACGCACATCCACATCCACGCACATCCACACACACATCCACGCACGCACGCTGACATCCACGCACGCACACTGACATCCATGCATACGCACATCCACGCATGCTGACATCCACGCGCGCTTGCATCCACGCACGCACGCTGACATTCAAGCACGCACACTGACATCCACACATGCACACATCCACGCACGCATGCGGACATCCACGCACGCACGCTGACATCCACGTATGCACACATCCACACACGCACGCTGACATCCACACACATCCACACACGTACGCTGACATCCACGCACATCCACATCCATGCACACTTCCACGCACGCACACGTCTATGCACACACACATTATGCACGCACACGTCCACACACGTGTCCACACACGCACACGTCCACACACGTGTCCACACACGCACACGTCTACGCACACTCACGTCCACGCAAACTCATGTACGCTCACGTCCACGCACGCACACGTCCACGCTTGCACCCCCCATCCATCTATCCATTCACCCATCCATCAATTCATTCATTCATTCATACATACATAGATACATACATACATACATAGATACATACATAGATACATACATACATAGATACATACATACATACATACATACTTACCTCCCTCGTTACACCGATGAGCAGGAGGAGGTCGGGAGAGGAGGCGGGGCCACAGACCGGCCGGCAGAGGAGGCCAGCAGCAGCGGCGGCAGGGCGGCCGCAGCGGCGGGTGCACCGAAGTGTGCAGCCCGCCGCAGGAGGTGAGGGGGGGCCAGGCACAGGGCCCGGAGGTGGGGGCAGCCTGGAGGGGACCACAACTGCAGGGGACCGGACAGTGTTGCCGGCGGGCGCAGCCCGCCGGCATATTCCTAATTATAGAGGGGGGCGGGCGGTTTAGGAGGAGGGGGGGCCCCTGTGAGTCATGGAGCTGGAGGGGGCTGAGGAGGGGTGGGCACTTGCCGATCCGCCCCTGCAGATCTGATTGGAGAGCTCCAATCAGATCTGGAGGGGTGAATCCCTATGATTTCCTCCGATCGGCAGTTTCACTTTTAAACTGCCAATCAGAGGGGTCCTGGGTATGGGGGGGTTAATCCACCCCCTGTGGGGTCATCTACAGGTTGTCACAGAGCAGCAGCATCTGTGACACCTGAGCGACCCCACTCACAGGAGCTGCAGCAGCTCAAATCTGCCAGGACGTTGTGCAACGTCCTGGGTCGTTAACAGGCAGAAACACAGGACGTTGCACAACGTCCTAGGTCGTGAAGGGGTTAAAGATGCACAATATGGAGGCACTTGAAGAAAAATGTGCTGCATGGTCCAGTTGCCAAAAGAAAGCCATTACTGCGCTAATGCCACAAAGTATCTCTCCTACAATACGTCAAACAGCACAGACAAGCCTCCAGACTTCAGGAACAAAGTAATTTGCAGTGATGAGACCAAAATGTAACACTTTGACCACAACCATAAATGTTACATTTGGAGAGGTGTCAACAAGGACTATGATGAAAGGAACAGCATTCCTATTGTAAAGCACAGAGGTGAATCACTGATGATGTGGGGACGTGTGAGCTACAAACTGGCACACAAAACTTGGTCGAAGTTGAAGGAAAGATGAGTGCAGCACATTATCAGCAAATACTGAAGGCAATTTTGCACTCATCAGCCTGGAAGCTGTGCATGGGACGTACTTGGACGTTCCAACATAACAACGATTCAAAACACAAGGTCAAGTCAAGCTGTCATTGGCTACAGCAGAACAAAGTGAAGGTTCTGGAGTGGCCATCTCAGTCTCCTGACTTCAATATCATTGAGCCACTTTGGGGAAACTCAAGTGCGCAGTTCATGCAAGAAAGCCCAGGAATTTACAGGAACTGGAGGCGTTTTGCCAAGAAGAATGGGCAGCTTTACCATCAGAGAAAATAAAGCGCCTCATCCACAACTACCACAAAAGACTTCAAGCTGTCATTGATGTTAGAGGGGGCAGTACACTCTCTGACAAAAGTTATGTCGCTTATCCATGTTATGTAAATAAAAGCTTATAACCTGATGTTAAATTCATCCATTGGTTGTATAAATTACTCTTTTGAAAGCTGAAACCCTCTGAAATGTGGTTTAGGTTAAGAAAATAAATTGGCATCAATGCTGAAATATTGATCATTTAATGAACACGGAATGGTCAGATTTTGGCAAGACAAAAGTTTTTTACCCCACAGAATGTAATGTGATTTTCAAACAAATAATTAACTTAAAATACAAATATATGTTGCATAACACTGTTGAATGAAGTTTTGGTGCAATTAGTCAATATTTAATATTTTGTGTGACTTCCATGAGCTTGAAGGACTGCATCCATGCGGTTCAACAATGATTCATACAATTTATTAATGAAGTCATCAGGAATAGCAAAGAATGCAGTCTTACATGCCTCCCAGAGTTCATCTAGATTCTTTGGTTTTGTCTTCCAAGATTCCTCTTTCATCCTACCCCAAACATGCTCAATGATGTCCATGTCTGGTGACTGAGCTGGCCAGTCCTTGAGCACCTTGATCTTTTTTGCCGGGAGGAACTTTGTTGTAGAGATGGATGTATGAGATGGAGCACCGTCCTTCTGCAGAATTTGACCCCTTTTATGATTTGGATTATTATTATTATTTATTTATAGAGCACCATTGATTCCATGGTGCTGTACATGAGAAAGGGTTACATACAAACAAGTTGAAAATACAATGAACAAACTAACAGTGACAGACTGATACAGAGGGGAGAGAGGACCCTGCCCTTGCAGGCTTGCATTCTACTGGGCAGTGGGAAGGGAGACAGTAGGTTGGGTCTGCTCTGGCGGTGGTGGAGCGCCAGGTCCAGCAGTGGTGAGGTGGCACTGTGGTCATTGCAGGTTATAGGCTGTTCTGAAGAGATGGGTGTTTAGGTTCCGCTTGAAGGGTCCTAGTGTAGGGGACAGTCGGACATTTTGGGATGCAGAATTCCAGAGAATGTGGGATGCTTGGGCAAAGTCTTGCAGGTAGTTAGATGAGGAACGTACAAGTGTGGAGGAAAGAAGGAGGTCTTGGGAGGATCGAAGATTACGAGTTGGATGATATGGGGAGATTAGTTCAGAGAGATATGGGGGGAACAGATTGTGGATGGGTTTGTAAATCAATGTTAGTAGTTTTAATTGAATACACTGGGGAAATGGGAGCCAGTGGAGGGATTTGCAGAGGGGAGAAGTGGAGGAATAGCGAGGAGAGAGGTGGATAAGTCAAGCAGCAGAGTTGAGGACAGATTGGAGAGGTCCAAGAGTGTTAGCAGGGAGGAATATAAGAGGTAGCTAATACTTCTTGATATTTTAGGCTATTGATATTGCCTTCCACCTTGCAAATGTTTCGCACACCCCCATACTGAATGTAACCCCAGAAAATTGATCTTTCCACCACCAAATTTAACTGTTTCCCGGCTCTTCAAATCTTTTTTTAATTCTTTGTACTTGACGCTGAGACACATTAAAGGTGCCAGCCACCTCTGCAGTGGATCTGGTCTTCATCCTCTTGATAATCAAGGCTTTGGACACAGGGTGGATTTTTGGCATGTTGTCAGAGCTCAAGTTGCAGTTCAAGTGAAGGTCTGGGGTGCTGGGTTTCTTTTTATACACATCCACTAATTAACCCATCATTTACTGAGCACAGGTGAGGATGTAAACTAGGATTCGATGCATTATATGACCAGGCGACAAAACTTTTGTCTTGCCAAAATCTGACCATTCTGTGTTCATTAATTGATCAATATTTCAGCATTGATGCCAATTTATTTTCTTAACCTAAACCACATTTCGGAGGGTTTCAGCTTTCAAAAGAGTAATTTATAAAACCAATGGATGAATTTAACGTCAGGTTATAAGCTTTTATTTACATAACATGGATAAGCGACATAACTTCTGTCAGGGAGTGTACATGGTATTAAGAACTGCGGTATGTGAACTTTTGATCAGGGTCAGTTGGATGTTTTTGGTTTTCATTATGATTTAAAAAGAGAAAACACAGTAGTTTGACAATAAATGGCTTCACACAACCGATTACCATGAGTGAAAGAAAAGCTTTTGTGCTATCATTTATATTCTCTGAAAAAAGGCCAAGAAAGAAAAAAATCTGCTGTGGTATGTATATAAACTTTTGAGCACAACTGTAGCCATCTTTTTTCTTTCATTTGTAAAGCATCTGTTTTTTCCTTACTGGATCAGTTTCAAATGGAAGATAACTAGCAATTAGTTACCAGACCCTTTTTTCCATACACTCCAATGTTAAAAAAACAGATTCTGTAGTCATCAATTTTTATATCAAAACTAACAAAAAAGTTCTTTCTGCCCAACATTTTTGCCAACAGATTGCAGCTAGGTCTGTTATAATGGATGATTACTGGACATGTGAACTTAGCCTAACTTTTGAAATTGGCATCCTTAAAAGTCAGCCAAAACTGACGGATAATCGACCTTCCCTTTAAAATGATCTTTGCACACGCGGACTAGATGTTTCAATGCAAAATATAGGGCCTGAGACTGTCTACTGCTGATCAGATATATTATATTATATAATATATAACTAGATGTGGGCCCGATGCAATTGCATCGGGAGGGTGGTCTTTGTGCCTGTCTCCCCCTGTGCACTGTGTCCTCTCTGTGCTGTCTTTCCCCCTGTGCGCTGTCTCTCCCTTGTGCCTTTTTCTCTGCTCTGTGCTGTGTCCCCCGTGTGCACTGTCTCTGTCTCTCCCATGTGCGCTGTCTCCCTTGTATGTGCCGTCTCCCCACTGTGCACTGTGCTGTCTCTCACGTGTGCGCTGTCTCACGTGTGCGCTGTGTGTTTCCCCCTTGTGCACTGTCTGTTTCCCCCATGTGCGCTATGTCTGTATGCCTGTACCCCTGTGTCCCCCTGCATGTGTGGCTCTTTCCCTGTGTCCCGCTGCGTGTATAGCTGTTCCCCTGTGTCACCCTGCGTGTATGGCTTTCCCTGTGTCCCCCTGCTTGTATGGCTCTCCCCCTGTGTCACCCTGCGTGTATGGCTCTCCCCCTGTGTCCCCCTGCGTGTATGGCCCTTCCTGTGTCCCCCTGCATGTATGGCCCTTCCTGTGTCCCCCTGCGTGTATGGCCCTTCCTGTGTCCCCCTGCGTGTATGGCCCTTCCTATGTCCCCCTGCGTGTATGGCTTTCCCTGTGTCCCCCTGCGTGTATGACCCTTCCTGTGTCCCCCTGCGTGTATGGCTTTCCCTGTGTCCCCCTGCGTGTATGGCTCTCCCTGTGTCCCCCTGTGTGTATGGCTTTCCCTGTGTCCCCCTGCGTGTATGGCTCTCCCTGTGTCCCCCTGTGTGTATGGCTCTCCCTGTGTCCCTGTGTGTATGGCTCTTCCTGTGTCCCCCTGCGTGTATTGCTCTCCCTGTTTCCCCCTGCGTGTATGGCTCTCCCTGTTTCCCCCTGCGTGTATGGCTCTTCCTGTGTCCCCCTGCCTGTATGGCTCTCCCTGTGTCCCCTTGCGTGTATTGCTCTTCTCCTGTGTCCCCCTGCGTGTATGGCTCTCCCTGTGTCCCCCTGCGTGTATGGCTCTCCCTGTTTCCCCCTGCGTGTATGGCTCTTCCTGTGTCCCCCTGCCTGTATGGCTCTCCCTGTGTCCGCCTGCGTGTATGGCTCTCCCTGTGTCCCCCTGCGTGTATGGCTCTCCCTGTGTCCCCCTGCGTGTATGGCTCCCCCTGTGTCCCCCTGCGTGTATGGCTCTCCTGGTGTTCCCCTGCGTGTATGGCTCTCCCTGTGTCCCCCTGCGTGTATGGCTCTCCCTGTGTCCCCCTGCGTGTATGGCTCCCCCTGTGTCCCCCTGCGTGTATGGCTCTCCCTGTGTCCCCCTGCGTGTATGGCTCTCCCTGTGTCCCCCTGCGTGTATGGCTCTCCTGGTGTTCCCCTGCGTGTATGGCTCTCCCTGTGTCCCCCTGCGTGTATGGCTCTCCCTGTGTCCCCCTGCGTGTATGGCTCCCCCTGTGTCCCCCTGCGTGTATGGCTCTCCTGGTGTTCCCCTGCGTGTATGGCTCTCCCTGTGTCCCCCTGCATGTATGGCTCTTCCCTCGCGCCCCTCTGTTCTCACCCCTGCCTGTCATTACAGTTGCTGGCTGCTGAAGGCTCCAGGAAGACACTCTCACTCTCTGTGACAGGGTGGGCTGATGTGACATCACACAGGCCCTGCAAAAAAAACTAAATATATTGTTGCGCCACGCTGTGCATCTATCAAGCTGAGGTAATTGTTAAAAGATGTTTTCACTCACCTTTACTAGTTGTGCTTCCTGCACAACTAGGTTTTGCGTTTATGGTGAGATTAATAGCAGACAGAGACTCTTTATTCCAGAGATGAAGTTCCCTTCAGCTTGATCCTAATGGAGCTGCAGCGGCTCTCCCAACCCTTAAGAAGGGTAGATCTTATTGTGTAGGTCTGGTTCTGTTCCTGAGCTGCTCTCAAACCACACTCCCCAAAGAGAGGAATTGAACACGATATGAAATAAAATGGTATGATAGTATGAGCGCTGGGAACAGATTACAAGCACTGGATCCTATAATTTATTACCTTCAAATTTAATATGAACAGTGGATGTTACAGGTCCTCACGCCACAACATGTTTCGACATAACAGATGTCTTTCTCAAGTGGACCTCCACTTGAGAAAGACATCTGTTATGTCGAAACATGTTGTGGCGTGAGGACCTGTAACATCCACTGTTCATATTAAATTTGAAGGTAATAAATTATAGGATCCAGTGCTTGTAATCTGTTCCCAGCGCTCATACTATCATACCATTTTATTTCATATCGTATCACACAGGCCCTGTCACATGACCCACTCCACACAGTGTCTTCCTGGAGCCTCTTCAGCAGCCAGCATCTGTAATGACAGTGGGGGGTGAGAACGGAGGCACGCGAGGGGGGAGGACGGAGGATGTGGCTGGTTGGGGTGGCGGTGTCACGGTTCCGCTGGTGGTAGTGTGTAGCAGGCAGCACTAACGCCATTAGACGCCATATTGTTACACCCAAGTGGGTGTATAATTGGCTTGTGGCTTCCGGCGGAAGTGACATAGCCCCAGTGGCTAGTGTGAATATTGCAAGATTACTCATTTTTACTTTTAATACAGATATGAGATGAAAAAAACACATTGTGAAAAATTTAAAAAATATACTGTATGTTTAATTCAAATCTGATTTAAACAATGGGTTCTACTAATCCAAACTCTTTTATGTAATTCCCATTTCTCAGTGTATGTCATGTATAAAATGTCCATTGTTTATTCTATCATTTCCGCTCATCCAGCTGTAATGTGTCTCGCGTCAGCTTTATGGTTTACTGTAAAGTTATGTTGACCTCTGTATCTTTGGACATTCTCACATTTTTTACTCATTGACCTAGCCATGGAGCAGTTCAATGCCATGTGGTTTATCCAGGGCAATTAAGAAAACAGAAGCTGAATTCTCATTGCTTTTTTTTATTTGAGGCTCCGTGAAATCCATGTGAAGACATTAAAAAGTCATCCTACAAAATATACTGTAACTATATGGTGTCATATTCCTGGCTAAGCTACAAGTGCGGTGAAGAGATATTAAAAGATTAATCATGTTTATTTAAATGAAGTGAATGTCTTCTTTGGAAATCCCATTTTCTAGACTTTTTCACATTATTACCAACAAATATGAACGGAGAGTTATAAGAAGTGTATAGGCTTTTATTAGTAAATCCTAAACAAAATAGAAGTTGGAGGAAATATAGTGCCTAGAAAAAGTATTAAAACTAGATTAAAATATATTTTACTACAATGTATCACTTTTTTTTCTTTTGTTTATTTTGCTCGCTTGTCTAGCGCTATCATATTTCATGGCACTTTCCAGACACCATCACTGTCCCCATTGGGGCTCATCTAAATTCCCTGTTAGTACAGTAGGGTTCAAAATAATAGCAGTCCAATATGACTAACCAGCTTGTTCACTGTTTTTGGTATAAATTATATTACCACATGTCAAACAATTTACCAGTTGGTGTAGAAGATTCTTAGAAAACCAACAGACTCGGCATTCATGATCTGCATGCTTTTAAGTCTATGAATTTGAATAATGAAAGCAGGGATGTTCAAAATAATGGCAGTGTGGAGTTCAATTAGTGAGGTCAATCATTCTGTGATGAAACAAGTGTGAATCAGGTGGCTATTATTTAAGGGTGAAGCCAGCACATGTTGCGCATGCATTTCTACTTGAAAGCCTCAAAAATATAAGTCGTTCAAGACATTGTTCAGAGGAACAGCGTACTTTGATTAAAACGTTGATTGGAGAGGGTAAAACCTGTGAAGAAGTGCAGACAATGATAGGCTATTCAGCTAAAATGATCTCCAGTGCTTTAAAATGGAAAATAAAACCAGAGAGGCGTGGAAGAAAACCTAAGAAGACCATTCGAAGAATAGCCAGAATGACAAAGGCTCAGGCAATGATCAGCTCTATGATGATCAAAGATGATCAAGTTACTGTGAGGACTGTGAGAGTCACAAGAGGCCTGTGTGAAGCAAGAAGTCCCTGCAAAATCCCACTGTTACAAAAAAAGACATGTCCTAAAGTAGATACAATTTGCCAGAGAACACATCAACTGGCCTAAAGAGAAAAGGAGAAATATTTTGTGGACTGATGAAAGTAAAATTGTTCTTTTTGGGTCCAAGGGCCGCAGACCGTTAATAAAACAACCCTCAAACTCTACAATCAAGCTACAGTACACTCTGAAGACCGTAAAGTGTGGAGCCCACTGGGACGGGGTACTCTGTACCGGACTGGGGTATCACGGGGAATCACGGCGGTCTTCGTCCGGACCGTGTCCCGGACCCACAAGTAATGGGTTTGGGGGTTATTTACTGGGGATATAGTCATGACTCCACCCATGGTATGTGGTCAGGGTGAAAACCGATGCTGCAGAAACTCCAGGGATGATGTATGGCAGCCAGTGATGTAACGGCTCTCCACGGGCAGAGCCTGGTTCCCTGGGGCAGTGGTGATGATAGTCTATGGATGATGCAGGGTAGGGGTAGTGGTAGAGATTATAACAGTTTAGGAAGAAGAGTAGGGCTCGAGCGCGAGGATTACACAGACTCATGGTTTTGTAGTTTTACAAGTCTTTACTGCAGATTGTATTTAGTAGATATTGTCCACGGAGTCTGTACCAGGGTTGGGTTGCTCCCACCCTGGCCGGGTCCTTGACTTCCTACACCTGCGCTGTGTGTATGGCCACCGTGTTGCTTCGCTGTGGTACAGTGTAGATATAAAATCCTCACTTATCCGGTGTTTTCTGTGCTGCTTGTATCAGGCACAATTGCGGATCCAGTATCTGGTCTTTGATCTGTCCCGGGTGTGTTCCTCTGCTTCTCCTACTCCTTTCCTCAGACCTTGGCCGGCCTGGAAGTGGACAGTGGACCATGGGTTGGGCCTAATGCAGCCCTTTTACACCCAGGTCCTTTCCCTCAGTCCTCTCAGGAACTGAACTCCAACTGACTAACTGCCCACTTCCTCTCCACACCAGAATATATAGGGAAGCAGCTTTAGCTCCCCCTTCTGGCCTTGAGGTGCTAGTTTAGTGCTGTGGGTTGTGTGGGGAATAAACCCTTAGTGTTGTTACTGTGGCACATTAACCCCTGGGTGTGCCACAGAAGCATGTTGGTGCAAGCATCAAGATATGGGCATGTTTCTCTTACTATGGTGCAAGCCTATTTACCGCATACAATACTTGAAGAGGTCATGTTGCTTTATGCTGAAGAGAAAATGCCCTTGAAATGGGTGGTTCAATAAGACAACAGCCGTAAACACACCCAGTAAACAAGCAAAATCTTGATTCCACATCTACAAAATTGAGGTTATGGAGTGGGTAGCCCAATCCCCAGACCTTAATCCAATACAACACTTGTAGGGTGACATCAAAAATGCCGTTTCTGAGGCAAATCCAACAGATGCAAAAAAATTGTGGGATGTAGTCAAAGCATCCTGGGCTGGAATAACAGCTGACAGGTGCCAGAAGTTGGTTAACTATGTAACAGATGTTAAGCAGTTCTAAAAAAAAACTGTGGTTAGACAATCGAATGTTAGTGATTCACAGCAATGCTAAATCCTAAAAAGATTGCATATTTTGAGTTTGTAAAGACAAATGCAGACACTGCTATTTTGAACAGCCCAATGTTCATGTCTTGGTATTTTCTGTAAAGTAGTTAAAAACTATATGCATTTCTCTTCATATTTTAATTTAGAAATCGGTGTCTAATGTTCCAAATGCATGGAAATAAAAATTATTATACACTTTGGGCTTAAGGCCCCTTTCACATCAGCGGTATTAGAAAAATGCGGCAGTTGCAGTGAAAAACCGGTATCTGCCGCATTTACCGCATAACGGCCGCACTTGCAGTTCACCTGTGTCAAGCCCCATGCATTGTCTATGGGGCTTGTCGTAAGTGTGCGGCAAGTACGGTTTCGGCACTTGCGGCAGATGCGGCTGAGAAAAAAACGCGGCTGACCGTGTTTTTTTCGCGGTCGCAAGTGCCGAAACCGCAACTATACCGCCCCTGCCGCAAGCCTATAGACATTGCATGGGGCTTGACACAGGTGAACCGCAAGTGCAGCCGTTATGCGGTAAATGCGGCAGATGCGTTTTTTCACCGCAATTGCCGCATTTTTCTAATACTGCTGATGTGAAAGGGGCCTAACTCATGGTTTCGAACACACTGCTATTATTTTAGACATAACTGTAGGTCTTGGAAGTGTGAGAGGAAACCCATGCAAACACACACACTGCTGTTGAAGGCTCCAGATTGGGTGAAATGCTTCCAGTCTTGGTAAAAGAATCAAGATTTAAAAAGTGTCGGCATTCTTCTGACTTTATTTAAAGGAAACCTGTCACCAGGTTTTTGCAACCTAATCTGAGAATAGCATAATATAGGACCCGAGATCCTGATTCCAGCGATGTGTCACTTACTGAGCTGCTCAGTGTAGTTTTGATAAAATCACTATTTAATCAGCTGGAGATTATCATTAGCAGTCTCCTTGGCCTGCTGCCAGGTAGTTTGGCATATTCACAGACTGCTATATCTGCAGCAGAGAAAACACTAATTTTATCAAAATGACAGCAAGCAGCTCAGTAAATGACACATCGCTGGAATCAGGGTTTCTATTTCTACATTATGCTGCTCTCAGGTGGGATGGCAAAAACCAATTGACAGGTTCCCTTTAAGAAGTTAACGTAGATGTTCTAATATTATGCATATAAAAATGCACCTGATAAATTTACCACCGATTCAAGAACAGCGCTCCGATGGTCCTCCCTGTCCTTATTGGAGTGATGATGCATTTGACACGTGACCATGGTCTTCAGCAGTCAGGGTGGTGCACACTGCCATCACCTCCTCGGTCAGTAACTGCTCTATCATTCAGGACCTGGAACACAGATCATTGGTCCAAGAAAATGAATGAAGACTAGTGGGGACTACCGGAACGTCTGCAGTGGAGCCGCGGGGGATTTAACAAGTAATACAGAATTGCTTGAGGTCCACTCATTGCGGCTGCTGCTTGGTTTTCCAAAATTGCAGCAAAAACCCTGATTTTTGCCATTATTTTTGAAGAAAAGTTGTACTGCAATCACAGCTTGTAAACCAAGCTCTAAACTCTGAGAGTCTCTTTAATTTAAAGGAAATTTGGGAGTTTTATTTTTAAATTCAGCCATTTTTAGCTTAAACAAGAAATGTTACTATTGGGTTTCTATGAAAATAATTGCTCTGTTTACCTCCTATGGACTCTTTGTTACGCATTATCTATTGCTGGCTGCAGAATGAGCTAAGAATCCATCAAAGCTTGCTCTTCTTTGAAAGTTTATGCTGTTAATTTTCTTTCTTCTGAGCTTCTTTCAGCTGATTTTAAGAGCACATGACAGATGAGCTGAACTTTACAGACAAAAATCAGCTGAAAAAAGTTAGAAGCAGCAAAAAAAAAACTTTCCTGTAAGAACGAGCTCACTGACAGATTCTCAGTAAACTCATTCTGTAGCCAGCAATGGACAGCGCAACAGAGAAGCTAAAGGAATTAAATATGAAACAATTGCAAACAATTTTTTAGACCAAAATACATGTGTTTAAGTAGACGTTAATAAAAATAAATGAAACATCCTGCTCATAGTTACTATGTACTATCTCTACCATTATATTATCTGTGGTCGGCATTCTTGCAGAATCAACGTCCGGAAGTCATTGGCCGCAATTGGGGGCGGCGTTAACAGAGGGGTGTCACAATGGGCGCGACTAAACACACTGTCCCAATGTGGTGGGTGTGTCCTCGCTTTTCATGAGAGGGGAATTCCAGTGAGATAAAACTTTTTAGCACAGTCCCTGCCCTGATACATGATGAAGCAGAGCTAGGACCTACAGTTCTAGGATCTATAGATCGCTTATAATTCAATACATTCATACCTGCTCCTCAACTCTGACCCCCCCCCTCATGGGACAGACAATTTCAGCATGTCCGCTTCATGCAGGAGCAGAAAGCTGGAGGTGTGTCGGGGGCGGTGATGCTGGGAGCTGCAGGATCATCCTACATTCCAGCCCCCTCACACGTCTGTATGGAGAGGGAGTGTGGCAGGGGGCGTGGCCGCCGGCCCCATGCTCACACTACAATCCTGTCCCTGATATACCATACTGTGTGACAGGGGGGTCCAGGCTTGAAATAGCAATCGTGTCACCAAGCAGATACAAATACATGCTGTGACCCTCTGCTGTATGATGATGCATAATGTATACAGTTATTGTGAGGCTAGGAGCAGAGGCAAATCATTACATTAATTGATTCAGCTCTGCATGGTCTCCCCTCCCCCATAAGAACATGGTAGCTTCCTATCCCTGCAATTTTCAATGGATCATCATCATTCCTCACTGGAATGTAGGATGATCCTGCACCCCTAGGGTCATCGCCCTGACATACCGCCTGTTTTCTCTGCTGTGCATGAAGCTCTCAGGCTGAAATTTTATGTCCCTTGAGGGAGGGGGGAGATCAAAGAAGCAGGTATGATTTTATTGAATTATAAGCAGTGTACAGCTCTGGTTCATCATGTAGCAGGGCAGGAACTGTACTAAAAAGTTTTCTCTCTTAGGAGTTCCCATTTAAGTAAAGAAATAAGCGTTACTTCAATCCACGTAGTCATAGAGTTGCTTATAATTGAAGAGGGAGTCTGGGGGTAAAACGCCAAGGTAGGGGTGCAAGATTATAATGGGCTTATGCAAGGAGAGCTTGCATCAGGGCAGTATGATCTGTCATGCCCATTGTGACCCCCTCTGTCAACGTCCATGAATTCTGCCCCGTCAGTCACGCCCATTCTGATGCCTCCTCTGTCAACTCCGCCCCCCATTGCGGCCATTGATTTTGGGATGTCGATACTGCAAGTTTGCCTCTATGGTCTACCATAGTTCAGCTACTATAAAGTCTTAAGGGGCTTGTCTAATTTTTTTTATATTGATGGTTTTATTGTTAGGATAACTGTGTTAAAAGAGAGAGGGGAGGGGACAAGAGGCGCAATAGTGCCCTTATCACTAGACACTAAGGTACAACGGTGAGAAACGTGATTCACTCACCTACTCCAGTTGTGCGACCCACAACTGGCTTATGTGCATGTAGGATAGTATCCTGATGGCTGTCGCTGGACCTCCACCGCCTCCACGCACGTGGGGTTAGACCAGAAATTTCAAGAAGAAAAGGTGTACTCCGGTCCGCGCTGCCAGAAACATCAAGGAAGACCCAAAACGAAGTTGTGATCCAAGCTTTCTTTATTCTCCTCCTACGCGTTTCAGTGCCCACCCTGATGAAGGTGCCAGGTGGGCACTGAAACGCGTAGGAGGAGAATAAAGAAAGCTTGGATCACAACTTCGTTTTGGGTCTTCCTTGATGTTTCTGGCAGCGCGGACCGGAGTACACCTTTTCTTCTTGAAATTTCTTATTGTTAGGATAGGTCGTCAATATAACATCAGTGGGGGTATGATACACTGCAGTGCCGGCAGCAGCAGGATGTGATCAGTTGCGTAGCTCAATTTATGTCAGCTGTATAGTAGCTGTGGCCGAGTACTGTACATCTGCATCCATCCAGATTCATACGGGTGGATCTGCAGTACCCCTCTGTGGCCACTATATAGTTGATAGAGCCATGCTGTCCTCCATAACTGAGCACAACTGGCTGCCGCCAACACCGGGCACAGATGATTGGCGGGAGTTCCTCATGTTGCTCCCCTACTGATCTGATAAGGATAGGCCATCAATATTAAAGTACTGGACAACCCCTTTAACAAACAAGTTATGCCAATGGACATACAATTGTTCTAGTGCCAAATTCAGCTGTGGTATATCTGTATATATGTGCATGCATTCACAATACATACTATATATCCCATATATGTATATTGTATAGGTTTTTACCTAATCTGCATAATACTATAAAATAATATCCAGCCAGCAATGCAGCCGTCTGAGTGAGTAGTGCGTGTTTACTTTTAATATGGAGATGCCAGGGATCTGGCAGTAGGTACAGTAAGCTCTTGTTAGGATACTGTACCCTATTAGAGTGTTTTTGTCATTTGCATAACCCATTAAGAAAAACCCAATTAGCCGTTAGCAGGAATGTATACAATGCTGAGTCTCAGTTTCCTGTGAGACCTGACCAGTCATTTCTTTCCTTTCTAACCTTCTGGGAATGCTGTAAAGCCGTGTAAAAATGCCTATAATTCACACTGCAGGATATAATTAGACTTACAAATTTCAAGTGGTCACAAATTAGATGTGTGAAAATATGCTCTCCAAATATAACGCCGGGAAAGACAGAAACGAGTTAATCACTGGTGTCTGCGTAATGTAAACTCAATCCCTAAATGTTATTGCAGTCAGTAAAATCTAATCATGTCAGACTGAAGGTGTTTTACTAAATTACTGTGATTATTACTTTAAGCCACCACTGGGATAGCTAGTAATTGACTGCAGCTGCCGCCAGCATGTTATTGTGCGACATCCTGCAGCTGTAACACTTTGGAGATAATTCATCATTGAACACAACAGTAAAGTGATCTTGTGCATTGTATGTTTGCTTGATAACCGGCCCTTTCTGTACTTGTGATATTAGTGTTGTAAAACGGATAGCCACGGATCCGATTTGGCCCCCATATATCCCTAGGGGCACAGATTGGTGCTTAACGGCCATCAGTATGTGCAGGGATCCGATTGTATCCGCTTTTTTCACGTCCCCAAAATCTGAGACTGCTCCGATTTTGGGCACAGCGGACCCAATTGGACAGTATCGGATCCGATGCTGTCCGATTGAAATAAAAACATGGAGCTTCTTTGGAGCTCAGATCCGGAAAAAAACAGGATCATTTCCCGAATCCGGTGTTAGTGTACTGTAGCATGCTCAGTGTACTAAAACTGCTCTGCTCAGTGTAATTTCACTTTAGCAGTGTATCTACATAACTATCTACATACACCATCTACATACACTATTTACATACACTATCTACATACACTGCTAAAGTGAAATTAAATAAAGCAATGTGTTAAAAATAAAAAATAAATATCTCTCTGCCGGCTGTCCAGGCCCCGAGATGAAGATATCCTAATGCTGCCAGGACCTTAAAATGTGATTGGCTGGTAGCGATCAGGTGGTATGTCATGTGACATATCACCTGATCGCTACCGTCCAATCACATTTTAAGGTCCTGGCAGGCAGCAATCGGATGTCTTCTTGGATCCTGGACAGCCGGTGGAGAGGTGAGCATTTTTTTTTTATTTGTTTAACACATTTCTTTCTTTCTTTCTTTCTTTCTTTCTTTCTTTTTCTTTCTTTTTCTTTCTTTCTTTCTTTCTTTCTTTCTTTCTTTCTTTCTTTCTTTTCTTTCTTTCTTTCTTTCTTTCTTTCTTTCTTTCTTTCTTTCTTTTCTTTTTTTCTCTTTTCTATTGCTATTCTCACAGTGTATGTAGATAAACTGGGAAAGCAAAACTACAGCCCCGACATGTCACATAGGGGGAGGAACACAGGATTCTTCCTCCCCCTGTGTGACATAACAGCGCCGACACCACTTGCCTGGCTCAGGCTCCTCCCAACTCTTTCTGTGCCCGGATCTCTCAAAATCACAGATCTAGACACAGAAATGGCATCCGGAGTTTACATCCGGGCCTGTCCATGGGGTCCTGCAAAAAGCAGAAAAAAATCATAATGTGAAGGGGGCCTAAGACTTGTCATAAACTGCGTTATCACAGCATTTTTACGAAACCTGCAAGAAATCCAACATTTTATCATTACAGACTGTGTGTATGTGTATTTGTGTGTATGTGTACATATCTAGTTGCACAAACACACACACAGGCCAAAAGTGTTGACACCTTTGAAACTGTTCCGGAAAATTAAGTATTTCTCCCAGAAAATTATTGCAATTACATGTATTGTTTATTTCCTTTATTCTGTATTGGAAGAACAAACAAAAAAATAAGTAAAATTGGACATAATTTCAAACAAAACCCCACAAATGAGCTGTACAAATTTGTTGGCACTTTTTAAATTGTGGGTTTTTCAAACATGATGATCGTTCAAACTCACCTGTGGCAAGTAACAGGTGTGGGCAATATGAAAATCACACCTGAAACCCGATAAAAAGGGGAGAAGTTGAAACTTTGTATTGTCTGTGTGTGCCACACTAAGCATTGAGAACAGAAAGAGATGTAGAGAACTGTATGAGGACTTGAGAACCAAAATTGTTGAAAAATAAACAATCTCAAGGTTACAAGTTCATCACCTGAGAATAAAGCACCTCAAATTAATATTATGATGGCATTGGTGATCACTTGAAACCCCTAGGGATATGCACAGAGGATCTGATGTCTATAAGTTGAAAAACAAGAAAGGCAAAAACTTATACCAGATAATTAACCAGACAAGAACTCAATCTCCATTGCACAGCATACAGTACATATATTGTATAATTAGTTTTCCTTTTCTGTACATAAATTGTATCCAAAAGGGAAAATGTAAAACTGTAGAATGTAAAATTGTTCCATACAAGAGGTTTATAGATGATCTTTTTTATTATTTGGAAATAGTTTTAAGCTTTTTATCTTATCTTATTCCAATCATTGGAGGATTTATTTTACTCCTACAATAAGGAAAGATTTTTTTTATTATTTTAGATATTAACATATCTCTTCAGGAGCAACATGTAACTACTAAAATTTTTTTTAAAGACGTGAACATCAATACTTGCATCCATTACCAGAAGTCACTATAAAAAGTGTCTTTTAACCAGTTTCAACCTATAAAATGGAACAGCAATGATGAGGTTGATATTTTGAATCACAAGTGAATATCCTGCCTGAGCTCGTTATAGGAAAAGTTACCCCAAATGGCTTTTAAAGCGCGTTTATCAGAAAACAAAGAATTTAACACTAAAGCAATGCATCCAATCTAAAACTTCCCCATAGGTTTATAAAGGTGATGATTATGCTTGTAATTTCAATACAACTTTTAATTCATAGATTGTAAGCGTGTGAGCCAGGACCCTTATGCCCCCTTCACACATAACAAGATCGTTAGCGAGATCGTTGTAATGTCATAGGTTTTGTGACGTAACCAATCTCGCTAACGATCTCGCTACGTGTGACACTTAGCAGTGATCAGGCCCCTGCTGTGAGATTGCTGATCGTTACAAAGTGCTCTGGATCATTTTTAGGTTGTTGATCTCCTGCTGGTCAGCACGCATCGCTGCGTGTGACAGTGAGAGACCAGCGATCTCACAGGCTGGTAACCATGGTAAACACTGGGTATCTAGGCAGTGGTCGCTGCCTAGATACCCGGTGTTTATCATGGTTACCAGTGCTAAGCAGTGAGGACACTGGTAACTATGATAAACAATGGGTATCTAGGCAGCGCGTGCTGCCTAGATACCCAGTGTTTATCATAGTTACCAGCATCCTCCCTGCTTAGCGCAACCTGTAAACAGGGAGGACGCTGGTAACTATGATAAACACCAGGTGTCTAGGCAGTGCGTGCTGCCTAGATACCCGCTGTTTATCATAGTCACCAGAGATGTGGGGGTGGCTCCCTAGACCCTGGTCGCTGAGGAGATCTGCCTGTTTGACAGCTCCCCAGCGACCAGGTAACGACATACCAACGATCCCTACAGGATCGTTATCGTTGTCGGGATCGCTGGTGCGTCGTCGTGTGTGACGGGAGCTTTACTCCTCATAATATCTGTTGAATATTTGTTACCCTGTATTGTTTCAAAATGTCTGTACATGTCCCCTCTGAATTGTAAAGTGCACCTCATTCTTCCATCCCGAGTCAAAACTCTTCTATCTTACTACTCTTATAATTTCCATACCACACACTTTTTCCCCCAGAAATAATCTTCATGTATTCATTGTAATGACTCCTTCTCTAACAAAAGTCTTTTTCTCATTTTCACCACTTTTTACAGTATCAAACCCCACCTCTGGCTTAGATTTGTGGGACTCTTTCATGAGCCACCTCGCCTCACTGCACTTTACCCAAGATCTGACTATCTACTCTTGAGTCTTTTTCATACCTGTTTTATAATTCTCTACCTATTACTTGTTTCCCAATTTTCGTTCCCCCCTTTTACCCAGGGGTCTGAACTCCTTTGACTGTGTGCACAACTACAGGAGAAGCCGTGACAAGCAGGAGACACAGTTATAAGCAAGTGATGGATGAAGGGCGGGAGTGTAAGCCCGGGCACACTGGACACCTGACATAGCGCTATCAGTATGAGCTAGGTCAGGTGTCCTGGGGCTGCAGTGCAAAATAGTGACAGAGGGAGGAGGGTTTGGTTTACAGCACACAGGCGAGTAATGGAAATAACCCAAGCCCACATAGTGGCGCTGTGCTGCACACTTCATTCATCTCCTCCCTCTTTGCCATAACATTTTATAAACCTTTTCTCTGCAATCAAACCTTGAATCATTGAAGTAAAGGTGTGATTGCACTCAGTATCCCAGTGCCTGTATGGCACTGGCTACACTTTATAGCCCTAAATCCTGCTAGTTGATTCCCTTTCAGGTATGTATAAATACCTACATAGTTATGATGGCACATTACACCCTTATTTGCCCATAACTTTGATACAGTACTTGAAACATACTTCATTGCAAAATTGACCGAGTTCTCCTTTGATCGGTCCCCAAAATACTTGACTGGATTCTGTAAATTACATAAAAATACAAAAACCTTACTCCCACTCTAATAAAGAACACCAACGACTGTCTAGCCGCAGTTTCCAATATCATGTCCACTCTCTATCTGAAACTCAAACTTTCCAAAACTGAACAACTTCTGCTCCCGCCCTCCACTAACTTTACTAAATATGACATCTCTCTCAGTGTGCAGCACCACGATAACTCCTAGGCAGCAGGCTCACTGTCTGGGTGTTATGTTTGATGCTGATCTTTTCTTCACACTACATATACAATCTCTTGCCACTTGCACCTGAAGAACATCTCTAGAATTTGCCCCTTTCTCACCTTGGAAACTACAAAAACCCTCTTTGTGGCCCTGATTCACTCCCGCCTTGACTATTGTAATTCTCTTTTAATTGGTCTCCCCTCTCCAGTCCATCCTGAATGCACCTATCTAGCTAACCGTTACTCAGATGCTTCTGCTCTATGTCAGTCATTGCAAGGGCTGCCTATACACTATGGCATCCAATTCAAACTGCTTGTTCTCACCCACAAAGCTCTTCACAGTGCAGCACCCCAATACATCTCCTCCCTCATCTCTGTCTATCACCCCACCCGTTCTCTTTGCTCTGGAAGTGACTTTAGACTCACTTCTGCATTAAGCTGAACCTCCCACTCCTGGCTCCAAGACTTCTCCTGAGCTGCACCAATTCTCTGGAATGCTCTGCCCCAAGAAATTAGTTGTATCCACAACTTACATAGTTTCAGGCGATCCCTAAAAACATATCTTTTTAGGCTGGCCTATCATGATCCCTAGTCAAAGTCATCTAGACATAGCCTATATGCTCCACCAGTCTCAAGTGGATCACAAATAATGGTTGGTGGCCACTTATACTGCTCCTATCTGTTCCCATCTCCTCAAGTTGACTATATCATCATTATAAGTAAGCATCTGAACTTTGTGTCACCCCCACCTCAGTGTTAGATTGCAAGCTCTTATGAACAGGGCTGCCATTATTTTGCTCTACTTGTATTGTATTATGCATTGTATTGTATTTTTTTAATTGTTTTGTATTTTCTGTTAACTGTTTCTTATGATTGTTTAAATATGATCCTCTGAATTGTGAAGCGCTGCGGAATATATCGGTGCTATATAAATAAAGATTATTATTATTATTATTATTATTATTATTATTATTATTATTAAAAAAATGAAAAAATATAAAAAAAATTTACTTTAAACAAATGGGGAAATAGACGCTAACAATAGGGTTTGTTTGATCTTATGTAAAATCTCCACACGTTCAATAGGATTTAGATCTGGACTTATTGCTGCCACATTAGGACTCTCCAGTGCTATGTTTCCATCTATTTCTGGAAGCAACTTGAATAATGTTTGGGGTTATTGTCTTGCTGGAAAACCCAGGATACAAACCCAGCTTTCTGACACTGGGCACTACATTGAAACCCAAATTTCTTTGGTAGTCTTCAGATCTCCTAATGCCTTGCACATAGTCAAAGCACCCAGTGCCAGAGGCAGCAAAGATACCCCAAAATCTCTTTGAACCTCCACCATATTTGATATTGGGTACTGTTTTCTTTCCTATGCAGGCTGCATTCCATTTTCAGTAAACAGTAGAAATTTGTTGTTTACCAAAAAAGCTTAATCTTGATCTTATCTGTCTTGAAATAATTTGGCTTACTTATGTACATTTTGGCAAACTGCAGACTAGCTTTTTTATGTCTGTGTCAGCAGTAGGATCCTCCTGGGTCTCCTGGCATGCCGTTTAATCTCTTTCAAATGTCGATGGATAGTTCGCGCTGACACCAATGCACCTTGAACCTGCAGGACAGCTTGAATTTCTTTTGATTGGGGCTGCTTATCCACCATCTGGACTTTTCTGTGTTGTAACCTTTCATCAATTGTTCTCTGCTGTCCACGTCTAGGGAGATTAACTACAGTGCCATGGGTTGTAAATTTCTTGGGTATGTTGCACTCTGTGGGCAAAGGAACATAAAGATCTTTGGAGATGGACTTTTAACCTTGAGATTGTTTTAAAAAAATGTTGGAACCTCAGACAGTTTTCTGTTACTCTCTCTCTCTCCTTCATGGTACACAATGCAAAGATTGAGTCATCTCCCCTTTTTATCTGTTTTCAGGTGTGATTTTCATATTGCCTACACCTGTTACTCGCCACAGATGAGTTTGAATTAGCATTACATGCTGGAAACAAAGTAGTTTATCCACAAATTTGGAAAGGTACCAACAGTTTTGTCTGGCCCATTTTGGGGGGGACGGGTTGTGTGAAATGATGCATTTTGCTTTTTCTCTCTTTTTTTTAGTTCCTTCAATACACATGTGTATGACAAGACATTTGTAATTGCGATAGTTTTCTGGGACGAGTATTTAATATTCTGGAACAATTTCAAGAGTGCCAACACTTTGGGCCATGACTTTATATTCTTATCTGCCTGTTTTTATTTATAATTTGGCACCTATATTTCTGTGAAAATTGTTAATATGCTTCATTCATTATTCTTATGAAAGAACACTATTCATGGATCTGATTAGCAACAATGTTTAAATGATGACTCCATGTATAGCAGGAATAATGGAGCAAGCTGTAGCAAATCATCAAGTCAAGAGTTGTTATGTTGACTGCACACCTCGCAGTGCCAAGGTGCGTTTTATATAATGAAGTGGTACACTGAAAACATTCGAGCATGGAATATTGCCAGTTATGACAGAGTACAAAGTATTCATTTCCATGTATTTTCCTTAATTTGAATGTGCACATTCATTTACAAATATGTATGTTGAAATGACTGCATTTCTGTGAACATTGCCCCAACAGAGCGATGTTGATTGCCATAGACATGGGTATGTATCTTACATTTTATGGCTGGCCATCTGTTACCACAAACATTTTTTTAAGCAGTAATCCTAGAAGTGCGAGCAATAATTTTGGTTATGACTGTGTATGATTTATTTTACAGCCATCTTCCGTCTTGCACTTTTCATACATCCTTGGGATAGGAAGCAAAGAAATAGCCTAATGTGAACTGTAAAATGCTCCCTTCCAATAGAGACCCATACTCTGTATTGCTGTCCTAGTTAAAGGGGATCTGTCAGCAGGTTTTTGCTGTGTAAGCTGAGGACAGCATGCTGCAGGGGATGAAGAACGAAAAGCAACTGTGTTTCTCTTATCAGTGTGTGTGCAATTGTTTACATAAGCTAAAGGCTATATCACTGTGCCATTATCTTTACAGGACAGCAAAGTCACGTGCAAGGCAGTCCGACAACCTCCTGCTGTGATTAGGTCAGAAACCGCACCTTGTGGAAGTACAGTCCCTGCAGCAGCTGCATTATTTGAGCGATTACGCTGGTTGTGTGCTACACAACCGGACCAGGTGAGCAAATCTGATTTTTTTCACATTTTTCCTGTCTATAAAGGATAAGACCCTATGTGCGCATTCTCAACCCTCTAGATATTATCCTGCTGTGATGGACACCTTGAGAGCCTGGTGTGGGTGGGGACAGCTATCTCAGCTCTGATGTGTTCCTGAAACTAAATACTTTGATTGTGTTAAGGTACCGTTACACGCTTCAATGTTGAAACGATATCACTAACAATCTCGGGGGCGCGCGGTCGTTAGGACATCGTTTAGAAATCATTGGTGAGATGTCACATGCCTAGATATCGTGCACGACGCACCAATGATCAGATATCGTTCGCACAACCCTGTGAACGATACTTGTTCACTGATGTGAATGGCCGAAGTCATGAACGACATCATTATCGCGGTATCACACTGAACGATGCGGCAGGTTGGCTGATCTTGGATTGTCTGATGTGAGAACATGTTCTCAAATCTGCGATCAACGATTTATTGTAGTCGTATCTTGGTGTCACACACAATGACGTCCTAATGATGACGTTTGAACGACTCCAAACCCGTGACGTTTGAGCGATATCTTTCACGATATCGTACCGTGTAATGTAATTCAGAATTTCCTTGCCAAAGTTAAGTTTCTATCAAATGAGGTACCAAAAATCTGTTAACAGATTCCTTTAAAGGGAAGTTTTGCTTTATTTCAATGAGGGTCTACAGCTATACCACTTGCCCAAGTGGCCGTATTTTCATTTTTATGTTTTCTTTTTTCCTCTGCTTTTTCTAAGACTCATAGCTTTTTTTTTTTGCAGGTCGAGTTGTCATTTTGAATGCCTTTTTTTTACCATATAATGCACTGAAAAGTGGGGTGAGATGGTGAACAAAAAGGCAGTTCCACCATTGTTTTGGGGGTTTCTTTTGCATCATTCCTTGTACGGTAAGACTGTGTTCACACACACCATTTTAAATCCCTTTTTGTGGGTCTGTTTTTGCATTGAAAATGCTGTGAATGGATCACTCAAATGGAATCCCAGCAAAATCAATGGGTTTTCACTTTTTGCCATTCAGACTGGGAATTTGTGGTGTTATCCGTTTTTTTCCCTTGAAAAGTGATCCATCCAAGAAAAGTACATGTTAGTTTCTGTAGCGTTTTTTGAAAACCCCCTTAAATTAATCCCTTCCTAACATTTGTCATTCATGAACAGCAAGTTGGAATGTATGGGGTGTGCATGGATTGGGCTGGGCTCACCCCATACCCTGCAGGTAAACAGTGTTTCACAGCCAGGATCTGCCTCTAACAGCCACTTTTAAACTGTTAAATGCCGCTGTCAGAAATTGATTAACAGAGTGTCGGCATGGCGGTGCATCATTCACTGTGCCCATCGGTGTCCCTGTGATGCAATTGCGGGGTGTTGATGGGTTGCTGTGACAGCAAGAGATCTGCTGAAGACCTCTGCACCAGCAATCATAAAGCTCCTTTGAAGCTCAGCCTGGGGCCAGTCTTCAAACAAGAGGATGATTTTTGCTATATGCAGCAATATTGTGATATTAAAAAAATGTGTTGCCACCAAATCCAGAAAGGTCTGATCTATCAAAATTAAATTATTATCTTGATCGAAACCAAAAAACAACTAAATAATACCAAAGGTGCATTTTTTTTGATCACCACTAAAAAATGCAGTAAGAAGCTATGAAAGGCTACATCTATCCCAAAATAGTATCAATAAAAACACTGTCCTGCCCTGCAAAAAAATAAGCCCTCACATAGCCCCATTAACTGAAAAATGTAAACATGTCTCAAAGAATAGGGATATAATGAGAAAAATATGTTTTTGTTTCTTACAAATTTAAAAAAAAAAGGTTTTCACCACTAAAATACTTAAAATAAAATTAAAAAAAGGGAAAACTTAAGTATTGCTGTAATTGTACTACCCTGGACAATCACAATGCCAAGTCTTTTATTCCACATAATGTACACCGTGAAACAATTTACAAAAAACAATGTCAGAATTGTGGGATTTTTCCCGTTTTCCTGTTCACTTTGTGGTGTCAGTCAAAAGTACAACTTGTCCAATAAATTAGAAACCTTCACGTGGACCCAAAAAAAGTTATGGCCCTTGGAAGAACGGGAGCAAAATTAAAGAAAACTCAAAAAGGCTCAATGGACATGTTGGGAAAGTTGAAATTCGAAACTAAGCGCACCTTGATGGCTTTGTTTGTTTCAAATCACTGTATTGGAGGGGAAAAATATTAGAATCTGAGAATCCTCAGTAGTTAATACCTTTATAATGTCTAACTGAAAATAAGGTAAATAATAGCTTTCGAGACAACTCAGGTCTCTTCTTCAGACTGGTACTAGCCTGATGAAGAGACCTGAGTTGTTGCGAGAACTTGCTATTTGTTACCATATTTTCAGTTAAGGCCACGTTACACGGCACAACATCGTTAATGATATCGCTTAAACATCATGGGTTTGGAGTTGTTCAAGCGACATTGTTAGGACGTCGTTGCGTGTGACTCTGCAAAGTTGTAACGATAAATCGTTGGATTGTTGATCGCAGGTTTGAGAACATGTTCTCAAACCACAAGATCAATGATCAGTCAACCTGCTATATCGTTGTGTGTGACACTGCGATAACGATATCGTTCATAACTTAGCCCATTCACAGCAATGAGCAGGTATAGTTCGCTGGGTTGTGTGAACAATACCAGCTCACAACATCGTTGGTGTGTCGTCCACGATATCTAGACGTGTGACATCTCACCAGCGATGTCAAAACGGTGTCTGAAATGACCGCGCGCTCACGAGATTGTTGCCGACATCGTTCCAACATCGTGCCGTGTAATGGGGCCTTTAGCCGTTAAAAGGTATCAACCACTGAGGATTCTCAGAGTGTAATATTTTTCTATCTACTGGCTAGCACAGTACAAACATATATATTACTTTATCTGTATTGGAGTAAAGAAACTAAATTATTAAATTCTACAAATGTGGGGACCAAAAACAGATACAAAAACAGATACAAATGAGATCAGAAACAACTGTATTTCTGTGGTTATCTTTCAGATTTAGTTTTTACAAGGTTTAGTCTGTGTTCTATTACTTCTGCACATTTTTCTGGTTTTTGTGCAGAATTTTTGCATCAAAAAATGGATCCATTATTGTCAGGCCAGCAAAGTCTATGACATTTCTGAAATGCTGTGCCAACATCTGCATTTTACCTTATCAGGTATTGCTGCAAAAACCTGATCAGAAAATGAAGTAGATTGTCATATAAGTGATCCAGTTTTGGAGCAAAAACGCAGCAATACTGACCCTGCCCGGTGAGCCCATGGCGAGCTCCGGTGATTTCTTCCTTCCGGGCACCGCAGATGCTATGTTTTGCGATCTTCCAGGACCTGCCCACCATGTGATTCAGGCTGTCACATGGTGCACAAGATCTTGCAGTATTGAACCAGGAAGTAAGAAATCACCAGTCACCGCAGGATTGCCGGAGGGTGAGAAAGTGTCTGTGTGCGCGTGTCTGTGTGTCCCCTTATTTGTGCTGTGTTTGTATGTGCACAAATGCAGCTGCAAAAGTGATCTGTTTGTGCTGCTTTGAAAACCTGATAAAGTTTTCATGCAGAATTTTCATGAGCACAAATGGATCACATTCTTTGTGTGCGCACATAGCCTTAGATACTATTGCTGCACTGTCTGCACACACACATTGACTCACTGTGTAATGAGACATGCAGATAAACCTTAATGAGGCTCTTCAACTATAACCTTCTTCTTTATTGGTAATGGATATGGCAGGATGAGATATAACTATGGGGTGATAGAAGAGTGAATAAGAATACATGACTGAATAGTACAAATCACCTACATTCAGTCATACCCTATATGAGACAACACATATTCTATCTTACCATTTATACTAGAACAACCAATTCAAAAAGGACCCTTAACTACAATGCATGGCCCTCCTACAACAACACAATTCCGAAATTACAACCCAGGAGTCAGGCCGATATATTAAAAAATGATGATTATTTATTAATTTAGTCAAAAACTGGTTACAAAGAAGATATCACAGGAACAACCCACTTGGTATATCATAATCCATATATAGTCAGAGTTCAACCACAAATACATACATAATCCAATGTATGCGAAACGCGCATTAGGGGGCAGTCACAGGCAGGTAATATAATTTAATCCTCTTGGTCTTGTTTTGACATTTGTCAGTACATGGGAGTTCTGTTTTGGGGCCCTTTACATTGGTCTTCTGGATTCATTGCATTATGTTTTTGACTAAAGTAATAATAAATAATCATAATTTTTAAATATATCGGCCTGACTCCTGGGTTGTAATTTCGGAATTGTTTTGTTGTAGGAGGGCCATTTGTTTCAACCAGAGCTGGGGTGCATGGGGTACTCGGTCACCGGGGCTTCTGTGTGGGATGTCACGGATGGTCGGTATCCCCGATGCCGTGCCCTGGCGAACAACTATACCAGGTGTTGATGGTAAACGGTGGGGGTGAAAGGGGTTATTTACAGGGGAACGTGACGCCACCTGTAGAGTCCGGTAAGGTGGTACCGGCGCTGCCAGCCGGCCACTGAGGTGATGGAGGGGGCAGCAGTGTATGGTACAGCTCCCCACAGGTGGAGCTTTACCTCAGGGCAGCTATGATGGTGGTGAGACGGTGAGGGAGGACAGTGATGATAAATGGTGGTGCAGTTCTTACCCCTCTGCTGTAGATGTTGATGATGTTAAGTCTTTTGAGCTGCGGCAGGAAGAATAACAGAAACCAATTCTTGTTTAACTTTGCTTTACTCGGTACCGGCTGATGGCATAACAATACACGGTACAGTTTGATTTAGGGTGCTGTTACCAACTCAGGATTTCTCTTAAGGAGTCTTTAGATGTTCTTTCTCTGTCTTTCAGGGTTTCTATTCTCTTTCTAGATCTTTCTGTCTTTCCCACCTTTGAAGAGCTCACCCGCCAGTCCTGCAGTCTGTATCTAGTAGGCTTAAATTGACTATTACCGGTCCAAATGGGAACAGCAGGAACGCACAAGTTTCCCACCTGACACCGGGTTTCAGTCTTTCCTCACTAGTGTAGGACCGTCTTTTGGGCATGAGGGGTGAGGTACCTTTGTGGGGCTGTCAGCAACCCGGTCCTGTTGGGCCTGCAGCTCGTCGGTTTCGCAGTCAGGGCTGAACTCCTGGCTGCCTCGGTAGTCCGTGTCACCTGTGAACCCTCAACATGACCAGCTGGTTCCTACCAGTCTTGGTCCGTTGCCATCTGTCCTGGGCCCCCTCATAAAGATGGGGTACCCTCCACTCAGGTGAGCTGCCAGGCGTGACCACACGGTCTGCCTTCCCAAGCCGTCTGAGGTAAATTCTTAACTGTCACTCTGCTCTATCCTAAGCTCCGCCCACCACCTGTGGAACCTACTATATTACAGTTCCCCCTACTCTAAGTGGTGCGGTCCTAAGTGAGTGCTAAAAATAGACTCCATAAGATTTAAATCGTAACCTGGCAACTTACAAGGAAAAACACATTTTATATTCAAGTGTAATACCATTCTGTGGCGCATACCCGCAGGGGCGCCACACACCCCCTTGGTGAAACACACCCGTCCGCGGGTGTCAAACCAAACCTGGAATAAAAATGCATTTTACATATAACATTGAACATTTTTAACAGATATCAACAATAAGATTGCTTCTTTTCTTCCCTTGCGGGAGGCTCACTGCTTATAACGTTGCATCAAACTTTGGCTATAATCTAGTCCATATTGGCCCAACTGGGACCAGGTAACAAGTTCTTTGATTAATGTCCATCAAGTGCTGAAAAAGGAAAAAGAAACAGTGCAATGCAAGGAAAATATACATTTAAAACGATTCTGCTCACACTTTAAACAGTGCAATACCGGGTTAACTCTTTACTGCTCAACTTTACTGACCCGGATTGCAAACCTCCCACTGAGACCTGCGTGGCGTTTATTTATCCCCACAATACAGGTCCCGGTCCAGGTGGCCCTGGGGAACTGCAGATAGATGGACTCTCCTTTCTCCAACCGCTGATGCTGGTACCGCGACCCTCCATAGCTCGCGGGGCCCGGCCTCCTCCGTACCACCGGCTCCTTCAGGAACTGGATGAAGTCCTCCGCCTCGGTGATATCCTCCTCTCCGGGCTCCACAAGGGCTGCATAAACCGGTCCCAGGGAATCAGCAGCTGGGACTGCCATTGCCTCACAGCCGGTTACAGGTAACAGGTCCGGAGCCTGACCAGGTATATTGAGTCCGCTCCCGGCCGCATCCTGCTTAGTTCTTATAGTCCATAACCGGTGTGGGCTGGCGCTCGACCCGCCCCCTTGGTTGATTGAGAGCAATGGGGGCGGGGAGACTTTTTGGCGCCTCTTGAACGGCCTATGTTTATTGAGGGGCCGAGGCATGCCCCTAGGCCGGCACATTGTTGTTTATGCACTTTTAAGCCCGCCCACCACAAAGTTCCTATGGGCAAGTCTTTCGGGCTTTTCCGGAGCCCGCCACTGCCTTCGTCACTCCTCGGCAGAGCGGAGGGGGCGGGGCTTATCTTCCCGCTCTTTCTCCTGCTGTAGTGACGCAGTTTGAATTTATGAGGCGGTGTAATGGCGGCTCGGCTCAGTTTTTTTATAATCCACACAGTTAGACAGTAATAAAGTTGTTAAGGCACACTTCACCCGGTAGATACCAGGCTGGTTCGTCCTGTTCGTGACGCCAATTTGTTTCGACCAGAGCTGGGGTGCATGGGGTACTCGGTCACCGGGGCTTCTGTGTGGGATGTCACGGATGGTCGGTATCCCCGGTGCCGTGCCCTGGCGAACAACTATACCAGGTGTTGATGGTAAACGGTGGGGGTGAAAGGGGTTATTTACAGGGGAACGTGACGCCACCTGTAGAGTCCGGTAAGGTGGTACCGGCGCTGCCAGCCGGCCACTGAGGTGATGGAGGGGGCAGCAGTGTATGGTACAGCTCCCCACAGGTGGAGCTTTACCTCAGGGCAGCTATGATGGTGGTGAGACGGTGAGGGAGGACAGTGATGATAAATGGTGGTGCAGTTCTTACCCCTCTGCTGTAGATGTTGATGATGTTAAGTCTTTTGAGCTGCGGCAGGAAGAATAACAGAAACCAATTCTTGTTTAACTTTGCTTTACTCGGTACCGGCTGATGGCATAACAATACACGGTACAGTTTGATTTAGGGTGCTGTTACCAACTCAGGATTTCTCTTAAGGAGTCTTTAGATGTTCTTTCTCTGTCTTTCAGGGTGTCTATTCTCTTTCTAGATCTTTCTGTCTTTCCCACCTTTGAAGAGCTCACCCGCCAGTCCTGCAGTCTGTATCTAGTAGGCTTAAATTGACTATTACCGGTCCAAATGGGAACAGCAGGAACGCACAAGTTTCCCACCTGACACCGGGTTTCAGTCTTTCCTCACTAGTGTAGGACCGTCTTTTGGGCATGAGGGGTGAGGTACCTTTGTGGGGCTGTCAGCAACCCGGTCCTGTTGGGCCTGCAGCTCGTCGGTTTCGCAGTCAGGGCTGAACTCCTGGCTGCCTCGGTAGTCCGTGTCACCTGTGAACCCTCAACATGACCAGCTGGTTCCTACCAGTCTTGGTCCGTTGCCATCTGTCCTGGGCCCCCTCATAAAGATGGGGTACCCTCCACTCAGGTGAGCTGCCAGGCGTGACCACACGGTCTGCCTTCCCAAGCCGTCTGAGGTAAATTCTTAACTGTCACTCTGCTCTATCCTAAGCTCCGCCCACCACCTGTGGAACCTACTATATTACAGTTCCCCCTACTCTAAGTGGTGCGGTCCTAAGTGAGTGCTAAAAATAGACTCCATAAGATTTAAATCGTAACCTGGCAACTTACAAGGAAAAACACATTTTATATTCAAGTGTAATACCATTCTGTGGCGCATACCCGCAGGGGCGCCACACATGCATTGTAGTTTAGGGTCCTTTTTGAACTGGATGTTTTTGTCTGGTTTTTCATATTCCCACGTTACCCTCATTATGGATATTAGATCCAGGGATCAAACTTGGTTGTCCCGTATAAACTCTGTTTTTAATGGTGATATCAATGTGGTCCAGCCTACAAGTAATGGACATACAGAGCTCGGAAACACCCTTAAAATATTATATAAAAAACGTTTAAGAATGTGGTGGAATAAGGCATCATTGGAAAGTTACTTGGCGAAAAATCTGATACCACGTGGTCTACGGGTTAAAGTAGTACCATCGCTTCCTGTAGATGACGGGACCTTTTGTGGAAAATGGGAAGAGGCGTGTAATGTATGTTCGAGAACCTTTATTGAGTTATTAATCGGCTTGAATAGAAAGAGATTGGAGACTCTGGTGACAGAGATAGAGTGCAATCAAAATAAGTTGAGAGAGATCAGCTCTGTGGAAGAAGTTGAGACATTTAAGGTGGAGATCGACAAATTGTTTGTGACCTGGGAGAAGGAGGTGCAAGACAATAAGTCAAAAAAATTCCAACGTGATCTTCACGACTACCAATCACGTACTGTCCAATTCAAAAAGGGGGAACCCTTATTCCAAATGAATGGCCCTCCAAATACAACACAATTCCAAAATTCAAACCCAGGAGTCAGGCCAGTATAATCAAATATAATATTTTTATTTATTAAATATATCAAACACTGATTAAAAATGGAGATATACAAAACAACCACAGGACAGGAATTACCCCACTTGGTATAGTTAGAATCATGTATTTACATAAAGTCCATCATCTTATTCCATACACAATGCATAGAGCTATATACGCCAAAATCATAAGCCCCACAATGAACCTCCGCTAAACAATCACAAATTGGCAAGTGCCACAATTGAACCAAGGGGGTAAAATATGTATTACCTGCCTGTGTTGCCCCACTAACGCGCGTTTCGCGTTGCCTTCGTCTCAGACATGTCACTCATGGGATTCTCTCATAGAAACCTGACGCCACTATTATTATCCTTTCCTACCATAGTCCTATTTTTCTTTCCATGGAGGTTCCCGGGCTGGAAAGGAAAGGGTGGTCTTGGCGATTAAATAGCCATCTGTTAAGTGATGCCACCTGTCTGGGGGAGCTGAGATCCGATATAGCGACTTTTACTCAGTCACGCGCTAGATCCCACTTCTCTGACCATTAAATGGGAAGCACTTAAATACCTTTTGAGAGGTACGCTGGTAAAACAAGGGGCCAGATTAAAGAATATCCGAAATGAACGGATTAGCGACCTATTATCACAGATTCGCTGTCTCGAGGCTGAGCACAGGTCGTCCCGCAGCCACGAGTTATTGATAGACCTGACCACAAAGAGGCTCGAATTAAAGAATTTTTTTAGATGACCAGTATCAGAGAGACAAGGAGCGGACAAAAGGATTTTTCTATAAAAAGGCTAATACATGTGGTAGACCTTTAGCACGATTGTTGCACCCCAGAAGGGGCCCCACATATATCTCTTCCATAAAAACGTCCACGGGTAAGATGGTTCATAGTAACAAGGACATATCGGGAGTTTTCCAAAAATTTTATACAAAGGTATACAATTTAAAAGGGAAATTCTCTGATATGGACCCTCATGCTTTAAGAGCTAAAATACAGTCGAATATCGACAAAGTTAAGATTCGGACTTTGTCTGAGGATGATTTGCTCTTCTTGAAGGGGGACATAAAGGAGGAGGAACTGTCTAAAGCAGTCAAAGCCACCCTGACATCACGGAGCTCGGGCCTGACGGTTTTATGCCCATATTTTATAAGACCCTGCTCGGTGACTTGCTGCCTCATGTGCTTTTAACTTTTAAAGCAATCTCAGAGGGAGATACATTTCCCCCACAGGCATTGGAGGCACATATTTGTGTGATCCCCAAGCGTAATAAAAATCTCTTAGAGACGGCGAGTTACCGTCCTATTTCTTTAATTAATGTGGACGTGAAGCTGTTTGCCAAAATTTTGGCTGACAGGCTTTCCTCGTTGCTCCCCTCAATCATCCATTTAGACCAAGTGGGCTTTGTCAGGGGCCGGGAGGCACGGGACAACATTATTAGATCTCTTCTCCTTATTGAGAAGGCTAGGGTGTGGAAGTCCCCTCTTTGTTGTCAATTGACGCAGAGAAGGCCACTAGACTTTCTTGTGGGAGGCGCTGGAGCACATTGGCTTGGGTTGTAGATTCATGAATGGGGTCTCATCTCTATATTCCAGTCCATCAGCTAGGGTGAGAATAAATGGAAATTTGTCCGGGTGGTTCCTTGTGAAGAATGGGACGAGACAAGGGTGCCCGCTATCTCCTCTGCTCTATACCATTGTTATGGAGCACTTGGTTAAAGCCATTAGAGACAATTGCAACATCCAGGGAAAGATAGTAGGGGACACCCATCACAAGGCAGCACTTTTCGCGGATGATGTCCTTTTGTACGTTACTTACCCGACCACTACTTTTCCAGTTTTATTGAGGGAGTTTGAAACATTTGAAAGTCTTAGTAACTTTAAAGTCAACTGCTCGAAAACTGAGGCACTGGACGTTTCGTTATCCCCAGCTGAGGTGTCCTCCCTGACGAGGGATTTTTCATTCCGTTGGAAAAAGGGTCACATATCCTATCTGGGTGTAAGTCTTCCTGATGATCTGACTAATGCCTTCCATTTGAACCATCAGGCCATATTGAACAAGGTGGGGTCCTTGCTGGAGTCGTACAGACCTTTAAAATAGTCCTGGCTTGGCAGAATCCATGTCATAGTGATGGATATCTTGCCAAGATTTTTATATATTTTTCAAGCGGTACCTATCTGGCCACATGGTTCATTTTTTCACAAACTCCGCTCCTTGGTCTCTAGATTTATTTGGAAAGGCATGAAACCTAGAGTGAGATTTGGGGTCTTGTCTGTACCTCGGGATGCGGGAGGAGTTGGATTGCTTAATCTCCGCAAATATTGTCTGGCAGCGATTATAGTGAGACTTATCGACTGGAAATTTAAAGCCACATCCAAACAATGGGTACTGATCGAGCAAGCTGGTGTGAACATACTTCTTCACTACCTCCAATGGATTCCTTTGCAGGCTTCAGACTTTCCGGGGCGTCCTGCTTTCCTCACCACTGAGGCGCTCAGGGCATGGTGTGTAACCCGGGGAGAGATGCCTGAGATGCCGCTGGCGAGTTCCCTGACCCCGCTGTTTTGTAATCCGCCTTTCCACCCTGGAGTGTCCAATCGGACTCTTTTTATTGTGGAAAGCTAGGGATGAAACTTGTGTCGGTCATATTTTGAGGTATGGCGAGCTTCCCTCATTTAACGTCCTACAAAATGCATCTCCGGACGTGAGATTGAAATGGTGGGAATATTTTCAGCTGAGGTCCTTTTTATGTTTGACCGCCTTTCAGAAAGGCCCGAGTATTACTCTAACCCCTATGGAAGAAGTTTTTGCAGCGGACACAGCACCTTCTAGAGGAATTTCAGCCATATATCACATCTTATCTATGGCAATCAAATCTGAGGCCCACAAATACCGGTTGGCCTGGGAGAAAGATTTGGGGAGGGCCGTCTCGATCGCTGAATGGGAAAAGTGCTTCCTTATGGTTCGGAGGACATCTGGTTCATGTGACGCATTGGAAAAGTGCTATAAGCTACGCTTCAGGTGGTACCTCACTCCGGACAGGTTGCACCGGTATTTTCCTGCCACCTCGCATTTTTGTTGGAGATGTGGTTTTGAAGTTGGAACTTTGCTTCATGTCTGGTGGGGCTGCTCCCTGATCAGAGAGTTCTAGCAAGCACCTTGAAGGCACCCCTGAGATGGCCTTGCTCTCTCTGCTCCCTGGATTATGGAAAATTCAAAAGAAAGATATTCTCCACTTTTTCCTCAGTGCGGCTCGAGCTGTGATCCCCCCATTGGAAAGATCAGACTCTACACGACTTTATGCCTACCTGGTCTGAGTGGATTTTCTTTAAAGATGCTCCCAATTTTAAAGACCTGTCCTCATGAACTTGACCAGGCTTAAAGGATTCTGCTCTATTCGATTAACTTTTGTAGTAACCTGGCGCATGCTCCATATACTTTATTCTTTGGCCTTCTAAGCTATTTTTCTTCTCTTGCCTTTTCTCTGTCTTTCCCCCTACTTTTTCCTTTCCCCCCTGGACGACTAAAGGTTTGTATAAGTTTATTTTTTCCCTCCTGTAAACCCAACAGGAGCTAGGGAATCTCCTCTTGCGACCCAGATCGTAAGAAGATATAAATGTTTGATGTGTTACGAGAGGTTTACAGATGTTGATTTGGCGTTGAGACACATGGGAGGTGTACTACGCTGGTTCATAGCTTTATTGATACTCTACTTCTCTCTTTAAGTGGAGGTTATGTTTAACCCCACCAAATAATGTGCTGTTTAATGTATCAAAACTGCTAATAAAGACAAATTTAACAACAATCAGACGTTCCTGATTAGTGAATCAGGACTGTCAGAGAACTAGTGTGCAGCTCCGTGTATGTCTCACCACTAATTCTTACTCCTGGTGGGGACTGGAGTAAGTATTATGGCTTAGCGAAGTTTGTCAAAAACAGTGGAAAAACACCAGTCACAACATTTTAGCGCAGCTTCGAGTTGTGCTAAAACTTTGCGACTTTTCAACGTTCTGGTGTAAAAACTTTTGATGAATGGCGACCTACATTTTTGCACTAGCCCAATGTGCCTATTTGCATGGAATTTAACTTCAGGCAAAAAATAGTATGGTAAGGTGCAGCAAGATACAGCGCTAAATTTACTGACTAATTACGCTAGGGCAGTCCATTCATTCAGTTGACCACAGTCAATGTGTTCACGTATAGTTTAGTACAACATACGTCAGTGTGTTAGACCTTGCTGGACTGCTTCCAACCAGATGGCAAGGACAAGGCTGGTAAATAGATCTCACTTGTTAGCTCCGAGCTGTTGCTTTCTGCTGAAAATACAGCTCATTATAAATAGAATGGGAACATTCTCATTTTTTTCACCTTGAATCTAGTTAGAGCAGAACGTTTTACAGATGCCCAGTGAAACGTCTTTGCCTGTACGCAGCAAGGGCTCAATAAAGGAGGACTTTGTGAGGGCAAACATTAATGATTTATTGGCCAAAAACAAATATTACTTACAAATGCATGATCGCGTATTCCCAAATGTTGGATTGTCTAGCTTCCCGGCTACACATCACTAACGTAAGACATGCTGTTTATAAGCATGGTGCATTGCTAACAAAATAAGAAACCTGAAATATTCACAGCAGAATATCATTTTCGGAAGATTCAGGTTAAATTTAAAACTTACCTGTCATTTCAGGCAACTGTTCAGAATAAGCTGTCATCTGGGTAATATTCCTTGCTTTTTAGGCTTTATACTTTGCACCGGCGCCATAGACCCCCATGTCAGGGGGCGCCGGATTGCAGCACACCGGGAGGATCCCGGAGGATCAGCTTTTATTCCCCAGACACAAAAATGCTGTCCGGATTCTCTCGGACAGATGGAAGCCAGATGGCAGATACCTGCCATCCGGCTCCATTCGACCCTATAGCATACCATGGGGCTGAAATCCGGTCCGAGGCCGTCAGGTTCACCCCTGACAGCCCTGGATCGGATTTCACCGTGGTGTGAAGCCGGCCTTAGTCTGTTTCAGTAGCCTACACATTCATGGGGAAGACTGCTGACAGATGTCAAGAAGGCAGTCATTGCCACATTCCACAAGGAGGGTAAGCCACAAAAGGTCATTGCTAAAGAAGCTGGCTGTTCAGAGTGCTGTATCCAAGCATATTAATGGAAGGTTGAATGGAAGAAAAAAAATAAAGGAAAAAAACATACTTTTCATTAGACCAACATTTATGATTTAAAAATCATTATTTCAGTTGGTCTTATATAATATTCAAATTTTCTGACTTTTGATTTTCATTGGCTCTAAGCCATAATCATCAACATTAACAGAAATAAACACTTGAAATAGATCACTCTATCTATAATGACTCTATATAATATATGTGTTTCACTTTATGTATTGAATTGCTGAAATAAATAAACTTTTTGATGATATTGTAATTTATTGAAATGTACTCTGTTGCAGGCTCTAACTTTAGTTTTCAGTTGTCTATCAGTTAGTGGCTGGAGACTATCTGCTATATCATAATCCTAAATGGACAGTGCTCTTTGGTCTGCAGATAATAAACTAAACCGAAACTCCAAGAGGTAAAAGATAATGGTGCCTTTAATCCCAACGCGTTTCTGAGCGCTTCCACGCTCCTTCATCAGGAAAGTAACCACGTGGTTGGAGGTTCGGTTTATTATCTGCAGTGTGCACGGACCAAAGAGCACTATCCATTTAGTATTATTTCTACAACCACAGCTAATGCGTGGAGTGTGGGTCCAGCGGCAGCTACAATACCTAATTTACTTCAGTTGTGGGTCTCACAACCTCACAAGGTGAGCAGTAACATTAGCATATTGCTTGCTATTATTGTAAAAGCATAAGACACTATTGCGCTTGTGTTTCCCCGTCTCTCTTGTTCAGTATCTGCTATATCATGTCTCTCATAAACTGCACACAGAGACAAGAGGAGTTCCTGCTCCCTTTTGTCTATGTAGCACACCCTCAGACAAAACAGCAGCGTGGAGGACATTATACTGTAGTATTGAGCAGTGTAGCTGTGAATCTAGAACTTGAGTTGTAATACTTACTAGTAATCTGCATCACACTGGCACTTAAGTAATCCTCCAAGAGTATCAGTATTCAATAGTACGGCTGCAAGATTCTTACCAGATAGCACATTACTTCTGTGAAGCTTCATAAATAAAACTTCATATGTATAACCCTAACTCCTGAAGATATAGCAAAGAGTTGGGCTTGTGTTTCAACATGTGATGGTCATGCAAGAAGATTCAAAACTACTTGATATTGTTAGGACACTTTGCAGTTAGTTGGAATACCTGTCAGGCTGGCTTCACACCATGTTTTTTGGGATCCTGTTCTGTCCGTTTTGAAAAGGACAGAACAGGATCCTGTTTTGCCTCCCATGTATCCCTACGGTGCCGGATTGGCCATAAATGGCTGTCCGATTCTGCCAATTCAGTCCTGGACTCATTTCTGCCCTGTTTTTTTTCGGCCCCAAATCAGAGACCGCTCCAATTTTGGGCTCCAGTGAAAAAAATGGACAGAAACTAATCCAGGGTGATCCAGCGCACATAGCATGGGAGTCTATGGGTGTCGGATCTGGGAAACAACAGGATTGTTTCCCGGATCCGGTTTTAGTGTACTGAGCATGGTCAGTACACTAAAACTGGTCTGTTCCCGTGTGACATCTGTGTAATTTCACTTTAGCACTGTATCTACATACACTGCTATAGTGAAATTAAAGAAAGCAATGTGTTACCAATAAAAAAAATGCTCACCTCTCCGCCGAGTGTCCCGCGATGTGATGTGTCCACCTCTGATGGCTGCAGGACCTTAATCAGCTGACCAGCAGCAACCAATCAGCTGATGTGTCACATAACAGCATCAGCTGAGCGGTTTAAATCGCCTGCCAAAACTGATTGGCGGGCGGCAGTTTAAACCGTTCAGCTGATCCTGTCATGTGACACTTCAGCTGATTCGTTACCGCCGGTCAGCTGATTGTCACGTCCTACTGACGGACCCCACACGTGGACCCACTGGACCGCGTAGTGCTGGTGCCAATACCTGGTTGACAGAGAGGCGGACCAGTACAGTAAAGTTAACAGGTTTATTGAACAGAACACAGAACCATGCCCCAGGGGAGGGCCACCCGGCCACAGCACCGGAATACCACCGAAGGAGGCCCCGGAGCGCTTAACCCCTATACAGGGATACCGCCGGTACCAACCTCGGAAGGACCAATGAAGCGGACACGGGTGTTAAACCGACCCAAGGCAACGTGGAAACAACACCGCAACCGGGTATAAGATAGGACACGGGGAACCGGGAACACGGGGAATCTGGAGCAGGACTTGCGACAGCGATCTCAGCATGGAAGAGATCCGAGTAACAGGCCAGGAACACGGGAGTCAGCGAGGAGCCGGCAGGGAGGAGATCTGCAGGAAGGAACACACAGAAATCAGATATCAAGCAAGATAAGGAACAACCTAACCAGACCAGGAATAGCAAATTCACTAAATAGAAATTGCCCTGGCAAAGACTGACTGGAAACAGGAAGTTTATATCACAGCAGGGCAGTCCTGATTGGCAGGACACAGAAGCATGGTGATTGGCTGAGGGGAGGAGCATGCTCCCTGCAGTTCTCCAGCAGATACAGGTTTGGAGATGTAGTTTCATGTGCTCAAGCAGTAGCCCCGGAAGTGAGGAGATGAGCAGCGCTACTCAAGCAGGGGGCGCTGGAACCCTATGGCTGGGGACGGGTGCGCGCACCCGAGGAGCAGACGAAGCCCTGGAAGCCGCAACCCGACCGACCAATGGGCGGCGGCTGCCAGCGCCCCGGAGCCGTCGGCAGACAGACGACACCCGGGAACCTGGACACCGGGCAGGAGCGGTAGGAGCCGGAGGAGTGGAGGTAGCAGGCCGAGGAGCACGGGCAGCAGACCCCCGGGTGGTGACACTGATTAAGGTCCTGCAGCCATCGGAAGTGGATGCCTCGCATCATGGGACACTCGGCAAAGATGTGAGCATTTTATTTTATTCTTTTAACCATTGCTTTTCTTAATTTCGCTTTCGCAATGTATGTAGATACATTGTGAAAGTGAAAGTAACAGCCCCGACACCACTTTGCAGGTTCGACTTCCCCCAGCTCTTTCTGTGTAAGGATCCCTTAAAATCCCGGATCCAGACACAGAAATGGCTTCCGGAGTTACACATCTGGTCCTGTCCATACCTGTCTGTGTGGTCCTGCAAAAAACAGGATCCCCACGGACAGGAACAAACCATGGTGTGAACCCAGCCTCAGTGACCCCGGTCTCTTACACTCATTTCGAAACAAAACTCCTAAACCTAATCTTTTATTAAATAGTCATTTGAAGTCATGTAATCCAGAAGTAGACTTTAGCAACACCATAAATGGGAGAAGATGGAGATCAATAAGTATTTTAATGCAATTGCACTGTTTTGCTGGGAGTGCTTCCTTAAGTTGTTAAAACTTATGTTCTGCCTTTTCTAAAATATAACAAGGAGAGAAACATTAAGGAGATTGTCTGTCCTGAATCCATATAACATGCTCAGTCAGTTAATGCTTGCTTATGGAAAATAAGGCATTAGATCTCCCTGCATGTGAAGCCCCCTCCCCCATGAACTACATAGAGCTGTTGGCTGAATGATGGTTCAGCTGGCAGCTCTTTTACCCGATTTTCCCGTACACAGGACTGCTCGCTCTCTGTGAAGGAGTCGATGGTTTGTCTCTTAAGCTGGAGTTGCATGCGAGATACTTACATGAGTCTCGCATAACTCACCCGTTACAGCCGCCGGCTCTCTGGACAGGAGAGTGTCAGGTGTGTGTGTTTCTATGCAGCTGACACGCTCCTGTCCAGAGAGCCAGCGGCCGTGCCAGGTGAGGTATGCAAGACTCTGTGAGTATCTCGGATGCATCCGTGCGTCTCCTTAGTCTTAGGACTTAGGCTGGCTTTACACCACGATCTTTGTGATCCGGGGCTGTCCAGTGTGAACCGAATAGATCCAGATCTGATTTCGGCCCCATAGTATTCCTTTGCATTGTTTTGCCATCCGGTTTCCATCTGTCCAGGAGGGTCCGGTAGAATTCGGGTTTTTACCCTGGACACACAATCGCAGCTTGCTGAAATTCAGTGTCCGAGGCAAAATTCTGAAAAAATCTGATCCTCCCGGATCCGACGCACCCTACAATGGGAGTCTATGGCGCCGGATCCGACAGAAAATCTGTTCCGGCTCCCAGACCGTGGAGAGCTCCCCGCTGAGATTTCAGGACCCTGGCTAGCTCTCCGCTAGCCGCGATTTTGAAATTTCAGCAGGGGACAGCCCCTGAAGCTGTGATCTGCTGATTCTGGCAGAAAACAGGACTGGAGGGCATATTTGCCCCCCCGGTTCTGTTCTGTCCGGGGCTGTCAGGTTCTGTCCGGTACTTCCTACAGAACACCGGACAGAACCTGACAGGGGAAAATCATAGTGTGAAGCCAGCCTAAGGGTAGGGACACACTTCAGTTCCTGATCAGTTTTCCTGATCAGTGTTCATCAGTTTGTGTGCCAAAACCCAACACAGTTGTCAATCTTTCAACTATACTTTTTCTCTGCAAGGTTCACTCCTGGTTTTGGCACACAAACTGATGAACACTGATCAGGAAAACTGATGAGGAAAACTGATCAGGAACTGAAGTGTGTCCCTACCCTTAGAAAACAAAAAGAGTCAGCAGTCTGAAAGAAGACATGCTAGATAATTATCTCACCTGACTTCACCTGTTAGGCCATGTGCACACATTGATTATTTGGTCAGTTTTTTACTTCAGTAGTTGTAGCCTAAAACCAGTAGTGGAACAATCAGAGGAAAAGTATAATAGAAACACGTCACCACTTCTGTATTTATCACCCACTGCTGGTTTTGGCTACAAACACTGAGGTAAAAAACTCACCAAATACCCAATGTGTGCACGTGTCCTAATGTGGGATCCAAGTCAGTATATAGCCATGTGCACACATTGAGTATTTGGTGAGTTTTTTACCTCAGTATTTGTAAGCTAAAACCAGTAGTGGAACAATCAGAGGAAAAGTATAATAGAAACACGTCACCACTTCTGTATTTATCACCCACTGCTGGTTTTGGCTACGAATACTAAGGTAAAAAACTCACCAAATACTCAATTTGTGCATGTGGCCTAAGACAGTCAGAATTCTGTCAACATCCATGGGTATGGACGATAGACTTTATTCTAGCTAGCTCCTACCTCCTAAAAAACTGATCCCTCTTTTGCTGTCACACAACTTGCAATTACTATAGAGTCTTGCTTAGTCGGTAACTCATTTCTGTTCAGAACACATATGAGCATTCCTGGTATTATCTGGCTGATAACCACCAAAAGGTATATGCTTTGACATGCTTTTGTAGTGAGTGTGACTCGCCCAGGGTATGGGGACTCGGGTGTCTGGGCCCTCATCTGCTGTGGGGTTGTCAACAGTGGCCTGCCCAGACCCGTGGCCCTGGTGTCTACTTTTAAAAAGGGGAGTTGGGAATGGGAATAAAGTTTATATTGTAGTTCTCGTGACGCCACCCGCAGCTACTGGTAATTGAGCACCAGCGCCGCTTCAGTCCTCCGGAGGGTGGTGGTATAGCGGCCTTGATGGTACTGCTCCCTGCAGGTGGAGCTAACCCCCCGGGGCATAGATGCACCGGTGATGGTAGGGGTGCTGGTGATGGACGGATGGATGAGCAGGGATCTGGCCGGGTGGTTGGATAACGGGACAGTCTCTGAGGATGGCAGGGGCACCGGGAAGGAACTGACACGCACACCGCTGGTTGCTCTTTACCTTTTTACTGGTGTTGAAGCAGGTAAATCGTCCAGAGTACCAGGTGTTCAGGATGCACTTCTGGGTCTCCACAGCGAGTGGGTATAAGACCTCCTGTTTGCTTTTCCCCGTGTGTGTAAAGCCCCTGCCTGTGTAGAACATTGCTGGCCTCCTCTGCTCTCTCGTCCTCCTCCTGTGCTGTCGTCGGGATACCCTCTGCTGACTACCGCTGATTCTCTCCCCACGGTGCCTGGCTCCCTGGTATTTGAATGCGCAGAAGTCCGGGAGACTGAAGTCTCCACAGTGTTCCGGTGTTCTCCACTGGGCCTGGTGTACTCCAGTGGACGCGGACTCCGGTGTCCGGTGGTTGCTCGGGGGTGAACCTAACGCTGGCTCCACAGTCCCCACTGTTCTGCTTCCTCTCTTTACCTCTCTCCGGTAGGCCTTGCAGGCCTACCGGAGACTGGTCAGGGTAACTGGCTCGGGCCTAACGCAGCACCGAACACCAGCACTTCTTTGCAGCTCTTGTAGCGTTTGCCACACTCTGACTAACTTCGCCCACAGCACCAGTATTTATAGGGGATCCTGCCTAAGGCAGCAGGTTGAGCTCCCCCTACTGTGCTGGGGTGGAAGGTGTTGTGTGTAACTGTGTACCTGCTGTGGAAACCCATCCATGCTGCGGGAGAGTCTTGTGGGCACCTGAGGTTAGCAGGGCACCACAAGTGCACAAAGGAGCCAATTCATTGAGCTGAGGGGTGTTTGTACCTTCCTTACCGGGCTATTTTTTTTCATTCTGATTAGTGTCACTTTATGTGGTAATAACTGGAAGACTTCAACATATTCCAGTAATTCTGAGAGTGTTTTTTTTTATAACATGTTCTCCTTCATGTTATAGGTAAATTGTGGTCGATATGATTAGTCTTTATTTAAGAAAATATGAAAATTTCAACAAAAATGTTTTAAAATGTTGCAATTTTACAACTTTAAATTTTTATAGCCCTAAATGAAAGAATTATACCACACAAAATTGCTAACAAGGATAACAGTAGAAAATGGGCCATATAAATAATTTGTGAAATTTCCTCTGAAGACGCCGATACCCCTTATGTAGAAAAGTAACTTGGCACTCAAAATATGAGGCAATATCTAATATATCAAGAAAAAAATATACAAGTTTGGTGTCTAAATTTCTTTGTCTGTACAGTTTTGCAAATATTGTGAATGTCAAAATCTGATACATTTTGGCTATGCTTTTTCTGGTGCGTTTTTTTAGCCCATAAACAATGGTTTCACTGGGAAAAGCAGATCTAAAAAGCACAGCCATAATTGACAGCTCATACTCCCCCTTTCCCCACAAAGGACCCTATTTTTGGAACGTACACCCTTCAAGGAATTCATCTAGGAAGGTGGGAACATTTTTCACCCATAGGCGATTCACAGAATTGTAGAACATTAGGCTGAGTAAATGAAATAATCCCATTTTTTACAATAAAATGTTCCTTGGCCCCAAATTTTTAATTTTGAAAAGGGTGATAGGAGAAAATGTACCGTACAATTCGTTACACAATTTCTCGTGAGTACACCAATACCCCATATGTGGTCAAAAACTACTTTTGAGAAAAGTGGAAAATTAGGTGACAAAAATAATTACCGTATATACTCGTGTATAAGCCGACCCGTGTATAAGCCGACCCCCCTACTTTTGCCCCCAAAACCTGGGAAAACCTATTGACTCGTGTATAAGCCGAGGGTGGACCCCAGCACAGGTATACAGCCCCCAGCAGTGTGGTATACAGCAGCCCCAGAGGTATATACAGCAGGCCCCCAGAGGTATGGTATATACAGCAGGCCCCCAGAGGTACGGTATATACAGCAGGCCCCCAGAGGTATATACAGCAGGCCCCCAGAGGTATATACAGCAGGCCCCCAGAGGTACGGTATATACAGCAGGCCCCAGAGGTATATACAGCAGGCCCCCAGAGGTACGGTATATACAGCAGGCCCCCAGAGGTATATACAGCAGGCCCCCAGAGGTATATACAGCAGGCCCCCAGAGGTATATACAGCAGGCCCCCAGAGGTATATACAGCAGGCCCCCAGAGGTATACAGCAGGCCCCCAGAGGTATATACAGCCGGCCCCCAGGAGGTATATACAGGCAGGCCCCAGGAGGTATATACAGGCAGGCCCCAGGAGGTATATACAGGCAGGCCCCCAGTGGGGTATACAGCAGGCCCCAGGGTATATACAGGCAGGCCCCAGGAGGTATATACAGGCAGGCCCAGTGGGTTATACAGCAGGCCCCAGGGTATATACAGGCAGGCCCCAGGAGGTATATACAGGCAGGCCCCAGGAGCTATATACAGGCAGGCCCCAGGAGCTATATACAGGCAGGCCCCAGGAGCTATATACAGGCAGGCCCCAGAGGTATATACAGGCAGGCCCCAGGAGGTATATACAGGCAGGCCCCCAGTGAGGTATACAGCAGGCAGGCCGCAGGAGCTATATACAGGCAGGCCCCAGAGGTATATACAGGCAGGCCCCAGGAGCTATATACAGGCAGGCCCCAGGAGCTATATACAGGCAGGCACCAGGAGCTATATACAGGCAGGCCCCAGGAGCTATATACAGGCAGGCCCCAGGAGGTATATACAGGCAGGCGCCCAGTGGGGTATACAGCAGGCCCCAGGGTATATACACGCAGCCCCCAGTGGTAGTATACAGGCCCCCAGTGGGGTATACAGCAGGCCCCAGAGTATATACACGCAGCCCCCAGTGGTAGTATACAGGCCCCCAGTGGGGGTATACAGCAGGCCCCAGGGTATATACACGCAGCCCCCAGTGGTAGTATACAGGCCCCCAGTGGGGTATACAGCAGGCCCCAGGGTATATACACGCAGCCCCCAGTGGTAGTATACAGGCCCCCAGTGGGGTATACAGCAGGCCCCAGGGTATATACACGCAGCCCCCAGTGGTAGTATACAGGCCCCCAGTGGGTTATACAGCAGGCCCCCAGTGGGGTATACAGCAGGCCCCAGGGTATATACACGCAGCCCCCAGTGGTAGTATACAGGCCCCCAGTGGGTTATACAGCAGACCCCCAGTGGCACTCGCCCCCCCCCCACACTGTGCAGAGCTCCCCCCTCCCGATGCATTATCTTACCATCCAGCCGCATCACCGCCGGTCCTGCCGTCCTTCCTCGCGCGCTGCGTTCCCGGTCTCATGTGACCCGGCGGTCGCAGTCGGATGACGTCATCGCGCCGGGTCACGTGAGAGCCGAACACAGCGCGAGAGGATGGACGGGAGCACCGGCGGTGATGCGGCTGGATGGTAATATAATGCATCGGGATGGGGGGGGGCTCTGCACAGTGTGGGGGGGGGGCGAGTGCCATTGGGGGCCTGCTGTATATGGGGGCCTGCTGTATAACCCACTGGGGGCCTGTATACATATGGGGGCTGTATTGCACGGCTCCCCCTGCCGCTGTGATGGGCGGGGGGAGCCGTGCATATCTAATGAGCGGCCCCATGTGACGGGCCGCTCTGTCAGGAGCCTCCCCACGCCTCCTCCAGCCTCCCCAGCACCCGGACACAGCCCCCACACAGCACATACCGTATAGACCCGTGTATAAGCCGAGGGGGGGACTTTTCAGCCCAATTTTTGGGCTGAAAAACTCGGCTTATACACGAGTATATACGGTACATTTTCTTCTCTAAAATGTTATTTTAGCCCCAAGTTTTTAATTTTTATAAGGGCTAATAGGAAAAAATGGACCATACAGTTTTTTATGCAATACCCTACATGGGAAGCAGCAGGATGCTACCTGACACCATTAAAATGAATGGGCAAAGAACTGATCCTGAAAAACCTGATCTTGCCTGATTGTAAAAACCGGTAGTGTGAAACCAATGAGTAAGGAACTTGTTTCCGAAACGCATCTAGTTAGACCTTTTGGGGTTGGGATGCGTATGCGTTTCACATAAATAAATAAAAGAATCCTAAAACTTTATGGACATGTGGCACTGGAGTATCTTTATCTTGAGTGTGAAACTAGCCTAAGGGCTTGGTTTTTTTGGGGTTACCGTAAGTTGGCATTATTATTTGTACCATTTTCAGGCTCATAACATTATTTTGATTGCTTTCTATTCTGATTTTTGGGAGGCAGAATGAACATGAAACAGCAATAAAGGAATGTTTTTTTTTTTATTTTTTATGTGTTAAAATTGATAAGACATTCTACAGGTCAGTACGATAGCAGTGATACCACATTTCTATAATTGTTTTAATGTTTTGCCTCCTTTACACAATAAATGCTATTTTATAGACTAAATAATTCATTTTACGTCACTCTTTTCTGAGAGCTATAGTTTTTTTTTTTTTGTTTGTTTTTTTTAACGCTGACAGACCTGTATTGTGACTTATTTACCGGTACATATGACTTTTTTATTGTGTTTTATCCACTTGTTTTTTGCCAGTATGATGAAAAAACTTAGTTTTTTGCCACGTTTTTGATGTTCACTGAAGAGGTTAACTAGTGTGACACTTTTATATACTGATATAAAATAGGAAGGGGGAACAAGAGGCGCAATAGTGCCCTATCACTCAGACACTAAGAGATGAGAGGTATATTGTCAAAACCACTCACCTATTCCAGTTGTGATGACCCACAACTGGCTTGAAGGCATATAATCAATACCGGCTGCTGCAGGACCTCCACCAACCACTCGCACGTGGGAAGACTCTCAGGAAGCTGGGAAAAGGTGTGTGACAGTCCGCGCCACCGGGTACCAAAGAAATCACCTGGGATGCAGGAAGTTATTTCAAGCTTTGTCTTTATTCTCCAACATGTTTCAGCGCTCCACCTGGCGCCTTCCTCAGGGATATCCCTGAGGAAGGCGCCAGGTGGAGTGCTGAAACATGTTGGAGAATAAAGACAAAGCTTGAAATAACTTCCTGCATCCCAGGTGATTTCTTTGGTAACCGGTGGCGCGGACTGTCACACACCTTTTCCCAGCTTCCTGAGACTTTTATATACTGGGCTGTTCTGGCACAGCGATACCAAATATGTGTAATTTGATGTTTATTTTTGTTTCTACATAAATATGCACATTTATTTTTATAATATTTTTTCCATTATTGTGTTATTTATTCATTTTTTTACATGTATATATTTTTACAATTTTCTAACCTTTTATTCAATTATTTTATTTAGTTCCTCTATAAAACTGAAAGGTGTAATTTATTGCAATGCATGTGCACTGCAATGCATTACACCAGTGATCAGAGTAATACAACTTAATTACTCTGATCACTGGTGTAATGCATTGCAGTGCACATGCATTGCAATAAATTACACCTGTCCGTGTGACACTGACAGAATACCTCTTATACCATGGTTCTGGCATGGTCTAATAGGACACCATAGCCAGGAAACTTGGAGGTCATTATTTGACCTCGGAAATCCAAGTAATAGCAGAAATCAAAAATCCTGGATAGCTTGAATTTCATTTTTGATTTCTGCTGTTCAAATTGAAAGAATCATATGCGATGGTATAGGAATCCGGCTTGTAGATCGCGCTGTTCGAAGATTTAGCCAAGAAAATCACTCCAAGGACCTCGGATCTTAAAACAAAGATCTTTATTCCTCCATATGATTTATACAACTCTTCTGGCGGATTGCTGCGTTCGACAGGATCCAATTGCCTGGGTTATTAGTGGTTGTGTCACACACAACTCGACCAGGTGAGTACAACCATACTTACAATTGACTGATTATATCAGATAAGACCCTATTGTGCGCTTCCTCTCCATTTATTATAGTTCAAATTGAAAGAACATTTATTATCTTCATATTCTTAACTAAAAGTGCTTTTCATTTATGTTATCAATATGTTGACATCTTAAATAATGTGTTTTGTACTAAAGTATATCCCGGGATCTTATTTCATTGTATTAAAACGAGGAGTGAGGTGCACCACCGTAGATAAGATGTCCCAATAAGGGTCAGGGGTGCTGCTTTGTCAACAAGAGGACCAATGGTAATAGAGAAGGAATTGACAAATACAATAGCAGCACACCACCACAAAGAGTATTTATGAAAATCAATAAGGCTTTATTTAGGACGAAACAACTAACATCTAAAAACAATTAAAACAATTTTCGGACCACAGTCCGCAAGGAAATGAGGCTCCAAGAAATAACAAGGTTACATCACATATCCAGTCTTAAATACTTCATAGATGAACTGCATGTAAGTAATGAATCAACAGCATGTGTGATCATGCAATAATAAATCTCAATGCATACACATAAATAGGAGATTGACCACAAACACTATCCAATGATCTGCAGGGATCAATAAACAGTGCATAGCTGATAACCCACAGCAGACCGATATGAATGTCCCTGAAGCAATAGAAGAACCCCTGCACACAACCACGTATGTAAAATAATGAGGCCGAAGGCACACAGCTAAATGCGCAAGGAACACCATGCAAGCCAAGGCACGGAAGGCTAGATAACAGATAAATCACAGTGAATTGAAAAATATCCCACCAATGGCCCAATAGTCCTAAGTGCTGTGTGCCCGGAGATACAAAGATCCTCCAGTAACCGGTATGGTACTGGAGTGTTGCAGGGGGGTCCAGCGTCAGGGAAAGTAAAGTATGGGGAGCAGGGAGCCCGGATCCCACGCGTATCGCCGCTGTGAGAGCGGCTTCGTCAGGGAGGCGTGGCTCTACATCCGGCGTTCCGCCCTTAAGTAATCGCTAATCAAGCGGCTGTGTCAGCCGCATCATGTGTAGCCATGGTTCCTGGAGGGAAACAGGAAGTGACTTGGCGGGAGCTGTCAGTGCGATCCCGAGTGAATAAAGACAAATTACAATGTGCAGAAGTGGGCAGCAAAGTGATACAAAATGTAATATGATGGAAAAAGAGAAATATAAGGGCCACATAATAGATGGATATTTGACATGTATGTCTTAATCTAAAAAAATTATAAAACTGTCCAAAAGTCAGACAACCACAAGATGGATGTGTGCAATCTGAAAAATGAAAAAATGAATTAGTGCTCATTTAGTGGCTCTAAATAACATATGGTCGAACCATCTGGATCATATCTTGGGTCATTATTATCAACTTTTGTGGGTTTACACAAGTGGCCCAGGGTGAGCATATGCAATCTTAAAGGTGCTGTCACACAGCACGATCTGGCCAGCGATGTCGGAAGCGATGCGCGGGGGCCCGCTCGCTTCCGACATCGCAGGCCAGCTGTCACACGGCACGACGTTGCCGGTGACGCGGCAGCGATGTGGGCGGAGCCATCGCTCGCTGGGCTGGGCTCAGCCCAGCGAGCGATGGCTCAGGAACGCTGCGATATAGGCTGGATCGCGCCGCCAACAGTGTCAGACGGCGCGATCCAGCCTAATCGCTGGTTACAGGTTGACAGGTTTATGAACATGTTCATAAACCTGTCAACCTGCGACCAGCGATAATTTGCAGTTGCGTCACGCTGTCACACAGCGCGACGCACTTGCAATATCGCCCGCGACATCGCTGTTACGTCACTTTTCGGCGATGTCGCGGGCGACATCGCCACGTGTGACCCCACCTTAAGGGTACAAAGTTTCTCTAAATGATAAGAGCCATTGCTCTCTGTTTTGTCTCTCACTATAGATATTATTTGACCTCGGGCTGCCATGGCAGTGGTGTAACTTGAAGCTCTCGGGCCCCGATGCAAAAGCTCCAACAGGGCCCCCAATTTTTGTAGAACTTTAATAGCATTAGGCTTTTTCTATAGAGCGAAATGACTTTTTGGGCCTGTAGGCTCCAGAACCCATGTGCAAATGCAACCCTTGCACCTGTTGTAGTTACTCTCCTGGAAATGATCAAAAACCCGCAATTACATTCCAGAAGTGCTGATAGCATGGGAGTGGGAGCAAACTTCCTATCTTAAATGCTGCAATTGCTATCAATCATGGCATTTAGTGGGTTAAACAGCCAGGGACACTGTGGGCACTGACCCTGGTTGTGACAGATGGAACTCGGCTATCACTTAAGCCGAGCTCCCGGTGGCAATCGTGCAGGCACAGCCTATGTAACCGCATGATCGACATGACGTAACTGTACATCATAGGTAGAGAACCCCTTTCTGACCATCACATATAGGCCTGTTAAAGGTGGTTAAATGATTAAAGTGTTTACACCAGGATTCTGGCATAAAACACCTTAATAAGTTGCAATGTTTTCAAGTTGCTCAAACACGTTGTGACATTTGGTGTTTACATGCCAGTCTCGCCCAGCTGCGATAATATGGATGTAGCATGGGTAGTAGAGGACATGGCTGCGCCCATCCTAAAATTTACTCCAGAAAGTATCTTCCAGTCCCTGATTAGAGTTTATTTATGGCAATAGTGCAAGACGGCTAAGTGATGCGCCTTGGCGTGTATCTCTTAATAAGGATGGTGCATGTGTTTCAGCAAGCCCCTTCATTAAGATTGGTGTGTGCAATAGCTATCTTAATGATTTTGCCTGTATATGTTTTATAGATGTAATTTTATTTATTTGCGATTTTGTGCATTTTTAATTTGCTTATATAATATGATACAGATTATGAAATATTCATGTATTCATTATAAATACAGCGATTCCCGTTGATCTGTACGTACGTATGCCCTATGTATACTCACCAGTTGTAACCTATAATTATGTAGCATCCTTCTAGTGTAAAAAATGGAGATGACACGAGGAATGTAATACCCCTCTATTTTCTTGTCAGACAGTTCTTCATTTTCTTCAGAGCATTCAATTTAATAGATGCAAGTGGTCTTTATGTATTGCTAAACATAGCTAGTGACCTCAATGTCTGACTCTTCCATCATATTTAAGGAATATGATTGTTTTTCCAAATCATCGGCTGAAACTATCGTGTTCCATGCACTTGATAGCACAAGATTACTAGAGTAAGATCTGTTTGTAGGGATTTTATTAAGCACATTTCCATGTTATTAGCAAGAACACAACAATCTTTTCAGATATTTCACAACTTCTTTTATTTCTTCCACAAATGACTCAATTGAAACGCTCTACGATTTGTCACGTACTCATTTCATCACTTTTTTTTGTACATTTGTGTTCAAGGACTTGTAACATACTGGGAATAAGTACAGAGGAAAGTATGGTTTTTAAAGTCATGTATTTCAACAGCACATATTAGACATACGAAAATCAGTTTGTGGAGGATTAATTTCGAAAGGATTTCCTGAAATTAATGTTTTCATGCAAATTTGAACATTTTGCTCGCCACCTTTTGCCATATTGCTGGAGTATTTGAAAGTGAATTAACATAATTTTGCATGACCTCAATGGCCTCCCCATAATGCCCTGCAGGTATGAGATGTAACATCTAATGGATTATTGTAAATTGTACAGAGGTGATCACTGATCAGTACCGGGGCCATCACCAGTGTTTCCCAGTAGAGCACTGGAATAGTTATTTTCCATCTCCAAAATGATTGGGTAAGTCTCTCTATTCTGTGGAGCAGGGGTCCCAACCTGTAGCTTGGGAGCCGCATATGGTTTGCGGGTCCGTGATGTTTGGCTCATGCCTGTCTTCCGGCATGGTGCATTGGCACCAGATCTCACAAACAACAATGAAGAGCAGATCTTCAGATGGTGTCTTTTGTGAAGAACTCCTCGATTCTGGTACCGTATATTGCCTCAGTGTAATTTCTGTCGAAAGCCTTGGATGTCATTATACTGTAATGGGGGCTATGGATGTCACTTTCATCTTTCCCTCAACTCTCAAAGCTCAATGTAACTCTCAAGGTTAGAAAGGTTGGAGACCACTGCTGTAGAATGTAAGCTCAGTGATCTGTGGAGTCTTCTTCTTCTCACTTCTGTAGGGTGTGAGCTTTTATTGTCAACAGGGTCCTCTCTCTTGCTTTTAGAGCTCTTATAAAGAAAAATCAGCTCCACTGTATTTTTGATTGCCAGGAAGATAAACTTAGGCAGCCCTGGGGGTGGCAGCCTGTAGCTAGCTGCTTTATCTGCGCTGAGACTCTAAACTACGCAAATTTTTAAAAATTATTTTTTATTTTTACATCCCTTTGATGGCAGGTTCATTGCCAATGGCCATCAATTACAGATGCCGCCTCAATGAGTGGGGTCACAACAGCCAATCACAAACGCTGTCTCATTGAGTGGATGTCTGTGATTGGCCATTGGAGTCAGAGTGCGGTGAATAATCAGGAGGTTAATGAGCGGGACCCGGAAGTAGTATGCCTACAAAACTGGACACTCGGTAAGTATAATGCTCCTGCTTTAATCCCCATTTTGCTTCCTCTTACAGCCACCCAGCCCTCCTAGCCACTATTTTTTAACTTTAAAGTCTAGATTTGGGTCAAGTCCGGTTCTGAAATCGGACTTTAAAAAAAGTCTGACCGGATCTGCCGAACCTGAACATCTGCGGGTTCACCATCTTTAGAACTTTTTAGAACTCTTAAACTCGCATGTACAAAAACCTGAAAATAACTCCATGTGTCAAAGTAGAAACTCAGTGTTTAGTGCAAGGTAATGCTAGTCACCATATACAGCTAAAGTATTCTCACCTAATTCATCCCTTCTCATGACAAGGTAATGAAATTACATAATTGTTCTATCTGCCTCCAGGAAAATGTGTCTGTGTGATAAATGTTTATCTTAGACAAACTTAATATTAAATGGACAGCGTGGAACAATCCTGAGCTTTATTTATACCCCACGCTGTGATCGCATCAGTACATACCCTGCTATTCCCAGAACAACCTCTCCACTATTTCAAAGAGAAATTGCTGGCAACGAAAAGAACTTAGCAAAGGTCATTTCTTTTGTTTGGTTCCTTACACCTTGGAGATATATTTTAAGACGTAGTTTAAATGTCAAATTGTCTAAATGTTTTCCTGAAACATTTCCTATGTAAATCTTAAAACGCTGCTCATCGTAATGGTACCATTCGCATATACATTCAGGAAAGTTATTATATCACAAGCTCAGAAGCTATATGCCTTCTCCAATACTGTGGGCTTTAATAAAACCCATGTGTAGACCTCCCCAAAACACATACTTACATACTACGCATTAAATCAACTATTGGATGCATCTTTCGGATTAGGGATAAATGCCAGTATAACAGATGGCTTTTGACTATCCACAGCCAACAGACCATTTATGTTCAGAAGATATATTTGTTTATGAGAGAAGGCTGAGCACAGGATGTGTAAATGTAAAGGTGGATCTAGGTTTTCCAGCACCCAGGGAAAGAATTATGGAGCCTTCAAAGAACGTTTGGATCCTTCCCCCAAGCAGATTGAGTAGTCATCATGCGACCAATCATTCATACGTAGGCTTGGGTTCCACTTGCGAGTCTCACACAGCATCACTTGGTACAGCCACTAGCTCTCCAAACAGTAGAGTGTCAGCTGCATGTACTTCTATGCAGCTTCATGCTCCTGTCCAGTGAGCCAGCTGCTGTGCTGGGTGATACGATGCGAGACTTGTGCGAGTCTCTCGCATTGCTCTTGCAAGTGGAACTCCAGTCTTACAGTCACGTGAAAATGCACATTCCCTGACGTCAATGTTCAGTGAAAATCTGAGAGAAGCAGGAAGAAAAGCTGTCACATGATCATAAGTATGAACATCGCATACAGTCCCTGACAAAAGTTATGTCGCTTTTATCCATGTTATGTAAATAAAAGCTTATAACTCGACATTAAATTCTTCCATTGGTTTTATAAATTACTCTTTTGAAAGCTGAAACCCTCCCAATCCCAAATGTGGTTTAGGTTAAGAAAATAAATTGGCATCAATGCTGAAATATTGATCATTTAATGAACACAGAATGGTCAGATTTTGGCAAGACAAAAGTTTTGTCGCCTAGTCATATAATGCACCCAATCATAGTTTACATCCTCACCGGTGCTCAGTAAATGATCGGTTAATTAGTGGGTGTGTATAAAAAGAAACCCAGCACCCCAGACCTTCACTTGAACTGCAACTTGAGCTATGACAACAGGCCAAAAATCCACCCTGCGACCAAAGCCTTATCAAGAGGCTGAAGACCAGATCCACTGCAGAGGTGGCTGGCACCTTTAATGTGTCTCAGCGTCAAGTACAAAGAAATAAAAAAAATTTATAGAGACTGGAGATGTGTTTGACAAGCCCAGGTCCGGCAGCTGAGGAGGAACGTTTGTTGCTTAGAAAATCCAAAGCAAGCCCCTCTTCCACTGCAGCAGAGCTCCAACAGGCCTGGTCACCTCGAGTCCCTGTGTCAACTAGAACAGTTTGTAGGATTCTGTCTCGAAATGGCCTCCATGGTCGTATCAGTGCCCAGAAGCCAGCACTAAACAAAAGGCAAATAAAAAGTGTGGCTTTTGCAAAGTCCCACAGCCTGCTAAACAGTTGGACACTGGAAAAGTGGCAGAAGGTGGATTTCTTTGATGAATCTTCAGTAGAATTACACCACAGCCGCCTCAAATACTGCTGGAGACCTACTGGAGCCCGTATGGATCCAAATTTGATGGTGGAAAGATCATGGTCTGGGGTTACATTCAGCATGGGGGTATGCGAAGTATTTGCAAGGTGGAAGGCAATATCAATAGCCTAAAATATCGAGAAGTATTAGCTACCTCTTATATTCCAAATCATAAAAGGGGTCAAATTCTGCAGCAGGATGGTGCTCCATCTCATACATCCATCTCTACAACAAAGTTCCTCCAGGCAAAAAAGAACAAGGTGCTCAAGGACTGCCAGCCCAGTCACCAGACATGAAAATCATTGAGCATGTTCGGGGTAGGATGAAAGAGGAAGCTTGGAAGACAAAACCAAAGAATCTAGATTAACTCTGGAGGCATGTAAGACTGCATTCTTTGCTATTCCTGATGACTTCATTAATAAATTGCATGAATCATTGTTGAACCACATGGATGCAGTCCTTCAAGCTCATGGAAGTCACACAAAATATTAAAAATGACTCTAATGGTGGTTTACACGTCCCGATATCGGCCCGATATCGTAGGCAACGACACGGGAGCGCGCTTTTTGAGCGCGCTTTTCCCTGCATCGCATCGCCGGTTTAGACAGCCCGATATCAGAATACAACGTCCCGACGATGTGTACGCCCTCCAACCCAGGAACGACCATTTAACATGGGAGTGAATGGGTGACGTGGCAGTACACATCGGAGTTGGGCTGTCAGACGGGACGATGCAGCTACAACCGGCATCTGATATCGGGCGGCTGAATAGCACGCTCATTCGACCCCCGATATCGGTTTGCCATCGTTCCTGCATCGTATCGGATGTTCAGACCGTACAACGCAGGAACGATATCGGGTCCAACGGCCGAACCACGTGACTTTTGGTCGGAGTTGGGTCGGAGTTGGACGCCGATATCGCAACGTGTAAACCCACCATAATAGCACCACAACTTCATTCACCAATATTATGCAACATATATTTGTATTTTAAGTTAATTATTTGTTTGAATATCACATTACTTTCTGTGGGCGACAAAGCTTTTGTCTAACAAGATCGCTGCTGAGTCACAAATTTTGTGACGCAACAACGACCTCAGCAGCGATCTCGCTACGTTTGGCACGTAGCGGCGATCAGGTTCCGCTGTGAGATCGCTGCTTGTTACAAACTGTTCTGGACCATTTTTTGGTTGTCGCGCTCTTGCTGGGCTGCGTGCATCACTCTGTTTGACAGGGACAATGACCAACGATCTCAATACTACACCCGAGAGTGACAGGTTCTTAACGACCACTGTATCGTTGCTGCATCGCTGGTGAGATCTGACTGTTTGACATCTCACCAACGACCACGTAGCAACGCACCAGCGATCCCTACCAGGTAGTATTGTTGTCAGGATCGATGGAGCGTCGCCAGGTGTGACGGTACCCTTAGACATAATTGCCATATCCTCGAGATATGCTATCAATGTCTGTCATAAAGTAACTTCTTTGTGGTCAAAGTTGAAGATATCACACAATGATGAGACTCCCAAGAGCATTCATCTATGAATAACAAAACAAACAAGAACGGACGGACATCTACATGGTTAAACCTCATTTATGTCTAAATCCAAGACAGTGAGGAGACAAGGGTAAACTCTTTATTATGTGTGGTTGCAACCTACAGAAGGATCATTAAGATACACCCAGGGGGTCTCCTTTGATAAGAACTTTAGATACAATAAGAGTGTGCAAAGAGTGTGGGATGTTATTGAATGCAGATGAGAAAATGTGGTAGAAGAGCCTTTGACCACAAAGGATATTCCTTTAGTACCCTAGGGACATGCCAGTAGGGCTATAGAGCTGTGCTGTGGTTAGGTTTGTGGAAAATTCCTTAAATGTCTAGTGCTAATCTATCCTAGGATTATTGTGTTAAAAATAAGATAAGGGTACTTTCCTGGATAAAAAGATCTCCTAAGACAACCATTATTTTCTAGAAACTAGAATATCGCTTCTAGAAAAGAAATGTTCATAATATTTAAATAAAATCAAGAAAACCAATAATAGTGAATTTTAATATTTCATACCTAACTACGGTAGGTTAGGTTCTGTGAGCTGGAATCACCTCTACTTACTTGATTGAAGAGTTGCATGGTCTTCTGCCAAGTGTTATAACCCTTTCACTTTGAGTTTAGGGATCAATATACACTCCTCAACATCCGGGTCGGTTTTAGGCAAAGTGGGGCCCTGAGCAAAAGGTTAAAGTGGAGCCCTAAATGCTCACGTATTGCACCCTCACACTCAGACATTTGGGTTACATGTACAAGCAGCGAATTCAGACTGGTGAATGAGCGCGATCTATAATATTCAAGTCATTGCTACATTGATACTGTAGAGCAATCTGTCCTCTACAGAATCATGTTATCGGCATAACTTCTGCAGTTTGTAGCCAGTGATGTGCTGTCAAGAGCAAGGATTTTGGTTCCTCCATAAACATCCAATCACCCGATAATGAGACGCATTTTGCTCGTTTGTTGAGCGATTGCCGACCTGTTTACACCTAGGAACTCTCGTCTGTGCTGGTGGGATTTATAAATGTAGATGTTACATACACACAACACACGGTATGTGACACACTATATATTACACATATACACTGAGCACACACACACAGACACACACATCCATTCACATCATTGTCTGTGTCACACAGGACGGCTCCTCCAGGGAGGGTCACTCTTCCTGACCATTCATCCTCTGACCAACAGATGGGGATTGTGTACACAGGACTTCTTATATTGATTAAAAATTACCTACAAGTGTTTAATGAAATAGGATTTACAAACTGTAGAGACAGTAAGAAGAATGTTTCCATAGGATCGTCTACTTAAATGTCATCTTTACAAAGATCTGCTATATTCTTCATATTATAAAAAAAAATACATTTGAATTAAGCCCCATCCTGGTGTCTTGTGTTGTTCTGGGATCACTAGATTAAATATTGAGCTTAGAGGAGTTGTCCAGAACTCTATAAACATGACTGATTTCTTTCAAAAACAGCGCCACCCCTGTCTACAGGTTGTATGTGATATTGCAGCTCAGCTTAATTGAAGGGAATGGGCCTATGCTGTAATTCCGCATGCCACCTGTACACAAGGGTGGCGCTGTTTTTGAAAGAATGTAGTAAAGTTTTATTAATCCTGGACATCCCCCTTTTTTTTTTTTTTTGTTCAGATGTTTTTTTTTATTAAACTCAGCATAATATTGCAACACACATCAGAAAGACAATACTGGACATCCCCTTTAACGCCTTGTAGGTTCTGCCTGATAACTGTCTACAAATGTAGGAATTAAGGAGGTCCCCTAACTCTAATTACTCCCATCATGAACATGTGAAGATTGAAGCCTGTGGGGGGCGCTCCTGCTGCTATTATATGGCAATTACAAGGATTTTATAGCTTTTACAACTGAGCAATTTTTAGTTTTTGTTTTTTCCTCACCTTTTCCAAAAGCCATAACTTTTTTATTTTTCCTTCCACATTGCCGTACGAGGGCTTGTTTTTTGCGAGATGAGTTGTACTATTGAATGACATCATTCATTCTACCATAAAATGTTCTGGAGAATGAGAAAAAAATTCCAAGTGCACATTTTTTTTATTTCAATCATAAACCCCCCCCCAGAAATTTGTCAAAAAAAAAAATTAAGAAAAAAAAAAATTTGCCTTATTCGCCATTTTCCGAGACCCATGATGTTTTAATTTTTGAAGATACAGGGCTATGTGAGGGTAAGTGCACACTGGCCGGGTTTTCGGCGGTTTACCTGTGTAAACCGCCGTTTTGTTTACATTAGTTTTATGTTAATTTATGTTAATCCAAACTGGCGTTTGGATTAACATTAAAACTAATGTAAACAGCCCAAGGCTGTGCACACACCGGCGGTTACCCAGCGTCATCCGTTGCTAACCCGCAGGTTTCCCAGCGGGTTAGCAAAGAATGACCATGTTCTAAAAACCGGCGGTTCTGCAGCGGCTGCAAGCAGAATCATGTGCTGCTTCCAGCCGCTGCAGAATCGCCGCCGAGAACCCGCTGGGCAGCCGCCGGATACCGCCCGCACATACCCGCCAGGAAGCCGGTGGACGGCGCCGGAGCTTCCTGGCGGGTCCCGCCAGCTGCCGCCGACAAACACGCCGGGTAAGTGTGAACTTACCCTGAGGGGTTACTTTATGTGCCCTGAGCTGACATTTTTACTGATACCATTTTGAGTCAGATACAACATTTTGCTCGCCTTTTATTGCATTTTATTGTAACAATCTAGTGGCCCAAAATTATAGTCCTGGCGTTTTTATTTTTTTCCCGTTACGCCATTTACCAATTGGACTAATTTACTTCATATATTGATAGCTTAGATTCTTACAAATGCAGCGATACCAAATATGTGTGGGTTTTTTTCTGGTTTTCTTTACTGTTTTATTGCTATTTTCAGTTCAGCTCCTTTGGGGGCCCCTAAGAGAGTGGGGGCCGTTTTGAGTATGAGGGCAATGCACAGAAATCCACTTACTTACACACTTTGTCTGCTATCAATGAGGTTATTACAGGTTATCTGAGGAATGTCCTGCCATGCTAAATGCACGTTGGCAAATCATCAAGATCTACTTCTGGCAGCTTCCTTTGCAATTATCAACCAATTACATCCCAAATGTGCTCGATGAGAGACAAGCCAGAGATACCGCAAATAATGATGAGCGAGTATCAAAATATTCGTAATCACTATACTCGCAACAAATAGTTTTCAATACTCGCGTACTCGTCCGAACAGCGAGTCCAATGTTAGTCAAATAGTGATAGGCTCTGCCCACACACATTCAGCTATAAAACGAGTATTTTTGGGACATGGCGAAAGGGCAGGCTTTTTTGCATTTTCACTGCATACAACACATTGCTATGCCCATCAAAAGAGAGCCTACCATTCAATCTCTCACTAAGGTGCCGACTCCCTTTGTATACTGAAGGGTACTGGCAATATGTGTCATGGCGGGTTTACACGTCGCGATATCGTAGTACAATTTCAATCAAAAGTCACGTGGTTCAATCGTCGGAGGCGAAATCGTTCCTGCGTTGTATGGTGTGAACGTCCAATACGATGCAGGAACGATGTCAATGCGATATCGGGGATCGAATGAGCGTGCTATTCAATGCCCCGAATTGCATAGCGATTGAAGCCGGATCGTGCTGTGTAAACGCCCAATTACGATGCGATTTCATACGTCACCCATTCACTCCCATGTTAACTATGCGATCCTGGGTTGGGAGGCGGAGACATCGCACGGCCGTTGTAATCCGATATCACAGCGTGTAAACATTCAATGCGATGCGGGAGGAACGTGCACTAATTGCGCGCTCCCGCGCCATTGAGTTGCGATATCGAAACGATATTGCAGCGTGTAAACCCACCATCAGATCATTCACAATCAACACATCACTCACAAGCACCTGTAATACTCACCGAGTAATGAGTATCGCGAATAATGTACTATCCGTGCGAGTAGCTAATAATAACGATTACACTCGCTCATCACTAACCGCAAACGGTAACACATTTAGGTCAAGTAGGTTACTCTCAGTAACACCAGTAACATGACATGTGGCCTGACATTGGGTTGAACAATGGTTCCGGGACACTTTATAGAAATGATTATACCACTAGTCTCACAACTAAATCAATGTAACACCAAACTGTTAGTGCACCTGCAATGAGGACTGAAGGAATCAGTCTACAGTACATTCTGCCATTCCACACCATTATCCCAGGAGAGGGACCAAAGTGACATTCCCTCTTGTAAGCCTCTTCATAGCGTTACCCTTGTGGTGTTATCAGATTTGAAGAATGGGGCATACTGATCTGTTCTGTACTGAAAGTAAAAAAAATGTCACATGCCAAATATAAGACATCAAACCATTAGAAGGCTTTGGAGGACATTTGGCTATGAGCCAGATATCCAGCTACAGGAGAGCCATTGACCTACTAACCCTGCTCTCAAAGGCTATCATGGGGTAGAGAAAGGCAGCAATGGAGGCTGGAATGGAAAACTATCCTTTGCAGCAATGAGTCCCACTTTTGTTTTGGATGCTATGATAAGCAGAAATTGATCTGGAGACCACATGAACAGCGCCATGAAGGGGCCATTTTTCAACATGATATCTGCAGGGCGCATGTTCTTCATGTTACTGTGAGTAGCCCACATGACCTAAACATGCCACCTTGGCCTGCAGCACATCCATACTTGTCTCCCATGCAGCACATCTGAGATGTGATTGGTGGGTAATTGCAAAGTCAGCTGCCAGCAGCAGATCTTGATTGTTTCCATGCTCAAGTGCATTCAGCATTGCATAACATTTCTGAGACAACCTATAATAACCTCAATGATAGCAGCCAAGAGGTGTAAGTGCTTGTGTTTCATTCAGTGCGTGGTGCTCATACTTTGATGCTGAATAAATGAGAATTTTTGTATTGTGATTTCAATAAATTTTTCCTTCTATGTGTTGCTTTTTCAATGTTGTGGAGTGTACTACTAAATTATGCTGACTACAATGCCATTTATTTAATAGATATGTACCATGCATGAAAATGTATAATACCCACAGATGTACTACACGAAAAATAATTGTTGTGCTGCCTTCCTCCACACGTGGTGCTGTGGATTTCATCTTCCAGCTTAACCCTCGTTTACTTCCCCGTTAAACAGATTGTAGGATTTCTGGAATCTATATTAATTGAGGTGATGAGGTGAACTTGATTGCGGTAAAAACTATAACACAAGTACAGAATAATCACAGTCGGTATCGGGTACATTAAAGAAACTAGCACTTAAGGGGCTGTCACACACGTCAATTTCGCATGCAATATCTCTGCTGCACGTGACGTTGCAGCGATATTGACGCATGTGACAGGGCGCATCAACCAATAAATCGCTGGTTGATGGTCGCCAGGTTTCCGGACTGGACCGAAAACCTGGCGATGGTCGCCCGGTGGACACGCAGCATCGCGACACGCAGGAGACGTGATAAGCCAGCTCCCAGCGTCTCTCAGCAAGCGCTGGGAGCTGGTATCCATGGTATCCACTGTGTACCTTGGATACCAGCCGGTGAGCTGGTATCTAGGCAGCGCGTGCTGCCTAGTTACCCGCAGTTTACCCTGGATACCAGCCTGCAGACATTGTGGAAATGGTCACTGGTCCAATGATCGCTGGTGAGTCTGCCTGTGTGACAGCTCACCAGCGATCATTAGTCAATGTCGCCAGCGATCAGATCGCTGGCAACATTGACGTGTGTGACGCCGGCTTAACACAGTGATAACACAGGTTACAGTGAACATGAGCAATTGGGGTAAAGGTCACTGCAGCAGGAGGCTCTATTCTATACAGAATGTATCTATCTGCATACAGTGCAAGAAGCATTAACTCAAATAGTGTATCTTAGAGCACAATACACTTCACTTTACACAGAAATACCTTTACATACAATGCAAACATGTTAACATGAAGAATTACAGGGTATAACACGTCTCCTATCACAGTTTATAACCTGCTCAAAAACATGTAACTGCATTTTGGTCTTACCGGATTCATCTGACAAGAGGAAAGTTGTAGGGAATGGAGTGCCAGAAACACACGTCTTATCTTCTCACTAAAAGCCTGGAGAACAGACTACAGGGATCTCTTTCTCCCAAAGGAAGGAGGGGAACAGTCCTTCAGCACACACTATTCTTAAAGGGGACAGGCTCTTGTAACAATAAAAGTACTGCTAGATCATGTGTAACATCTAAACAACATAAAACAGGCAACTAATTACCTCTACAATTCGTAACTAGTATAACTCTATGAATATTTTCTTAGCTGTTAATGAATGGGCAGAACAATTGTCACAGTATTTTCCAAGCTGCTTGATCAAAACAATAAACCACATAAAACCAATATAACCCTGATAGCATCCTCGCCCACTTTAGTTCATTATAATTCCAATAGCATTTTATCACACATCCCAATTCATTATAAGTCCCTGATTAGCATTATCTTCCAGCCTCAGATTCATAATAAGTCTTTACAGGGACTTCAAATCATTTGGGGGGTCGGGGGAGAGTCACAGTGACTGATTCATTTACCGTATATACTCGTGTATAAGCCGAGTTTTTCAGCACAAAAAATGTGCTGAAAAGTCCCCCCTCGGCTTATACACGAGTCATACGTGTATACAGGGCCGCCCGCCCCCCCCATCGGTATATAGGCGCGGCCCCCCCCCCCCCATCAGTGGGATACAGGGCCCCCCTTGCTGCCGCACACCTGTAAAGTAATACATGATTATACTTATCCCTGTTGCCGCTGTCACCGCGCTCCTCCGGGTCTTCATGCTTCCTCCTCCGGCCGGCGGGCGCAGGCAATGACATCATTTCCTGTGCGCCGGAGGAGGAAGCTTGAAGACCCGGAGGAGCGCGGTGCAGAGCGGCGGCGGTGTCAGCGGTGACAGGGATAAGTATAATCATGTATTACTTTACAGGTGTGCGGCAGCAAGGGGGCCCTGTATCCCACTGATGGGGGGGGCTGCGCCTGTATACCACTGGGGCTGCTGGGGCCTGTATATACCACTGGGGCTGCTGTATATACTGCTGGGGCCTGTATATACCACTGGGGCTGCTGTATATACTGCTGGGGCCTGTATATACTGCTGGGGGCCTGTATATACCACTGGGGCTGCTGTATATACTGCTGGGGCCTTTATATACCACTGGGGCTGCTGTATATACTGCTGGGGCCTGTATATACCACTGGGGCTGCTGTATATACTGCTGGGGCCTGTATATACCACTGGGGCTGCTGTAATACTGCTGGGGCCTGTATATACCACTGGGGAGGCTGCTGTATACTACAACTGGGGAGGCCTGTATACCACACTGCTGGGGGCTGTATACCTGTGCTGGGGTCCACCCTCGGCTTATACACGAGTCAATAGGTTTTCCCAGGTTTTGGGGGCAAAAGTAGGGGGGTCGGCTTATACACGGGTCGGCTTATACACGAGTATATACGGTAAGTTTATTGGAAGGCTGAAATTACAGTTAATGGGAGGCACAGTGCTATCTTGTCACTTTGTATTTTGAATAGTGCTGGGCTAATTATATATCAATAGTGTGGTACATATTTGCATTTAGGGGCACAGTGTGGGGCATGTTTTATTCAGGAGCAACTGTATACATACAATATATGTGATCTTGTTATTTTTAGGGTGATGGTGATTAGTGTAACAAAATGAGTTGTGGTTTAAAGTTGTCGACATGAAGGTCTGACCAGATGGAGTAGAAATACGAACGATTCTATCATTCTATCTTTCTTTTCTCCATGCTTAGCTTGGTACACATAGACACTCAATGCAAAGTTTAAGTCAACTTCTCCCCTCTTTATCTTGTTTCAGGTGTGAATTTCATGTTGCCCACACCTGTTACTTGCCATGTGTGAGTTTAACGAGCATCATATGTAAGAAACAAGTTTGTTAACCCACAATTTTGCAAAAGTGCCAACAATTTTGTCTGACAAATTTTTATTTTTTTTTAATTTTGTAAGGAAATGTTTTTTTGTTTTTATGTGTTGTTCCAATATAACAGAAATAAACGTGTGTATAATAAAACATATACTGGTAATTGCAGCTTTTTATGGGAGAAATACGGTACTTCATATTCTAGAACAATTTCAAGGGTGCCAAGACATTTATCCATGACCAAATATACATAAGCTACAGCTTTGTTGCACGTCCTTGGCCATGTCCCTCCCCCTAATGCGAGCTCACGCACTGAGCTTGCATCCTCCCACACACATCTCAGCTGATCTAATCAACTGAGATGTTTAGCTAACAGCACTGATGGGATAAATGATCCAATTGGTGCTGTTAACAATTTGGATCGTGTTGTCAATCACTGACAGTGCAATCCAAAGAACCACTGCGGGGATCGCGCTGTTCCCCGCTGGCATCGTAGGTCCTGTTATGCAATCACAGGACCTCCATCTGTTACCCTGACAGCCCAGGGTCCTGTGATGACCCCGGATGTGGTCTGCAATCACTTCCTGTGGATGCCTGGTGAGCACCGGCATCCACATGAAGTGATGATTTCTGCTATGCAGAGAGATGCAGCAGCTCATCTCTGCATAGCAGAAGTGATTGGACTGTGCAGCACTGAGGCCTCATTGGGGTTAAAAGGAAGAGGGGCTCAGACACACTTCCCGCATAATGGCCCCAAGCTTTCTGTGTTCACCCTGGTACCAGCTATATGTTAATGTAATAGTATAACAAGGCTTCTATTTGCCCAGTCACATGGATTTTCCTGGAAAACTTGATTGGCAGAAAAGTTATTCTCCTCAAATTTCATGTTCCGTATTATCCTGTGGGCTCTCTGAAGACCTCAGAGCATAATAAACATAAAATTTAAGATATTGACATCATTCGAACTACTGTACTGGTTATCATCAGAGTTGTAAGTCCCAGCCTACAGAGGGGCCTGGGGATTTTAGTGCTCATGGGGGTGCTAACAAGATGCTTCAAGACCAGACTGGTGTTGGTGAGGAGTGTAGGACCCAGAGAGGTAAGCGGTAAGGTAATTATAAGAATTTCTTTTTATTCTTTTAACCCTCTGATGGCCCTTTATAGTTCAGAAAAATGGTGGCCAGCAGAAGCAACTTAAAAAAAGAAATATTCATTTTGATGAATGAGGATTTTTGCAGTATTTGAGTAGAATTCAATATATTAGCTCATCTCTAGTAGAGAGTTAATGTCTCACTGGACATTTTACCACCAGAAGTGGTGACACATAACTTGGATATACTAATGAAGGGGATATTGGGGGTACTCTAAGTGCTAGAACCTCTAATGACCTGTAGATTCCTTTTTAGCCAAAATTGACTTTACCAAAAGTTTTCTGTACATGCAGGACATTTTGGATCATTCCTTGCTACAAATGTTTTACTTCATCAATACTTCTGTGGTGCATTGTGTGCACAGCAGCAGTAGCAGACACAAACAGAAGAGGCCCCTGATGAATATGTGGGCACTTTACAATCCAAAACCTCATTATAATGCACCTGTTCTGGAGGTGGTGGTAGCCCACCTTACCTCTCAGACCCCTGTGTAGCTCCCCAGGGTGCACTAATGTTGTGTCGATCCCTGGTGAACAGCCACAGGTCATAACACAACATCTCAATCTCTTTAAGGACAAGGCTATCAAGTAACCTTTCTAAATCACTTTTTTTTTTTCTTCTTTTTTAACCATTCTTTACTTGTATCATCCAACATCTTTTCTTCTTGAGGGTAAGCACTGCTGCCATTACAAACTCATGTATAAATGTATAAACATTGACCCTGTTTGAATTAATTGTTCCCTCAATGATCACAAGGTGTCCTCCAGGCCCTGAGGCCACAATGGAGACCCAAACCATTGTTCTCCCTTCACCCTACTTCCCATATGAGATGGAGGTTTCTCCAAACATAGTATTGTGTGTTTATGTTAAAACAAAAAAGTAGTTCCACTTTTTTGTCTTATCTGTTGATTGTATGTTTTACAAAATACATTGTGTAACTAGGTGGGCAGGGAAAAATTAGGGAATAGCCACAATGTATTGTTCAGGCAGCATTGACGCCTGTCCTTCAAAGACCATGCTTATTCAGGGGTTTTCTAATAATGGACATATGATCAAAGGTTTTTGCAGTTTCTGGAGTCTCCTGTAGGTCTTTTGCTGTTATCCTTGGATTCTATCTTATCTCTTTCAGGATTTCCTGTTGTGCTCTTGGAGTCAGCTCAGCAAAAGATGAAGACTAGCAGCAAACCTTAATTATCGCCATGAGTAGGTAGTTTGTCTAAATGTGGATTGATGTATCCTCAGATCTTATCGCTAGTTGATTCACCATATCACACGCGTCAATATCGCTGCAACGTCACTTGCAGCAGCGACATTGACAGCGATATTGACGCGTGTGACGGCCCCTTTAACTTCTACATCTCTATAAAAATCTTCTACAATTTTTTTTAAAGTTTTGTCAGTAACCAGACTTTATATGCCTTTATTTACTGCGCAAAGCAGCTATGAAAGCCAAACTTCTGATATCATGTCCTGAATTGAACCATCATTTTGCAAATTAAAAAAAGCCATCCATGAAGTTTTTATTTTATTTAATCTGAGTGTATTTTATATGTGTTGATATACTCCCCTACCTGGTAGCATGCTGACTCAGTGGTTAGCACTGTGTCTTGCAGCACTGAGGTTCAGGATTCAAATGCCACCAAGCACAGCATCTGCAAGGAGTTTGTATGTATGGCTGCCTTCAGACTTGCAGATGCCTCCGCAGCGTTTTGCAGAGGCATCTGCAATTATCTGCATGCAGACCGCGGCCCCTATGTTTATAATGGAGCGCACAGCGGTCTGCAGATGCTTGCAGACCACCGTGCGCTCTCATTGCCCGCCATTAGTGATCTGTGCGCAGGCGCATGCCTGCGTACAGATCACACACTCTCGTCCGCACCAGGGACGCGAGATGTTGCGTCCCTGGTGCGGGCGAGAGTGTGTGATCTGTACGCAGGCATCCGCCTGCGCACAGATCACTAATGGCGGGCAATGAGAGCGCACGGCGGTCTGCAAGCATCTGCAGACCGCCGTGCGCTCCATTATAAACATAGGGGCCGCGGTCTGCATGCAGATACTTGCAGATGCCTCTGCAAAACGCTGCGGAGGCATCTGCAAGTCTGAAGGCAGCCTATGTCCTCGTGTTCTTGTGGGTTTCCTCCAGGTTCTCCAGTTTCCTCTCACTTGCCAAAGACATATGATAGGGAATTTAGATTGTAAAGCACAGTGTTGCTGATATATGCAAAAGTGATGTGGAGTAGGTGCTATATAAGTGAATAAAAATTATATTACCTACCTTCGTCTTGTCTAGGATTTAGTGATGTAACCTCTCCTCAGACTCTGCAAGTCACGATGTGCTCTGCAAGACCTGGAAGTGGCTTTTACAATTTAAAGGCGAAATGAATCCCCATCCGGGTCCACCCTCTGCCAACTTCAACCCATCCCCCACCTTATATAGAAACCCTACTAACCTTATTCCTATCATTTATACACCTCCATCTCCCTCTTTTAATTGCACGCTCTGAAACACACGCTTTGTATGCAACAAGCTTCCCTTCATTCATAACTACTTTCTCACTAACTCTCTTAACCTGCTGGCCCTCACTGAAACCTGGAGCCAGGATTCTGACACTGTTCTGACACTCTTGGTGGCTTACATTTCCCCATTCCCCAATACCTGGGCACAGACGTGGTGGAGTTGGCTTACTCCTGTCCCCACAATGCACTCTCCACACAATTAAGCTCTTCCATCCCCACGCCCTTAGAGTAGCAGTTGTATACCACCCCCAAGGTCTCCCTTCCAGTCCCTCGACCATTTCTCTGTATGGCTGCCACACTTAATGTCCTCAAAATTACCAGTCCTTATTTTGGGAGACTTCAATATCTCCATAAATAACCCCACATCCCCATCTGTATTCCAGCTCCTATCTCTAACCACATCCATTGGCCTCTCACAGCTCTCAACCTCTGAGACAGACAAAGACAGTAACACCCTTGACCTGGTCTTTGTCCAGCTTTGTTCCACCTCCTTCGTAGATAACTCACCTCTTCCTCTCTGTGATCATAACATTCTCTCCCTCATGCTCACAAGTCCACATCCACTCCAGCATACTCCTACCTATTATACATTCAGAAATCATCAGGCCATTAACCCTCATACACTCAGACTCTCTACTCTCATCACTGTTACCAATCTCCTCCTTCTCCTGTCCTGAATCTGGATCACCCGCCAGGGCAGTGGGACACTCTGAACCGGGACTTCAGTTCTCTCGGGGGATGGGATGTCACGGTAGCTAACCCATTTCTGTGACCCCAGCGCTGCCAATCTAATAATGGGAGAAAGTAAGGGAGTGTTTAAGGAAATTATAAGGGATTATTGTAATGAAGCCACCCGTGGGATGCGGCTAACGATGGCCGCCGCTGCTGTTCAGGTCAACTTGGTTTAGCGCTCTCCACGGGTAGAGTGCGGCCCCAGGGCAGTTATTAAAGTCTATTAGCTGGTGTTATCAAGGTAATGCAGGGCAGGTGATGCTGTAATAAATTGAGGACACAGCGGGGTGCAATTTCCACAGTTTACTCACAGTTCTTGGTTTCAACAACTAGCCAGGTGCTGTTTCCTCTGAGCCAGGAGTCCAGTCACTCCCAGGTACATTGGTGGCACTTGACCAGTACCCCCTTTTTATGTACCTCTCCGGGTCGTCTTTTCTGTGCTGGCTCGCTCCCTCCTGCCCGGCATCTCACACAGGGTCCCGATCAAGTGGCCTCGGACCCTCACGGACAAACTCCTTTGAGTCCCTTTGCCCTATGCGACCACCTTCTCAGTGATTAAGTGTGGATTTTGGCAGCTGCACCTAAAGTAGCAGTCGCCTCCGGATTATTAGCTGAGTCCTGTAGCTCCTCAACTAGTCTGGGCCCGGTGCACAATGCGGCCCTGGTCCCTCCACTTGCCTGCGACCGGCAATGGGTGTAGGCTCCACGGATGGATCTCTCCCTTCCCGTGTCCTGGGAACCCTGCTTGTCTCTAAAGCTACTGCGTGGCTCTCACCTTCCTGGGACGAGCTCATCCGGCTCCAGTCCCCGGTCTTGTTCTCGGACTGTCTTGCTGACTAGACCTTTGCTCCCCTGACTGACTTCTGACTTTCTGGCTGACCTCCAGTCTGACTGGACTCCTGACAAGAACTCCTGTCTCCTCAGAGACCCTCTGACTGGACACCTGGCTGCCTGACTGAACTCCTTCTAGATGTGTTTCTACTGTTTTTATACTGTCACTGTTCCACTCTACTCCTGCGCTTCTTTCTGATTGGTTCTTTCAGAAGCGCCCTCCTTCCTACTGGTCCACCCACCTCCCTATCTAATCCCCTATCTCCAGCCAGGTATGAGGTACATCAACTCCCTCTTCTTCCTGGGCTGGAGTGGATAATGTTGGGTGCGGTGTCTGTGGGTACTGGTTAGTGCTCCCACATTTAACCCAGTCACAGAAGAAAAAGTCTCCAGGCTCCACTCTTCCTTTAGTCCTACTATATGCATCACTGACCCCATCCCCTCAACCTACTCCAGTCTCTCTCTCCAGTGGTCACCACTCACCTAACCAAAATCTTCAATCTATTTGCTGGCTCCACTTCCTCTCCTCTTCCTCTCACTATTGGGGTCTTTCAGGGTTCGGTCCTTGGCCCTCTCCTCTTCTCTCTCTATATGGCACCGATTGGACAAACCATCAGCAGATTCCGCTTCCAGTACCATCTTTATGCTGATGACACACAACTATACACTTCGTCACGTAACCTTACCCCGGCTGTACTAAAGAGCACCAATGACTGCTTAACTGCAGATTCCAATATCAAGTCCACTCTCTATCTAAAAATCAACATTACAAAAAATTTACTTCCTCTAATCCCACCGTCTGCTAACCTCCCTAAATCTGACAACTCCCTCTGAGTGTACGGCACCACAATAAGCTGTCTGGATGTTATGTTTGACACTGATCTTTCCTTCACCTCCCATATACAATCTCTCACCAGCTCCTGTCGCTTGCACCTGAAGAACATCTGTAAAATCTGCCCCTTTCTCATCATGAAAACAACAAAAACCCTCACTGTGGCCCTAGTCCATTCCCGCCTTGATTATTGTAACTTTTAATTAATTGGCCTCCCGCTCACTAGACTTACCCCTCTCCAGTCCATCCTTAATGCAGCAGCCAGGGTCACCTATCTACAACCGTTACTTGGATGCTTCTGCTCTATGCCAGTCATTGTACTGGCTGCCTATACACTATAGCATCCAATTCAACTTGCTTGTTCTCACCCACAAAGCTCTTCATAGTGCAGCACCTCCCTACCTCTCTACTCTCATGTCTGTCTATAACCCCACCCATTCTATTCGCTCTGGGAGCGACTTTAAACTAACGTCTGCATTAATCTGAACCAGCCACTCCCGGCTCCAAGACGTCTTCCGAGCTGCACCAATCCTCTGGAATGCTCTACCCCAAGAAATTAGAACCATCCACAACTTACATAGCTTCAGCCACTCCCTAAAATCACATCTTTTTAAGGCGGCCTATCATGCTCCCTAGTCGTATTCATTTAGACATAGCCTGTTCTCGCCACCAAACACAAATGCATTACAAATAATAGCTGGTGGCCACTCATGCAGCTATTATCTATTTCCCACAACCTCAAAATGATTGGACCATTATTGTAAATAAGTACTTGCAATTTGTGTCACGCCCACCTCATTGAAAATTGTAAGCTCTTATGAGCAGGGCTGTCATTATTTTTGCTTTAATTATTGTACTTTCTGATAACTGTTACTTATGACTGCTGCTATATGAACCTCTGAATTGTAAAGCACTACAGAATGTGATGCACTATATACATAAAGATTATTATTCTTATTAATAAATCTGTGGAGCGTCAAAACATGGCTACATAGATTTAGATTGTAAAAGAGATTTCTGGCACACACAGAGCATAGACTGAGCCGGAAAGCCTGAAGTATGGTTATGCCACTGAGTAGAGGAGTGGAATGGTGCAGAGAAAGCAGCAGTACCGTATATACTCGTGTATAAGCTGACCCGTGTATAAGCCGACCCCCCTACTTTTGCCCCCAAAATCTGGGAAAACCTATTGACTCGTGTATAAGCCGAGGGTGGACCCCAGCACAGGTATACAGCCCCCAGCAGTGTGGTATACAGCAGCCTCCCCAGTGGTATATACAGGCCCCAGCAGTGTTACAGCAGCCTCCCCAGTGGTATATACAGCAGCAGCCCCAGTGGTAGTATACAGCAGCCCCAGTGGTAGTATACAGCAGCCCCAGTGGTAGTATACAGCAGCCCCAGAGGTATATACAGCCCCAGTGGTAGTATACAGCAGCCCCAGTGGTAGTATACAGCAGCCCCAGAGGTATATACAGCCCCAGTGGTAGTATACAGCAGCCCCAGAGTTATATACAGCCCCAGTGGTAGTATACAGCAGCCCCAGAGGTATATACAGCCCCAGTGGTAGTATACAGCAGCCCCAGAGTTATATACAGCCCCAGTGGTAGTATACAGCAGCCCCAGAGGTATATACAGCCCCAGTGGTAGTATACAGCCGCCAGCCCGCCCATCAGTATACAGGCCCCCCCATCAGGATCCAGGGCCCCCCCTCCTTGCTCCGCAAAACCTGCAAAGGAAAATGATTATACTTATCACTGTCCTGTCGCCGCCGGACCGCCGCTGCCATCGCGATCCCCGTCTTCTTCCAGCGTCTTCCGGTTTCCTGTGGTCGGCGCAGGCAATGACGTCATTGCCTGCGACCACAGGAAGCCAGAAGACGCTGGAAGAAGACGGGATCGTGATGGCAGCGGCGGTCCGGCGGCAACAGGACAGTGATGAGTATAAACATTTTCCTTTGCAGGTTTTGCGGAGCAAGGAAGGGGGGCCCTGGATACTGATGGGGGGGCCTGTATACTGATGGGGCGGGCGGGTGGCTGTATACTGGGTATATACTCGCGTATAAGCCGAGGGGGACTTTTCAGCCCAATTTTTGGGCTGAAAAACTCGGCTTATACACGAGTATATACGGTATATTAACACACTGACACTACAGTACATACACAGATTTACTTAAAAAAAAATCTTCACAGGAGGGCTTCTTTAAATTTTGGAAAAGTCTTGAACACTGATGATCGCATGAATTTTATTGAATAAGCCACTGTTAAAGGAGAAAAAGTAAGAGTAGCACATCTGTTTGTGTGTTTTAGTTTAGTGTGTTTGTTCAGAATTGTACAAAGAAAAGATCCAGCTGTCATGGTTATAACAGACGAGGGAATAAAGATGCAGGATGGCAGTGACAGCCAAAGGTAATCTAGACAACTAGTCTGACCCTTAGAATGGGGGTCCCTAGCTGATCCTGTTCCCTGAAGTACCTCTAAAGGTGAGGATGTCTGGGCTGCCACCTTTGTCCTGCACCTGACCAGCCCTAGGCTAACACCCCCTCACTTCCACCCACGGACCGGGATAGCTCCAGCAACTCCCACGAAGATGGCAATTTCCAAAGATCAAAACTCCAGGACGGCTTTAGCAAGAGCTGCATTCCGCGGCCACACAGTTCATGGTTATACAGAGAATGATCTGTATCAGCGACATCAGGTGATGGATTATGGGACTACTTAAAGGCTGGGGGAGTGGTCAATCACATCACCTGATACACATAGAACAACAACTGATACTGGAGAGCCATAGAAATTAAACCTAAAGGTACAGAAGAGAATTTACTCCCAGTTAACTGCAGATCTGTCCACACATGACACTAGCGTAAAGCAACATGTCCAAGGAAGATAAATTTAAAACTTATCGTTTAAGCTATCATTTAAAATTTCTAGAGTAGTTAGAAAAAATGGGACTCAGAGGGAAACACAGATAGTAAAATTGACCCAGCCCAGAATTGTAGCTTAAATTATAATCAGACCACATTTTATTAGTAATTAAGGAAGCCCTCACATGAAGATTTATTTTTCTTCATAAAATCTGCATATGTATGCATGTAGTGCAGTGTGAGTGTGGCAATATACTCACCTAATGCGGCTCTTTTCGGTGTCCAGCACCACTCTGGCCATGTACACACACCTCCGCTGTAAGTATTTAGCGGTTCTCCGCTAAATACTTAGGTTTTTTCAGAGAAGCGGAGGTGTGTGTGCGCCGCTCCTTTCTGCGGACGCAGCCCATGGTTACCCGATGTGTATCGTGGTAACCATTTCACAGACAAGACTGCCTAGTGTCCGCTTTCCCAGAGCGGGCAGGTAAACGCTGCAAGTAGCGTTTCCCTGTGCGCTCGGCTTTAGCAGACACTAGGCAGCTCCTCCGCTTCTCTGAAAAAACCTAAGTATTTAGCGGAGAATCGCTAAATACTTACAGCGGAGGTGTGTGGACATGGCATCTGCTCCACTTCTCAGTGACCTCACCGCTATCCAGACTCTCCGAGGAAGACTGTTTCCTCTATGTGTGACCCACAAGTCTCTTTTAGGGCTCGGACACACTCTGCTACTTACATCCGAGTTTGACGGACGACACTCGGAACAGGCTGGTGCAGAGATCCTGAACGGCTTCTCTCCCTCTGGACGGGGAATGACCGCTGCTTGTGTTTCTGTGCAGCATCACATTCCCTGTCCAGAAATCCAGAGAGGGAGAGGCCGTTCAGGGTCACTGCTCCAGCCTGTTCCAAGTCTCGTCCGTCAAACTCGGATGAGTGTGTGCAAGCCCTTACAATGTAAGTCTATAGAGCCTCATTCTGAGGCTCCATAGACTTACTCTGAAAAAAAAATTCCATGGCATGCAAAGCACGGTGTGAACTGGAGGTCTGGAGAGCAGTGAAATCACTGAAAAGAGGAGAAGCATGGCACTGGATCCCAGAAAAAACTGCGGTAAGTGAATACACTCACACAAGCTACATGCACATATACACCGATTTAATAAAAATATTTAAAGGGAGCGCTTCTATAATACAGGAATCCAAGTAGAGCCTTTTTCTTGCAATTGTATAATAGTAGAGCCAGGGGCGTAATGACAAGAGGTGCAGAGGTTGCAATCTCATCCGGGCCCTAGTGCCTAGGAGGCCCTTTGCAATAATTTGGGAACATTCGCATCGGGGCCCATGAGCTTCAAGTTACGCCACCGATTGGAGCTATATTTTTCCGATAGGGTAAACATGAAATAACAACATGTGAAAGAAATTATAGCACTATTTCACAACCTTTCTCAGGAGCCCAGTATGATACAGTTCTGACACAGATAGTAATCACTGTAGCCATAGAGTAATTTATATGCTTCTCACTGCAGAACTGGAAACACATGGAAATACATGGCATTTTTTCATGGGGAGACATAGTTGGAGACTTGGAGGGCCGTGAATACAAGACTGTTTTTTTCCCTTTGACAGAAAACAGAGACAGAGACATGACACCGGGGGCAGTTGGGTTACATTTGATTTACCATCTGAGTGCAAGGATTTAGATTTTCCGAAAGTCTCCCCATTGATAAATGACTTACTGACCTTAACTTATTAAAAGTTCCACTGTGTGTCTGCAAGTGGTTTCAGCACAATTATTTGTACTTTTCTAACAAGCAGCTATTATTGCTGAAATTGGGGGCTTTTAGAATGAGTATAAAATCCAGGATGTTAGTGCAATAAATTATTTAGGCCACAAGTTAATCCATCTTTGTACACGGACTAAAATGACAAAGATTGGAAAATTTTTTTTTTTTTTCTGTAATAGTTTTTTAATTTTATTTGGCAAAAACTAAATGAAAAAAAACTATCTTTTAGACAGAGATAATATAAGAACTTTGAAAAATAAAAAATGCTCAATGATGATAATGTAGTTGCAGGTATAGTTAGTTTGTGAGACTTTTTATGTGTTATATCTAGAGATGAGTGAATACATTTGATTTGAATTTTATTTTATTAAAAATGTACAAACATCTGCATATTCCAGAATGCTGTTTTTTTTTTTTGCGTAATTCAAGGGCCATCAAAACGTTTGACAAAAATAAAATTAATCCTTATACTCACCTCACCGCTGACCTCCTTACCGTCCGCTGTCTGGTTCCTGTTGCATTCTCTGATTCCCACCGCTCATGTTTAAATCCTTGGGCCTCTCATGTTGAGCCAAGACTTCAGGCTCTGATGATGCCTGGGACAGTTCTGCACATGAACTTACAAGGTCACAACGCACATTGCAATTTCACAATGTCGTGACCTTTCACACTTTGTTTAAACCCCCACATACACCCGACACATCTGAACTTCAGGCCAGTGAGAGTTCTAGTTGAGTCTAGGCAGCTTGAGAGACAGTATGAAGCGTGAAGTGCCTGACCGAGGGCCTGGAGAGATGAATCTGCTGCCAGCTGTTGAAGCTGGGCAGAAGAACTAGCTGCAACAGGGGTACCAGCCTCAAATCAATGAGGGATGCTTCAGAACCGGTCGTGAAAATGGAGGTCACTAGGTTTCAAGTACAGTGACTCACCTTGTGCACCTTCCTGAAGCTCAAAGGTACAGTATATAGGGTCAGAGAACAAAGGACTGTCGCTCATGGGACCCGTAGCTACCTGTCCGGCAGGGAATGGCAACCACAGACACTTCGGAGAGGAAAGGGATAACAAGTGTCAGAACGGGAAAAGGCAGCTGGAAGGCCATATACCCTTTGTCTCAGCAAGGTGGACTCCAACTATCTTTGGGCTGGCCAGGCTGCGCTCCTGGTGCACATCATACCCAGGCTGGGTTGTAATACTAAACTACAAGTAAAGGGTAAGGGCCCTTTCACATCAGCGTTTTTTGAAATTCGCGGCAGATGCGGTGAAAAAACCGCATCTGCCGCGATTACCGCATACCGGCTGCACTTGCGGCGCGGTTGCGGTAAACACCATGCAAAGTATAGGCGTACTTGCGGCAGGTGCGGCAAGTGCGGTTTTTCACTTGCGGCAGCCGCACCTGCCGCAAGTCCAAAACCGCACTTGCCGCACCTGCCGCAAGTACGCCTATACTTTGCATGGTGTTTACCGCAACCGCGCCGCAAGTGCAGCCGGTATGCGGTAATCGCGGCAGATGCGGTTTTTTCACAGCATCTGCCGCGAATTTCAAAAAACGCTGATGTGAAAGGGCCCTAAGAACCACAAGAACTGTGTGTCGTCTGATCCTTCCTGCATCCTCCTGCACCACTACCCTCCTCCTCCTCTGCACTATCACATCTATCCCTCTACACCTTCCAAGGGACCCTTGCCCTGACTGCAGAGGGTTTACCACCTGGCTGTCCTACCATCTTCCCTTGGAAGCCTCCACAGCAGCCCCTGGCTTCCTTTGGTCAGAACTCCAGTTGGCATCACAAAATACTACTATCCTTTGTAAATAACCCCTTAACATGTATGGATAGGACCACAACTTCTGGGGACAGCCACTGTAACGTCTGAACTGTTTGCCCCGGACAGTCCAGTACCCCGGCCCCTATGGTTGTGACACATAAGCTCCAATGGGCCCCCCAATTATTGCAAATCTTTAGTAGCATTAGTCTTTTTCTGTACTCCAGAGGGATTGTTGAGGCCCCCTAGGTTCCAGGGCTTGGGTGCGATTGCATCCTCTATACCTATTGTAGTTACACCGCTGCCTTTGAGTATCCCGCTATACACTGGGGATTCGCAAACAAAATGTTATTGGAACAGAAGTAATGAAAAGAAAAAACAGGAAGATGAGAGTATAGAGGGAACGGTAGGGGATTTTTAATTGAAGTATATTACAAAAGTAGTTTGATTATTACAATAAATGAACATTTAGGATAAAATTAAAATTTTCAAATCTAGATGCTAGAATGTATGGGCTGATTTCAGGTTACTCCAGCAGTCAATCATTGACACCCATTCTGTGTGACAGCATCTGTGATTGGCTGTTAGGCCCTTCACAGATTGGCTGACATCATAGTAATGTAATATTTAAATAAATAAATAATATTTAAGTAATTAAAAAAAAATATTGGGCTTCCCTGTATTTTGATTTCCAGCCAAGATAAAGCCAGGCAGCTGGGAGTGGCAGCCCATAGCTGTCTGCTTTATCTGCGCTGAGAATCAAAAATAAAGCGAAGTGCTACGTCATTTTTTTTATTATTTATTTATTTTTACATTGCTATGATAGAAAGAAAAGAAGTGGGGGGAGCGCACATAGGGTTTTCTCCTTACAAAGAGTATCAATCAATCTCCGATCAGATCGACTGATTTAGTATCAGAATAGCCCACGGACGAGTGGGCTGATGTGAGGGAAAGACAAAACAATTTTTGCTTCTTCATAGGTTCAAGTCTATACCAAATTAGATGAAGATTTTGATATATTTTAACATTTTCAATTTTGTAATAAAGATGGTATGTAAACGTTTTCTATATAAAGTCATGGATAACCTTTTAGAGACATTTAATTATTTATTTTAAACATTTTATTGTAATATGAAGTTCCAGTGGGTGTTTCCACCGAAACTGTTGTCAAGGAGGGTGGAACTGTTATGTTTATTGAAAAGTGTATATATAAATGCATGTATGCATGTACTTGATAGCCCTGATGAAGTGGCAAGTGTAGCCACGAAATGCTTTGGCAAGAAATTAAAGGAAAGTTATCCTGACGATCATCGTACTGACGCTTTATTGGTGTGCGCGGAGGGAAGCCCGGCTCCTTTTTCTTCTCTTGGATTAATACATTACTATGATGTTAGTCAATCTGTGAAGGGCCCAACAGCCAGTCACAGATGCTGTCAGAGAGAGTGGTCGTGTGATTGACTGCTGGAGTAACTTGAAACCAGCCCATACATTCTAGAATGCTATTTAGTTTCAGGAGTGGTCCCCGCTCATCGCGATAAGCCATATAGGGGCTCATGGCTGTGGAATATTTCCTTGCGATATTTAATCTGCTTGGTTGATATTAATTATGTGATCTGTAGTAGGTTGTATATTGATATAATTCTGATATCCAGATAAAAGGTACTGTCTAATATGTTTTCTTCAATTATAAGACACTCCTTCTCGTCCCCATGTCATATGAACTCATCATTCACACTTAAAGCAGTTAATGAGATCGTTAAAGATATCGTTTCAACATTGAAACATGTAACGGTACCTTAAGAAACAAGTGGCGATCTTTTAGGAGTGCTGGGGCACTTGGGCAAATATGACACACTCAGAGTGCTTGATTTACAAACCTTTATTGCCCTTTACTTTCAACTACGCGTTTTGACAGGGTGCCTGTCTTCCTCAGGTCCTCCAGGACGCTCCCAGCCCTGCTCGGATCCTCTAACCCTGTGCCTCTTACTCCGGTTGAGCAGAGGTGCACAACCAGGATAGGTGAGTGGCCCCCTCTCACAAAAAGCCCATATACCATTAGGTGCATTTCACATTGCGCCTCTTTCTTATTAGAGAGGCGCAGTGCCATAGTGCCGACCGAACCGGAGGGGCGCCATATGTCTTGTTCAAGAGAAGATGGAATGTCTGCTCCCTGAGGGATTAGATCACAACTATCTATTGAAGTTAATGTAGAGGAAAGTAGGAGGCAGGAGCAGAGTTAGAGAATAGGCAGGGGACAAAGGTGCTGCAGCTGTCTAGTAAGTGGTCTATCTCACCCAAGTGTAAGTCTCCACCCACTAGTTTACATGCATGTAGGAATTAGAAATAGGGCCTACAGAGGGAAGACTAATGAAAAAATGCAGGATACAAGTATACTGTATAACAGCCCTAAATAACATTAGACACATGGAGTTTATTCTAAATAGAATTATGTTCCAAATCCCAGTTAATCTCTTAATGTATGAAATTATAAACTGTTAGAAAAAGGAGGCATTAGCGATGGGTATGCTTCAAAGAAGCCATGTGACTGCTGGAAAATAGTGCTCCTTTATAGGTCACATTCTTCTTTCTCTTCCTTATACAGTTCAATTACTTAAAGAAGCCTAAGTTAATTTTTTATTTTTTTTTCTGTTAAAACTTCTTAATTAAGGTATGTTCTGTTTGTGATATAATACAAGTGATTAAAATACTTCCCGCATTCTTCCCCGGTTTTCAGGTCCGCTCCATTTCTCTTTTGGATCACGTGACCTTAAAACAGACTAAGCCTTTGTTCACACATCGAGTTTTTGAAGTGTTTTTTCATGAGTTTTTCAAAAATATAAAGCTGCTTTTTGCAGGAACAGCAAAAGGTATGAGACTTCTGAAATCTCATTCACACGATTGCTCTTTTCCTGACTGATATGGAAAATCGCTGTTTTTGAAAAACGTTACAATTTTAGAGTCTTCTGTGGTTGATACCTTTTAATGGCGAACTGAAAAGATGGTAAACATAGCAAGTTTTTGAGAGAAGGGCAGAAGAGAATGAGACAGGGTAAAACAGTTATGATAGTAAATATTGCAACAGTTCACTGATAAGTTCCATTGTCCTCTCATTGGGGTCTGTTCAAAGATATGATACCCCAAAATGCCTTTTCAATTGATGTAAAAAGACATGAATCCATGTGAAATGTTCATTCCTGCTTTGAATGTGTCAAAGGTCGTTATCAATTTGTATTCCCAAATTCTTCTTTCTGAGATTTGAGTTTACTTTTTAAAACCAGCAGCTTCATGTCTATTATATTGTGATCAGAGCTGCAAAAACGCTTGGCTACAGGTAGATCCATACGCCTTTCTTTTATTGTGTGATGATGAGAATTCATTCTTGTTCTAAGTTTTTGTCCTGTCTCACCTACATACAGATCCCCTGTTGGACATTTGGTACATATGATTAAATACACCACATTGGTTGTGGTGCAACTGAAGTTACCTTGTATCTTGTAGTCCTGATCTGTCCCAGGAATCTTTATCTTGTCCGTTGTCATTATAGATGGACAGGTTTCCACCTGTTCTGGTTGCGGGGAAAGGTTCCTGTTGCTGTTGGAGAGGACAGGGCGCTTCTGACAATGATGTTTTTTAGATTTGAGGGTTGTCGAAAACACAAGAGTGGGGGATCCGGAAATATTGATTTTAGTTGGGCATCTTTATGTAGTAGTGGTTGTAGTTTCCATGGAACACTTCTTAACACCTCCAGATTTGGATTGTAGGTGACTAGGAGAGGGACCCGGTTTGTTATGTTTTTGACAGAAGCAGTTTGGCAATTCTTTCAGTGATTTTGTAGTGTTTTCCGTCCTTGAGAGCAATGAGAAAGTGCAAAAAATGCAACTGCTGCGATTTTGCTGTTTTGTGGTGAATGAAACTAACTTTATTAAACATGTGCTGTAGACAAATGACACACCAAAAACACAGCAAAAATGCAACAAAAACTGCTTTTTGGGAGCAGCTTTTTACGGCCAAGAGAGCAGGTTTTGGCTGCAGTAAAAAATGAACATAGTTTGTCCAGTTCACACAGGGGGTTATGTGTGGAGCAAAAGTCACTTTCTTAATATCAGCGTGCATTCAGATGATCATATAAATCAGACGGAGATTGGACTGCACTTCTCTGAGTGAGTGCACTTCTCCCGACCTGAGCATGACTGCTGCATAGAAATATATGAAGCTGTCATGCTCCGATCGGGAGACCCCTGGCCAGTCAGTGCATTGTGGTTATTGATCTGACCAATATGCACAGACATCTGAATGAGCCCTTAATATAAGAAGCTTTTTTGGGAGGTTTCTTAGATTTAGGGTAGAAAGAATTTCATGTGAGCTGCATGCAAGTATCTCGCATTCATCTCACATGAGTCACCCGGCCCGACCCCTGACTGCCTGAATGGAAGCAGGGAGCTCCATAGAAACACATGCAGCTCCATTATCCAGTTCAGAGAGGCAAGGGCCGGGCCAGGTGAGTCATGTGAGATGCATGTGACACACTCACATGCAGCACGCATACGTGTGTCTCTGCCCTTACACTGGAAAAAAAGTTGTGTCCTACACAGTGTAAATTGGCAAAGCTGAAGAGCAGCCACATTGCCAGGAGAGGACCAGAGCTGCACTAACAGCCAGGAAAGAAGTCGATGGGTGAGTATTTTATTATACTTGCTCTACATCACAATCATAATATGAAGGATTTATGAAAAAAAAATATTTTTATTGAGACTTATTCTAAGAAGCCTCCTTAGAGACAAGCCAACCCTTAATGATATCTACATATCATCTGCCAGCAGTGAGGCTTAGCTGAGTATATGTGTTTATTTGGGAAACCAGGAGCTTTGAAAATAAGACAAGCTACAAGGATCAGACTAATCATGTATTGGAAAAGGCATGATGGTCCAGAGCTTATGATGGCTATACTAGTCTGGAATTAACTATTTCTAAAAATTTACAATTCCTAATCCCTGAGAAGTACCGTATATACTCGTGTATAAGCCGACCCGTGTATAAGCCGACCCCCCTACTTTTGCCCTCAAAACCTGGGAAAATCTATTGACTCGTGTATAAGCCGAGGGTGGACCCCAGCACAGGTATACAGCCCCGAGCAGTGTGGTATACAGCAGCCTCCACAGTGGTATATACAGGCCCCAGCAGTGTTACAGCAGCAGCCCCAGTGGTATATACAGCAGCAGCCCCAGTGGTAGTATACAGCAGCCCCAGAGGTATATACAGCAGCCCCAGTGGTAGTATACAGCAGCAGCCCCAGTGGTAGTATACACGCAGCCCCAGTAGTATATACAGCCCCAGTGGTAGTATACACGCAGCCCCAGTAGTATATACAGCCCCAGTGGTATATACAGCCCCAGTGGTAATATACACGCAGCCCCAGAGGTATATACAGCAGCCCCAGAGGTATATACAGCCCCAGTGGTAGTATACATACAGCCCCAGTAGTAGTATACAGCCCCAGTGGTAGTATACAGCCCCAGTGGTAGTATACAGCAGCCCCAGTGGTATATTCAGCCCCAATGGTAGCATACAGCAGCCCCAGTGGTATATACAGCCCCAGTGGTATATACAGCCCCAGTGGTAGTATACAGCCCCAGTGGTAGTATACAGCAGCCCCAGTGGTATATACAGCCCCAGTGGTAGTATACAGCCCCAGTGGTAGTATACAGCCCCAGTGGTAGTATACAGCCCCAGTGGTAGTATACAGCCCCAGTGGTAGTATACAGCAGCCCCAGTGGTAGTATACAGCCCCAGTGGTAGTATACAGCCCCAGTGGTAGTAAACAGCAGCCCCAGTGATATATACAGGGCCCCAGCAGGGCCCCCCTCATAATTTGGCGCCCCCACCTCACTTGCTGGGCCCCCCCGCATGCAGCGCTGCGCATATACATTACCTGTCTAGCAGCTGTCACCCTCTGATGGCGGATCGCGGCTCCCGGCTCCGGCTTCCATCTTCCTCTGTGTCTTCCTTGTCATGTGACCGGGGCTCATCGCGATGACGTCATCGCGACACCGGCCGGTCACATGACAAGGAAGACACAGAGGAAGATGGAAGCCGGAGCCGGGAGTCCGATCCGCCATCGGAGGGTGACAGCTGCTAGACAGGTAATGTATATGCGCAGCGCTGCATGCGGGGGGGCCCAGCAAGTGAGGTGGGGGCGCCAAATTATGAGGGGGGCCGTATGACTCGCGTATAAGCCGAGGGGGGACTTTTCAGCCCAATTTTTGGGCTGAAAAACTCGGCTTATACGCGAGTATATACGGTAAGTCTGGGTGAAAAGATGATAAATACAGGTGCGTCTCAATGAATTAGAATATCATCAAAATGTTAATTTATTCCAGTAATTCAATATATAAAGTGAAACACATATATTATATAGAGTTATTACACACAGAGGGATCTATTTCAAGTGTTTATTTCTGTAAATGTTGATGATTATGGCTTACAGCAAATGAAAACCCAAAGATCATTATCTCAGAAAATTAAAGTAGAGGAGATGAAAGGTTTAAAACCGCGCTGCCGTATTACATGAGACATCAAAGGGTGAAAATAATATTGATTTATTAGTCAACACATTTCAGGGCTCCCTGGAACATGGCAATGTGATATTGACTTGTCCTGAAGAATGTGCCAGAGAGCCCTGAAACACGACCGATAAATCAATATTATATTCACCCTTTGATGTCTTGTGGAATACAGCAGCGCAGTTCTTAACCCTTCATCCTCCCTACTTTAATCTTCTGAGACAATGACATTTGGATATGCATTGTCTGTAAGCCATAATCATCAACATTAACAGAAATAAACACTTGGAATAGATCACTCTGTGTGTAATGACTCTACATAATATATGCGTTTCACTTTATGTATTGAATGACTGTAATAAATTAACTTTTTGATGATATTCTAATTTATTGAGATGCAGCTGTATATTGAAAGGGATATGCAGGATTCTGACATATAAATAAAGAACAAATATAAAATATAACAAAGGTTTAATTGTTTTCCATCTACCAGTTTCTATAGGTATCCTGGTCCAACGTGCCACCTAGCTCCAATGATGTCGCTTCCATAATGTCTTCATCACATTTCACAGTCACTGGACAACTCTTCCTAGGACTTCTTGGACTTATGGAAGTTGTCAGATCCCCAGACTGGCAGCATCCTCATGATGCAGATACAGTTGAAAGCCATGGGGAACAAAGAGCCAAATGGGGGACATTACTGAGTAACAAAAGCAGTATTATTACTGTATGCAGGTTGTAAATGAGACCAGAGAAGGCATTAATGCTAACTGAGGACAAAGAGGGACCACTGTTACTGTATGGAGACGTAGATGGGGCACTATGACTATGTGGGGGCACCAAGAGGGGCACTAATACTCTGGAAGGGCACATAGAGGCACTTTTATTGTTGGGGCAGAATAGGGGGATGCTACTATGGGGTAAGTCACCGGTGTAGATATTATGTTTGCTTGGGGTCTCTTTTAAGGTACCTTTACACGCCGCGACGGCAGGCTGGATACATCCCGCTACAGGCTACAAATGTAGCTTGTAGCGCCAATCTAGCCCGTCGTAGCGGCGTCTGAAGACGTGACGCTACAGCCGGCAACAGATACATCTGTTTCCTAGCTCTGCTCGAAAACTGATGGCTACAAAGCCGATGGTAGCGAGCTGTATCGGCGTGTAAAGAGGCAACGGAAGGGAACTCGGGACAGCCTGCGATGTAGCTGCAATGTAGCTAAGGCGTGACCTCGGCTCCATGTTACCGCGCCCCATGTGCGATCATTGGTGGAAGCTGCTGCATGACGATTGGTAGTCGCTGCATAGGGAGGCATATTTAAAGGAGCTGACGAGTCACACTACACAATCGCTCGAGCGTGCTGTATTACTCAGCCTCCTGCGTTGCCTGCCCAATCAGGATGTTATTGCTTCGTCCTATCAGCGTACGGACGGCTCGTAATCCACAATTGTAGCACGCCTATGTGCTGTCCCTGCTGCACCAGGTACGCCCATAGTAGCTGGTTATAGCGGTGTGTAAATGAGCTACAGCTGGCTACTTGAGACACCCGGCGATGTAGCTAGCTATAGATGTAGCGTGGCGTAGCGCATCTTGTCGCGGCGTGTAAAGGTGATGCGTTGACCGTTTGTAACCGTTTGAGCGTGCTCGTGCACGTGAAGTAGCGGGATGTATCCAGCCTGCCGTCGCGGCGTGTAAAGGTACCATTAGAGATTTTAGCACTAAGTGATTTGTGCAGAGAACTGTATAGGGTGCCGAAATAATGAGAGACGTCTGTGTATCCATTTCACCGAGACAAATCAAGGATAGAACAAGTCATCATGGTCATATGAACAATAAATTGTAAAATGAATATCTACATTCAGGGGAGTTGTCACGTATAATGAATAATGTGTGCTGTATACACTTATAGGGTTTTCAGAGCACCTGTGTAAATCTACTACCACCTATAGTTACTAAATGGTGGTGCTATTAGTCTTGATATTGTGTATTTTTTTAATTACCGGTGTAGTACTAATATGTGGCTATGGGCTAGTAGTATTATTTTCACTTAGCAACGTGTGTTATCTGTGTTGCTAGATAGAGTCATGGCCGAAAATGTTGGCACCCTTGCAATTTTTCCAGAAAATTTAGCATTTCTCCCAGAAAATTATTGCCATTACACATGCTTTGTCATAGACATGTTTATTTCCTTTGTGTGTATTGGAATAACACAACAAAAATAGACGGAAAAAGGTAAATTGGACAACATTTAACAGAAAACCCAAAATATGGGTTAGACAAAATTGTTGGCAGCTTTCCAATATTGTGGAAAACAAATTTGTTTCAAGCATCTGATGAACTTTTCAAACTCATCTGTGACAAGTAACAGGTGTGGACAAAATGAAAATCACACCTGCAAAAAGATAAAAAGAGGAGAAGTTGAATCAATCTTTGCATTATGGGTCTGTGTGTAAAGAATTGTCCTAAAGTCAAATTGGATCTAATTCCACACCAAACATAAAGAAAGCGGTGGACAAAAGTATTGGCACTGTTAGAAAAATCATGTGATGCTTCTCTAATTTGTGTAATTAACAGCACCTGTAAAGGGGGTGTCACACGCGTCAATATCGCCTGCACGATATCGGCTGCACGTGACGTTGCAGCGATATTGACGCGTGTGACATACTGCATCAACCAGCGATAAATCGCTGGTTGATGATCGCCAGGTTTCAGAACCAGCTCAGAAACCTGGCGATTGTCGCCCGGTGGACACGCAGCATCGCTGCGTGTGACACCGGGACTAGCGATATTCCAGCTCCCAGCGCCTCTCACAAGCGCTGGGAGCTGGTATCCAAGGTACACTGCGGGTAACTAGGCAGCGCGCGCTGCCTAGATACCCGACTGTGTACCTTAGTTACCAGCCTCCTCCGCTCACCGGGTGAGCGGAGGAGGCTGGTAACTAAGGTACACGTCGGGTATCTAGGCAGCGCGCGCTGCCTAGTTACCCGCAGTTTACCTTGGAGACCAGCCTGCTCCCGCTTCCAGCAGGCTGGCAGCGGGAGCAGGACATCGTGGAAACGATATTTAAATCGTTTCCACGATGTTTCTGGTCAATTGATCGCTGGTGAGTCTGTCTGTGTGACAGCTCACCAGCAATCAGCCGTCAATGTCGTCAGCGATCATCTCGCTGACGACATTGACGCGTGTGACACCCCCTTAACTTACCTGTGGCACCTAACAGGTGTTGGCAATAACTAAATCACACTTGCAGCCAGTTGAGATGGATTAAAGTTGACTCAACCTCTGTCCTGTGTCCTTGTGTGTACCACATTGAGCATGGAGAAAAGAAAGAAGACAAAGAAGGACTTGAGAAACCAAATTGTGAGGAAGCATGAGCAAGGCTACAAGTCCATCTCCAAAGACCTGAATGTTCCTGTGTCTACCATGCGCAGTGTCATCAAGAAGTTTAAAGCCCATGGCACTGTGGCTAACCTCCCTAGATGTGGACGGAAAAGAAAAATTGACAAGAGATTTCAACGCAAGATTGTGCGGATGGTGGATAAAGAACCTCGACTAACATCCAAACAAGTTCAAGCTGCCCTGCAGTCCGAGGGTAGTGTCAATCCGTGCCATCCGTCGGCATCTGAATGAAAAGGGACTGTATGGTAGGAGACCCAGGAAGACCCCACTTCTTACCCCGAGACATAAAAAAGCCACGCTGGAGTTTGCCAAAACTTACCTGAGAAAGCCTAAAAGGTTTTGGAAGAATATTCTCTGGTCAGATGAGACAAAAGTAGAGCTTTTTGAGCAAAGGCATTAACATAGAGTTTACAGGAGAAAAAAAGAGGCATTCAACGAAAAGAACACGGTCCCTACAGTCAAACATGGCGGAGGTTCCCTGATGTTTTGGGGTTGCTTTGCTAGAAAATGGTTTGAGAGAAAGCACTGGAGACTTCTAAGGTGGCCAGCAATGAGTCCAGACCTAAATCCCATAGAACTCCTGTGGAGAGATCTAAATATGGCAGTTTGGAGATGGCACCATTCAAATATCAGGGACCTGGAGCAATTTGCCAAAGAAGAATGGTCTAAAATTCCAGCAGAGCATTGTAAGAAACGCATTGATGGTTGCCGGAAGCGGTTGATCGCAGTTATTTTGGCTAAAGGTTGTGCAACCAAGTATTAGGCTGAGGGTGCCAATACTTTTGTCTGGCCCATTTGTGGAGTTTTGTGTGAAATTATCAATATTTTGCTTTTTGCTTCATTCTCTTTTGTGTTTTTTCATTGAAGACAAATTAAATGAAGATAATAATACCAAAGAATTTGTGATTGCAATCATTTTCAGGAAGAAACTGAGTATTATCTGACAGAATTACAGGGGTGTCAATACTTTTGGCCACAACTGTAACAGGAAGAGAAAAATTAGTCTGAGGACTTGAGAACCAAACGTATTGAAAAATATCAACATTGTCAAGATTACAAATCCATCTCCAGAGATCTTGATGTTCTTTTTGTCCATGGTGCGCAACATAATCAAGAAGTTTGAAACCCATGGCACTGCAGTTGGTCTCCATGAACGTGGACGGTAGAGAAAAATTGATGAAAGGTTGCTACACAGGAGTTTTGATGGTGAATAAGGAGCCCCAATCAAGTTCCAAGGAAACTCTAGCTGTCCTGGAAGCTCAGGGTGCATCAGTGTCAGCACGAACTATCAGTTGACATTTGAATGAAAAGAAACACTATGGAGGACACCCAGGAGGACCCCCACTGCTTACACAGAGATATAACAGCTAGACAGCAGTTTGGCAAAATGTTCATACAACAAAATCTTTCTGTTTGACAGATGAGGCCAAGGTGGTGCTTGTTGGTAAAGCACATCATTCTACTGTTCACCAAAAACAGAATGAGGCCAACAAAAAAAAAGAACACAGTACCTACAGTCACATATGGTGGAAGTTCAAAGATGTTTTAAGGTTGTTTTGCTACTTCTGGTACTGGGTGCCTTGACTGTGTGCAAGACCTCATGAAATCTGAAAATTACCAAAGGATTTGGGGTGGCAATATAGTACCCAGTGTCAGAATACTGGGTGTGTGTCCTAGGTCATAGGTCTTCAAGCGGACAATGACCCCAAACAAACTTCAATAAATGGATGGAAACAAAGCGCTGGAGAGTCCTGAAGTGGTCAGCATTGTGTCTGAACCTCAATCCTGTTGATCACCTGTGGAGAGTTCGTAAAATTGCTGTTGGGAAAAGACGCCATCAAATATGAGAGACTGGAGCAGTTTGCAAGAGAAGAGTCCAAAACTCCAGCTGAGAGGAGTAATAAGATTGTTGATGATATAGGAGGCGATTGGTTACAGTTATTTATTGCAAAGGTGTGTAACGAAATATTAAGTTGCCAACAATGTGTCTAATTTGCCTTTTTTTTCCAGTTTTTTTATGTTGTACCAATAGACACAACGGAAGTAAACATGTGTATAACAAAATGTGTCATTTAATATTCTTCTGGGAGAAATAGTTCACTTTCTGGAACAATTTCAAGGGTGTCAACACTTTCGGCCATGACTGTAGGCGGCAGGTGTACAATACCTGTGCCTAGACATATCAATGTATTATCTAGGTTCTACGTAGAACGGCAGGTAACATCTACTACAATATCTGTAGGTACTTCATGTGCTATACAATTACAAACATACTGATCTACACCCTAGAGATTTTAGATAAGATGGAGCTCCACTTTTTAAGCAGCACCAGGATAATGGAGAAAATGATGTGTAAGTTATCTCAGATGTTGCTAGTGCCTTAAAATACTATTCCATAATAAGTTAAATGAATTGCTACAGAATATACAGGATAATGCAGGAAGGATCTAGGATTCACATTTGACATCTCAAGAAACTTTATCAGGGAAGTTCCATTTAAACTGAATATTCCATATTCATTCTCTCCAGATCCTAGAGCATAATAAATTTAGGATGTCAAAAAGAAGTATTAGGCTGCCTTCAGACTTGCAGATGCATCTGCAGCGTTTTGAAGATGCATCTGCAAGCAGACCGCGGCCCCTATGTTTATAATGGAGCGCACGGCAGTCTGCAGATGCTTGCAGACCGCCGTGCGCTCTCATTGCCCGCCTTTAGTGATCTGTGCGCATGCGGATGCCTGCACACAAATCACACACTCTCGCCCGCACCCGGGACGCAACATCTCGCGTCCTGGGTGCGGGCGAGAGTGTGTGATTTGTGCGCAGGCATCCGCATGCGCACAGATCACTAATGGCGGGCAATGAGAGCGCACGGCAGTCTGCAAGCATCTGCAGACCGCCGTGCGCTCCATTATAAACATAGGGGCCGCGGTCTGCATGCAGATGCTTGCAGATGCATCTGCAAAACGCTGCAGATGCATCTGCAAGTCTGAAGGCAGCCTTAATACTTCACCACTCACCTGTCCTGCCCTCTCCACATCCCACCTCTTAGCCTTTTCTTTCTACCTTATCCAATCACATGCATCTTCTTCAGCTGGCTTAACTCTTGGCCTCGACCTCCACCCAACTAGGCCTTTGACATCTTTGCACAGCATGTTGTCATAGTGCACCTCCTAATGTTGCAGTGCGCATCCTCTTAGATCTATTCAGCTCCTCAGGCTGCTTATGTCATAACATCGTGATGTATTGATGTGCACCACGATGGTAAGGTGCCTAGAGATGTCAGGCCTAGTCGGCCAGCAGTCAAAACCCAAGGTGAAGAAGGTTGAAGAAAATGTGTGTGATGGGAAATGGTGAAAAGAAGAGGTGCGTGGGACCACATGGAGTGCTGTGAGGGTGGCAGGGCAGGTGAGTGCTAATGTAGTCATCACTGGCGGACACAGACAGTAGAGGGCCCCTGTGCGAGAACAATATATGAGCCCTTTACAATCCGAGCTCATCAAAATGCTAATTCCACCTGTTTTAGAGGTGGAAATGGGCCCCCTTACCTCTTGAGCCCCGTTGTGGCTGCACAGGTTACACCAATGATATGTCCACCCCGGTATTCATTTTTTAATTTAACTTTTTGTGGCCCTCTTCTTTTTTAAAGCTTAATAAGCATGTGAATATTATTGTGATTGTAATTATTTTCATCACTTTTCAAGTCATAGTAATTAATATAAATGTGTTAATATCTACTTTTCCCACTGCGTGCTGGAAAGCATGGTGGTCATGCTGGATGCACCGTGATAGGGATGGGTGTAATGAAGTGGTGGGACATGGAGCTGAGGCCTCCTGAGCTGCACCTTAGTTTTAAACTTAATCTTAATATTAAGGATGCAGATAAAATTGAAAGTGTCTCTTAGGATTTATCTGATATCAACTAGATGCTGATCCCTGTGGAAAAAAACTATAAACTTTTAATAGATGGCAGCATTTTTGATGATAGATGGCTGCTTAAAGTCTAAATAAGACTTGATTCAGATATCTGATTTTCTGTTATGAGTGTTGTCTAGTTTTCACGGATAGCTGTCTTTGCTGTTATAGTCTATGGGGCCATTCACATATCCATGCTTTTGCATTATGGAGACTTCTCACACTTTGATCCAAGTGTTGGATCAAAATCGTCAATTTAAGTCTATGGGTATGTGAAAAAATCGGATAGCACTCAGATGACATCTGAGTTCAATATAGATAAGTTACAGGCCTAGCGCTAACTCCGGGAACTATAGGTGTTGGTGACCTGAGGGATCACCTAGGGACTTTTGAAGTATCTTATCTATATCTAGCACAAATCTAGTTCCTAGGTGATCCCTCAGGTCACTATCACCTATAGTTCCCGGAGTTAGCGCTAGGCCTGTAACTTATCTATATTAGATTCTTATTATTATATAGGTGGGGTACACATGGCACCACCTAGGCCCTATAGCAGCAACTCGCACCAACCCTATAGCCAGCTCCAGTGTACATCCCAAATTACTAGACATCTGAGTTCAGATACATTTTCCTGGACTGTCAGAAAGAAGGTGGGGAAAGTTATTTTTTTTCAAGTGCAAGAAAAATGTATAACTTTCAGATTACACTCTGATCAAAGTCTGATCAAAATAATCAAACAATGAAGGTAGCTACACTCATCCAGGTCAAAGTGAAACGATCCTTTATTGTAGCTTCATTAAAAGCAAACACAGGTTAGTGAAGTGATCAGGGGAGAGGGCATGCCCGGAAACGGGGAGACTACAGCTGTTTCATGCTAACTGCTCTTCTACAGGTCCTATTTACCTATAGAAGTGCAGTTAGCATGAAACAGCTGTAGTCCTGCCCAGGGGCGTAACATTATCGCCGCAGGCCCCGGTGCAGGAAGTAATCTGGGGCCCCTTAGGTGAGGAGCTTTTCCGTGTGTACCTGCCTTCAAGTGACTCCCGTGGTCGGCCTGCTTCTGTGCCGTTAACAGAAGAGGAGGGGCGGGCATTGCTGCAGGAAGTGAGGCTTCACTCACTTCCCGTCCTCCCTCAGGCAAATGCTATCGCGGTTGCGGCGGGCGGCTGTAGCCATGGGGCACGACCATGACTGCTGCGACCGCTGTAGTTATGCCACTGGTCCTGCCCCTTCCGGGCTGAACACCTCACTACCCTGTTTGCTTTTAATGAAGCAACAATAAAATATTTATGTACTTTGACCTGGATGAGTGCCACTACTTTCATTGTTTGGTTGCATGGATTACCTCCCTTCCCTGGGATTCTAAGTGAGCACTACTTGTGGTTGTAGTCATCTGTGGATATTGTCTTTTGTGAAGAACCTTCCAACAGTATGTGATTACCCTGCCTTATGGTGTTTGTGCCAGTGGTGCTACTCCTTTGGGCATGTTTCTTTGCTTAGTTTTGATCAAAATAATCAGTCTGCTCTTCTTGTATGTGAGAAAACCAGTTGTCTGAATGAGATCTAAAGGTCCCGTCACACTAGGCAACCTGGCCAGCGATGTCGGAAGCGATGCGCGGGTGCCCGCTCGGTTCCGACATCGCTGGCCAGCTGTCACACAGCACGGCTGCGGCCGGCGATGCCGCAGCGATGCGGGCGGTGACATCGCTCGCTGGGCTGGGCTCAGCCCAGCGAGCGATCCGCAGCAACGCTGCAGTATAGGCTGGATCGCCGCTGACATCGCTCTGGCGATGTCAGACGGCGCGATCCAGCCTAATCGCAGGTCGCAGGTTATCAGGTTTACAGTTCTTCCCGTAAACCTGACAACCTGCGACTAGCGATAAAACGCGGTCGCGTCGCGCTGTCACACAGCGCAACGTTGCTAGCAACATCGCTGTGACGTCACTTTTCCGGCGATGTTGCTAGCAACGTTGCCTGGTGTGAAGCCACCTTAAGGCATGATAGCAACACTACATACCGATAAGGCTATGTATGCAGATAACTCTAGTTTTTGTAGTAGGAATGTACTCCAACTCTTCAATGAAGCCTTAATAGTCTATTGACAAGTTTCGGACCTTTAGGGTATATACACTATGCCTTTTTCAAGTCGGTACTTTGTAACTCGCCTAGACAAGTCCTAAATCAATGCTTAAAAGAACAAGCATATGCGTTGCAAAGTAAAAACAACTTTAACCGCTACAGGCTACCAAAGACGCAAAACATTTAACAGAAGTGACCTGACAATTCTTCAGGTGTCGTTCACGTTAAAGTCCAAAGTTCACTCACGTCTAAGAAATTGTGTTCAGATTTGTATGTAAAACACAGTGGTGTAGTATCATGGTTTGGGCCAGTTTTTCTACATCTAGGCCAGGACGGCTTACTGTAATTAATGGAACAACAAATGTAGAATTTATACCAGCAAGTTCTAGAGGAAAGGCCGCTTAATTGTCTATGAGCTGCATCTTAAATAGACATGGTTCACACAATAAGGGTATGTGCCCATAGGGCGTTTTTGCTGCGGTTTTGCTGCAGTTTCCGCTTCCAGAAAACGATTGGTTTTATGGTAATGTATGCTAATCTGTTCCTGCGGTTGGGCTTCCCAGCAAAACCAATGTGTTTTACAAAAACGCTGTGCGCACACATTAGTTTTGCAAGTGTCAAGAACTGTCAAATACCTGCGTTTTTGGTGCGGATAGCAAAGAATGGACATGTCAATTCTTTTTGCGTTTTTGGTGCAGTCAATGGGAAAAACGCAGGAAAAATGCAGCATCAAAAACGCAGGAAAAACGCACAAAAAACGCAGTAAAAACGCGCAAAAAACATGCAAAAAACGCAGACAAGATCATAGCATTTCTCCTGTCAAGAAATCTAGGATCCTCAGGTTTTCCTGCGTTAAGGACTGCTCAAAAAACGTCCTGTGGGCACATACCCTGATTTTTTGGGATGTACACTGGAGCTTGCTGGGTAGATTGATGTAAGTTGCTGCTGAAAGGCCTAGGCGGTGGCGCATATGGTCCACCTATGCATTGTTATTAACCTAGAGTCAAATTTGATATAGGCCTAGCGCTAACTTTAGGAACTGTTGGTATAGGTGATGGGTCAGAAGGTGTTAAGGGGTTCGGTGTTTCCTGTATATATACACAATTTACAGGACAAAAACTATAGCTACTAGGTACAGGTTTAACCCTGGTACGGGATGTTTATTTAGGCATCAATAAAAATAAAAAATATATAAAATGATAAAAGGTATGGAATCTTATACATGTACAATACTTCAAATTACTCCGTAAAGGATAAAAAACTTTAAAAGATCGATAAAATGTGTTACTCGTGACGTTGATTTTTATAGGAGCGGGGTCTTCCTATGATGCGGGTACACCTTAGGATGGTATTTTGTTGGTTTCACATTGATTGGGACACTTTTTGAGGGATGATTTCTAGTTCAGGCATTAAGGTGTCAGGTGTAGTATGATGGACTAAGAAACAGCAAGTTAACTACCCCGGATACTACCACACCTGACACCTTAATGCCTGAACTAGAAATCATCCCTCAAAAAGTGTCCCACTCAATGTGAAACAAGGAAACCAACAAAATACCATCCTAAGGTGTACCCGCATCATTGGAGACCCCGCTCCTATAAAAATCAACGTTACGAGTAACACATGTTTCATCGATCTTTTAAAGTTTTTTATCCTTTATGGAAAAATTTGAAGTATTGTACATGTATAAGATTCCATACATTTTATCATTTTATATATTTTTTATTTTTATTGATGCCTAAATAAACATCCTGTACAAGGCTTAAACCTGTACCTAGTAGCTATAGTTTTTGTCCTGTAAATTGTGTATATATACAGGAAACACCGAACCCCTTAACACCTTCTGCACCATCACCTATACCAACAGTTCCTAAAGTCCTAAAGATAGTGATCTGTGCTTCCTATCAGTAATTCCGTTACAGTACCTGACAGTCAACCCCATCCTACCTTCTGGCTCCCCACCTGAGATTTCTGACAACAGGAAACAATAGATTACATTGAGCTATAGAATACATAGAGATACCGTACTTCTGTAAGTTTACGATGTTTAAGGGCAATATAGACCTTGGGGGAAACAATGATTTAGTAGAACAGAAAATGATTGAACATGAATTCTTTCCTTGTTACTCATCCACTGAGTTGCTTTATTTCTTACCAATAAAGAAAACTTTAACATCTCTAGAAGTGGAATAAATCTATTGCTTAGTAATCCGTGCAAATATAAAAGAGGTAAAAACTACAATCGACTACAATATCTTGTAGTAAACAATAGGTTATAACGTGCAATAGTGCAATTTCTTCTTTGCTGCTCCAACAATGCAAATCTTTGTATAAAAGTCCACAGAGTTTTATATACATCGTTCCCTAAGTTTGTCTTGAGTTGCTGTTTTTATTGGCATTTTGTGCGACAGATTTGATTTTTCGTGGACGACGCAGTTTCTGATCCCAGCGCTGAAAGTGTAAAAAGAATATTTAAGTTAAAATCAAATTAGAATGATACAAATAATAATGTGCAAATTGTCACTTCAGTGAGGAAGTTAAGAACAAATAATAATGATATACAAGAATTACATTACTTGATCTGCGTACAATATGGCACATTTTGCCAGTAATTTTTGTGTCCTACGATGTATTCTGGGCGGCTCTGTCAAGGTGTTGAATTCTATTTTGTGCTTTCAAAGGTAGAGGATTGTTGGTGCATAATACATTATCTATTATCTATAATATAAAAGCCGAAGGCCACTTCCAGAAAACCCGAAGGGTACGTCCGTGATGGCCTCCGGACCCATGCTGGTGACGTCACCAGTCCTCTGTAGCCGGGCGGCGCCCAGCTACAGCTACAGGGACCGGTGCAGGAACGTTCCGCCCAGGAACGTTCCCGTCTGTCCCAGCCGCCTCTGCCGCCTGCCCGCTCCAGCCGCCTCTCCCCTGTGCCCATTGCCCGCCACCTGGGGGGGCCCCGTGCTGAATTAGCCACCCGCCGCGCGCCCGGAGAGGAGGGAGGACGAGACTTCCTGTCCTGCACCTCTGCCCACCCCTCCTCTCCTCCTACAGCCGACGCACGCCGGCCGAGGTGAGTCTGCACCCCCACCCAGCTACGCCTCTGCCCTCCAGCCTCTCCAGCTTCCGCTCTGCCCCTCCAGCCTCTGCCCCTGCAGCCTCTGCCCCTCCAGCCTCCCCAGCTTCCCCTCTTCCCCTCCAGCCTCTGCCCCTCCAGCCTCTTTCCCTCTGCCCCTCCAGCCTCTTCCCCTCTGCCCCTCCAGCCTCTTTCCCTCTGCCCCTCCAGCCTCTTCCCCTCTGCCCCTCCAGCCTCCGCTCTCCCCTCCAGCCTCTGTCCTCCAGCCTCCCCTGTCCTCTGCCCTCCAGCCTCCCCTGTCCTCTGCCCTCCAGCCTCCCCTGTCCTCTGCCCTCCAGCCTCCCCTGTCCTCCAGCCTCCCCTGTCCTCCAGCCTCCCCTGTCCTCCAGCCTCCCCTGTCCTCTGCCCTCCAGCCTCCCCTGTCCTCTGCCCCCCAGCCTCCCCTGTCCTCTGCCCTCCAGCCTCCCCTGTCCTCTGCCCTCCAGCCTCCCCTGTCCTCCAGCCTCCCCTGTCCTCTGCCCTCCAGCCTCCCCTGTCCTCTGACCTCCAGCCTGCCATGGCCTCTGCCCTCCAGCCTCCCCTGTTCTCTGCCCTCCAGCCTCCGCTCTCCCCTCCACTGTCCCCTCCAGCCTCTGCTCTCCCCTCCACTCTCCCTCCAGCCTCCGCTCTCCCTTCCACTCTCCCCTCCAGCCTTCGCTCTCCCCTCCACTCTCCCCTCCAGCCTCCGCTCTCCCCTCCACTCTCCCCTCCAGCCTCCGCTCTCCCCTCCACTCTCCCCTCCAGCCTCCGCTCTCCCCTCCGCTCTCCCCTCCCGCCTCCGCTCTCCCCTCCCGCCTCCTCTCTCCCCTCCCGCCTCCGCTCTTCCCTCCATCCTCCCCTGTCCTCTGCCCTCCTCACCCCTCCAGCCTCCCCTGTCCTCTGCCCTCCTCACCCCTCCAACCTCCCCTGTCCTCTGCCCTCCTCACCCCTCCAGCTTCCGCTCTCCTCACCCCTCCATATGCAATGTACAGTATGTGTATATATGTGTGTATGTAGTCACTTCCCTCACTTTGTCCGCACTTCCCTCACTTTGTCCGCACACATACACACACACACACACACACACACTCCGCTATAGTTAGCACCGGCCCTGCATCAGCCACCTGGATCCTCAGTCGACATGTCGCCACCCCCCAACTACTGGATCCAATATAGCGTCCAAGAAGTCTCGCCAAACTTCCCAGACGCCGTATTGGATCCAGTCGTCCGCGGGCGGCGACATGTCAACTCAGGATCCAAGCGGCGGGGAAGACGCAGGGTCGGTGCTAACTATAGCGGAGTGTGTGTGTGTGTATGTATGTATGTGTGTGCTGACCACTCTGCCCACGGCCCTTCGCTGACCACTGCCCACGCCGCTGTGCTGACCAATCTCACCGCACTCACTGCTAACCACTGAGCCACCGCACTCACTGCTAACCACTGAGCCACCGCACTCACTGCTAACCACTGAGCCACCGCACTCACTGCTAACCACTGAGCCACCGCACTCACTGCTAACCACTGAGCCACCGCACTCGCTGCTAACCACTGAGCCACCGCACTCGCTGCTAACCACTGAGCCACCGCACTAACTGCTAACCACTGAGCCACCGCACTCACTGCTAACCACTGAGCCATCTGTATACACACAATTCATTTCACCGCATTCCCCTAACTATTAGTAAATAGACTATGTATGGATTCTAGACTACCCGATTCTTTAGAATCGGGTCGCCATCTAGTTAGAAATAATTTAAGAGGTTATTCCCAAAATTGGAAGTGATCACCCTTCCAATTGCTGATCGGCTGGCAGGGGCGGACTGGCCCAGGTGGCAGGGGGGAAAGTGCCCCCCAGGCTGGCTCTAATGGGCTCATCCAGGGTCGCCCCCATATTGATATTGGCCGGCCAGGGTCCACTTTGCGGCCGCAGTCGCTTACTTCACAGAAGACGGGCCCCACGCGACGGGGGGGCGTGGTGAGTGTTCCGCCAGCACAAACACACCCCCCCTCTTCACCTCGCCGGACTCCACTAGCACCCCTCCCTTCCCCCGCTCCTCACCTAAGGCTGCCATCAAGTCAATGCCTCCCTGAGCCAGGTGCACCAGCCCGCCCCTGTCGCCGGGATACAACTGTTGAGACCCTCACCGATCCTAAGAACAAGCTCGTAAATGCTCCATCATTTGTCATCTATAGGTCTTCCACAAGAGCAGTCAGCTTTCTCCAGTAATCCTACAGACAGTGAGGCACCACATGCTTTACTAGCGTTTCATTCCAATGGGACCTTTCAGAGCTTTATTCCTGGGATCGGTAGTAAGAGTCCAACTATTGGGACAGTTTACAGCTCGCAATGTTGAGTAAAATATAACCATTTAAGAATAGGGAGACAATACAATAAGAGTGTTAGAAGACTGAGTTTTCTACTATTTTATGGCCTGGCTAATAATAATTGATCATTTTGTGATTCTATTTACTTATATTTAGTTGCAATAACCAGGGTGGCAAAGGGCTTGGACACTGCCCCAATAATCTCTCATATTCATATATGAAGGTCTCTATATAATCAACCATTTGACAGAAAAAATGTACCTATATTCTATGGTAAATTGCCAAAATTGGTGCGCACATAGCTTAAGCCGGATATCTTCCGACTATTAAAAAGGCTGTCTTAGGATCCTATATTTACTGTTCTCCTGGTGTCCAGCTTCCTAGCCCAAACTGCCCACTCTGATGCTATAAGAGTGCGCTCACATCTGCATTTACACTCGGTGAGTGCAATCCAATAAAACATTGAGTTGCACTCCCTACAAACTATAGTGCAATGCCCATCTGCTAGTTTTTCCTCAGTGTGGTGGATTATCGTTGGAGGGTATGTTTTAGGGACTTTTACTAAATGGGTAAATAAGGGTTGTCAGTGTGGTTTATTTCTATTAAAGATTTTTTTTGTCTTTGTTTCATTTCTACTAAACAAATTTCCTGTGTGTGTTGATTAACTATTCACTTCCTGGATTGGTAATGGGCACGTATCAGAAAACGCCTGACAATCATCAACTGTCATTAACCCCTTTATTACCTAGTTTGCCACCGCCACCAGGGTAACTGGAAGAGCTGGGTAAAGTGCCAGGATTTAGCGCTTCTAATGAACGCGTCAAATTCTGGAGTGGCTTTGGGAAGCTATTCTATAGCATGGGGGTCCCAATAACTATGGGCCCTGCCCATGCTAAGAATACCAGCCCCCTGAGAATACCAGCCCCCAGCTGCCTAATTTATTTTGACTGCAGATTAAAAATAGGGTAAAGCCCACACATTTTTTTTTGCCAGTGAAGGTAAAACTAGGCAGCTGAGGGTGGCAGCCCCCACAGCTGTCAGTTTTATCTGTGCTGACAATGAAAAATACAGTGAAGCCCAGCACATTTTTTTCCATTATTTATTTTACACATTATCACGGCAGGTGGGTTGCCAGGCACAGACACTGGTACAGATTGTGGGAGCACAGTCTGATTGCAACTGCCAATCACAGGCGCTCTCACAGAGAGTGAGCATCTGTAATTAGCCATTGTCAGTAAGTGCAGGTGTCTGTAATTGGCATATACGGTATATATCTGTCTATCTAATCTAACTTTTTACTGCATGGGTAAGACTATGTTAAAAATGCTTGTCATTTGTATGTCATAATTATGACATGCGCATGACATACAGATGCTAGGTGAGGGAAAAATACACCCTGGCATGTCATACACATGTTATATGGATGAAATAACACGTTACTTGCATGACATTCTGCTACTTTTCTCGGCGGAAAAAGATATGCAGATGTGAGAA
>JARQOC010000011.1:55713004-55766349 GCA_033576535.1 Allobates femoralis
CAGACCCTACAGGTGGCGTCAGTCCCCCTGTAAATAACCCTTTTACCCCACCGTTTACCAACAACACCTGGTACAGTTGTTCGCCAGGGCACGGCACCGGGGATACCGACCACCCGTGACATCCCACACAGAAGCCCGGTGACCGAGTACCCCACGCACCCAGCTCTGGTTGAAACAAATTGGCGTCACGAACAGGATGAGCCAGCCTGGTATCTACCAGGTGAAGTGTGCCTTAAGAACTTTATTACTGTTTAACTGTGTGGATTATAAAAACTGAGCCGAGCCGCCATTACACCGCCTCAGAAATTACAGCTGCGTCACAGCAGGAGAAAGAGCGGGAAGATAAGCCCGCCCCCTCCGCTCTGCCGAGGAGTGACGAAGGCAGTGGCGGGCTCCGGAAAAGCCCGAAGGAGTTGCCCACAGAAACTTCGTGGTGGGCGGGCTTAAAAGTGCAGCAACAACAATGTGTTGGCCTAGGGGCGTGCCTCGGCCCTTCAACAAACATAGGCTATACAAGAGGTGCCAAAAAGTCTCCCCGCCCCCATTGCTCTCAATCAACCAAGGGGGTGGGTCGAGCGCCAGCCCACACCGGTTATGGACTATAAGAACTAAACAGGGTGCGGTCTGGAGCAGAAGCGTGATACCTGTTAAGGCTCCAGACCTGTTCCAGTTACCAGAGACCGGGTGTGTGGTTATGGCTGTTCCCAGTTTCAAACAACTGGTGAGAGAGATTGAACAGGACATCTTAATGGACCGCGCGGAACCGGGAGTGTTGCTACGAGAGATGGACGGTGAGGAAGGTACCTTTTGGAGGACTGCCTTGGAAGACTTACAAACCCAAATACGGGAAGTGACCGAGTGGACCGTCCGACGCTGGGGACTAGAGATGGTACTCCAGTTAAATCGTAGACAACGAACTGCAGCGCAAAGAGAGCGAGAACTCCGGGTGTCGGTGGCTACCCAAACCGACCGCCTGGTGACCCCTGAACTGCTGGTGGACATCTTAGAACCGGTTCGTGTGCCCTTTGTAGAGTCCGGAGAAGAGAGAGCCGTTGAGGTGAGAGACCTCATTCAGTTCTTCGAAGAGCCTGAGCCGAGACCGGAAGAGCCGGAGGAGTATAGCGGTGACCAGGTCGGTGTCAGAGAGGAGGAAGGAGCTGTCGGCGGCAATGAGGAGGCCGGACCCCGCGAGTCATGGAGGGTCGCGGTACCAGCACAAACAGCGACGAGTCAAGGGAGGAGAGCAGCGTTGCGTACTGAGAGCAGCGAACAAACATGGCAACCGGTGGGCCGTCCTTGGTTTACCGAACCTGAACCCGATGATGAGGCTGAACGACATCGGAGACGCGAGGTGTGGTATTCAAATGAATTTGAGACCCGTCAGGCTCGTGTTATGGCCCGTAACCAACCCCCACTGCCTATAGATCAGCGTAAACGGGGGGTAGTTACCACCTTCAATCTTTATACCGGGTATGGTTTTGCCAAGGAGGAGGGGCTTTACCAAGAAGTCCATGTGGGTCGGAGGAATGTAGAGGAACACTTACCCCAGGGCCATCCAGAACGGGACTTGTATCGTGGTGATGTGATCACCTACGAACGTCACGCAGGTCCCAGGGGTTGGTTTGCAATCCGGGTTAGTAAAGTTAAATCATAAAAGTTAACCCGGTATTGCACTGTTGAAAGTGTAAAGTTTGGTTTAATTGTTGAAATACATTTGTTATTTGATTGTATATAGTTATGATTTTTAATTCCTAAGAGACTTGACCTGTTGAACTTTTGAACTTTCCCTTTTTCTTATTTTTTTAAAATGGACCATAGCCACAGGACTGGTAGTGGCAAATCCCTGTTTCAACATCCCCTAAACAGCCTGCAGCGGATGGACTAGCGCTGTATGGACTGGTAACCTGTTTTCTTATTTTTCCTTGGTTTTTGTAAATTTTTCATTTTTAAGACTCTGTTCAATAATCAGAGATATGTTACCTGGTCCCCGTTGGACCAACAAGGACTAGACTATAGTCAAAGTTTATTAGTTAAATGCAACGTTATAAGGACTGAGCCTCCTGCAAAGGAAGAATACAAATGAACGTAAAATTTTATTTCATGTTTGAAAGTTACCTGGTTCACCTGTTAATAAAAATGTTTTAAATGTTCAAATGTTATATGTAAAATGCATTTTATTCCAGGTTTGGTTTGACACCCGCGGACGGGTGTGTTTCACCAAGGGGGTGTGTGGCGCCCCTGCAGGTATGCGCCACAGAATGGTATTACACTTGAATATAAAATGTGTTTTTACTTGTAAGTTGCCAGGTTACGATTTAATGCTTATGGAGTCTATTTTTAGCACTCACCTAGGACCACACCACTTAGTGTAGGGGAAACTGACTTTATGGTAGGTTCCACAGGTGGTGGGCGGAGCTTAGGATAGAGCAGAGTGACAGTTAAGATTTTACCTCAGACGGCGTTGGGAAGGCAGACAGTGTGGTCACGCCTGGCAGCCTGAGCTGAGTGGAGGGTACCCCAACTATATGTGGGGGCCCAGGACAGATGGCAACGGACCTAGACTGGTAGGAACCAGCTGGTCATGTTGAGGGTTCACAGGTGACACGGATACCGAGGCAGCCAGGAGTTCATCCCTGACTGCGAAGCCGACGAGCTGCAGGCCCAACCAGACCGGGTTGCTGACAGCACCACAAGGTACCTCACCCCTCATGCCCAAAAGACGGTCCTACACTAGTGAGGAAAGACTGAAACCCGGTGTCAGGTGGGAAACTTGTGCGTTCCTGCTGTTCCCATTTGGACCGGTAATAGTCAATTTAAGCCTACTAGACACAGACTGCAGGACTGGCGGGTGAGCTCTTCCAAGGTGGGAAAGACAGAAAGATCTAGAAAGAGAATAGAAACCCTGAAAGACAGAGAAGGAACATCTAAAGACTCCTTAAGAGAAATCCTGAGTTGGTAACAGCACCCTAAACCAAACTGTACCGTGTATTGTTATGCCATCAGCCGGTACCGAGTAAAGCAAAGTTAAACAAGAATTGGTTTCTGTTATTCTTCCTGCCGCAGCTCAGAGGACTGAACATCATCAACATCTACAGCAGAGGGGTAAGAACTGCACCACCATTTACCATCACTGCCCTCCCTCACCGTCTCATATACCATCATAGCTGCCCTGAGGTAAAGCTCCACCTGTGGGGAGCTGTACCACACACTGCTGCCCCCTCCATCACCTCAGTGGCCGGCTGGCAGCGCTGGTACCACCTTACCAGACCCTACAGGTGGCGTCACGTCCCCCTGTAAATAACCCCTTTTACCCCCACCGTTTACCAACAACACCTGGTACAGTTGTTCGCCAGGGCACGGCACCGGGGATACCGACCACCCGTGACATCCCACACAGAAGCCCCGGTGACCGAGTACCCCACGCACCCCAGCTCTGGTTGAAACATAGCTGTCATGTGATGTGCATGCAGGCCTGTAATTGGCTGCAGCAGTCACATGAATGACGGCAGAGACCAGAGAAGTGGCATCAGGTTGTTGAAATGGTGAATCAGGTTGTTGAAGTTGTTATTTCTTTAATAACATTCACTACTTGAGCAAATGTTGTAAAATCCTGGTACGCCCATTTAGTACACAAAATGTAATATATAAATAATAATTCTACAAATAACAGAAAAAAGTAGCTTTTTTTATCTATATAGTCCATATTTCATCATTAGTGGTAAAATATTATAAGCAAATATGAAGTTTATTGGGGAAATGTGTTCCTATCAACCCAGATATGCAAATTGTCTCTTCAGAGAGGAAGTAGTCTCTAACTCTAGTGCCACCTATTGGAAGTAGCAATCCTAAAAGTAAAAAATGACCCTTTAAGAAACCTCAATTATAATTCAGATTATAACCTCAATTTACAGATATGGTTTTTCAGATTAATTGCCCCTTATTAGTGCAAAGTATGAGATCTGGACTGGCATTGTGAGAGGCTAAGTGGGTCTAAAGTGAAAGCTTTTCTCCTTGTGGAGAATGACACACCAATCCGGAATGCCAGTAATGAGGAGACTTAAAACCCACAATGCTCCTCTGGGAAATAAAACATACAAATTGTCTCTGCAGAGAGGAAGAAGACATGAACTCTAGTGCCAACTATTAGAAGTAGCAACACTAAAAGTAAAAACGAGCCTTGTGATATGACTTAGGATTTAAACCAGATATCTGAAAATTGAGGTTCTGATCTGGTATAAATCCTAAGTCATATTACAAATCATTAAAGGGTCAATTTTGACTTTAAGACTGCTACTTCCAATAGATGGCACTAGAGTTGAAGTCTACTTCCTCTCTGAAGAGACAATTTGTGACATTTCCACAAACAAAAGTTGCAGTTGACTGAATTTCAATAGTTACTTTACACCATTCAACACTTATTGAATGTATATAGTGCATAGAATGGAAATGTGACATTGTTGGATAAAGTGCATACTAATGGACTTTGAATTTTCAGAATTGTACTGAAATGGAGATTCTTACTGCTTGAAAACTCTATATGAGACCAAGTCAGGCATATATAGGCTTCTAGATACACAGAGCAATGACATTGTGGTGTGGAGAAGGAATAAAAGCCTGTAAAGCCTACAGCCTGCAATGACCACAGTGCCACCTCACCACCACTGGACCCGGTGCTCCACCACCACTGGACCCGGCACTCCACCACCACTGGACCCGGCGCTCCACCACCACTGGACCTGGCGCTCCACCACCACTGGACCTGGCACTCCACCACCACTGGACCAGGCGCTCCACCACCACTGGACCCGGCGCTCCACCACCACTGGACCCGGTGCTCCACCACCACTGGACCCGGCGCTCCACCACCACTGGACCCGGCGCTCCACCACCACTGGACCTGGCGCTCCACCACCATCGGACCCAGCACTCCACCACCATCAGACCCAGCACTCCACCACCATTGGACCTGGGGCTCCACCACCACCAGAGCAGACCCAACCTACTGTCTCTCTCCCCACCGCCCTGTAGAATGTAAGCCCACAAGGGCAGGGTCCTCTCTCCCTCTGGAGTCTGTCACTGTTAGTATATTCATTGTATTTTTAACTTGTTTGTATATAACCCTTCTCATGTACAATACCATGGAATCAATGGTACTCTATAAATAAATAATAATAATTTCAACCAGTTCTTAAACATCAGTGACCACACCTGCAATAAATCATGAACACAACTGCAGATTTGTTTCTCTATTACATCATATACACTTGTAGTGAATGGCAAATCTAGTCTGGAATGAAGAGGACCTGTCACTCGACTCATGCTGCACAAACCACCGGCATCATAAATCAGATCCTGTGGTGCAATTGTAAGGATGTTTTTTCTCTGAAACAGAGCACTTACGAGAAAAAATAGCTTAAAGAATCAGTATAGGAAAAAAGGTGTTTAGTCCAACACGACCCTCTGCCCAGATCTCTCCGTATTGCTCCTGTTGATTGACAGGTCTTTCCTTCGGTACATAGAAGAGGCATGTCAATCATCTACAACAGGGCAGGAAGAAGTCAGCTGGGTAATAAAACCTAAGTGTAACGCCCCACTGGTCGGAGCGCCACTAAGGGTTACTGCACCCAGACCAGCGTGTGCGGTATCCCTGTGGTCAATGAAAGGGGAGGTTAATATGTGGCTTATTCCTCGCATCCACACACCCTTAGCTCAAGGGACATCAGGGTTAAATCCTTTGCTAGGAGCCCCAGCCCCAATTGGGGGAGTTTAGGGCAAGCAGTGTGAGGGCGGGAGGAAGTTAGAGGCAGTGAACGTCTGAGAGAGAGAAGGAGGAAAGGGGTCTTCCAGGGAAGAGCAGCAGTTTGGGGACAGAGGAGCCGATGAAGGTTCACCCCAAGCAGCACACCGGACACCGAAGTCCGAGTCTAAAGAGCTACAAGCCCAGCAGAGAATAACGGTCTACCGTGGAGACTTCAGTCTCCCGGGGTTCTGCACAGTCACTACAAGGGAGGCAGGCACCACCAGAAGGGAGATAGCGGCAGGCCATCGAGGGTTACCCGAAGACAGCAAAAGTTGTAAGAGAGCACAGGAGACCAGGCCAGGTTTCAAGCCATCCAGGCTTCACACAAACAAGGACTGGAAGAGTAGTAAGGAGGGACATCTAACAAAGCCACATAGAGACACCCTGTTCATTGGCCACTACCCAGGCCAGCTACCCAGAACTGCGTGACTGTTAACTTGTGTTGAACTGCGTTATTCAGTGACAAGTAAACACCCGTACAGAGTGAGCAACGTGTCTGTGGTCCTTTCTGATGAACTGTGTTTTACCTGCCTTGCCTCCTACAGCAGCAACTGCGCGGCACTATTCCAGCCATGCTCCTGTATTTCATCATCAGCACCTCCATCACCACCGGTGCATCTTCAGTCCTAGGAGCAAGCGAGACAGTGCAGGACACTGTCGGACAGGTGAGCATGTTTTTTTTTTTATTTTTAACCCTTTCGTTAACTAAATTTCACTTCCGCAATGTATGTTTACTCATGGATCTGTTTCTATATGACTCCATGTTAATTTCAGCCGGATAGGCACAAATCTGTTTGATTACGTTTTTTGAATGAGCAACAAAAACGCTATAAGTTGTATTTTTGGCATCGGCAAAAAAAACGGACAGAAACAAATCAGTGTGGAAATAGATGCAACCAAATGCAACTGCATATTCATCTGTCTCTATTGACAGCCAATGGGAAGAAAACGGATCCATTTCTATCTATTGTTAGAAGGAAATCCCAGATTTCAAAAAACGGTAGTGTGAAACCAGCCTAAATATGCATCCCAAACATGAGGTGGGTAAAAAGGTGAAGGAATGGAAATAAATCAAATTAATAGGAATACATGAAACCAACTTCCAAACCACAATCTGCAGGAAGAAATCCAAAATGAGTTCTCTTTCAACAACTCACAACTCCACGCCAGGACAATGGAACAGCAAGCTATCACTGGCAACTACTACGGCAAAGTAGTAAGTACTTCTATCATAGGGGAGTGGAGAAATCAGAAGAGCTGAGACAACTCCGGACAGAAAGCTAAGAAAGCCAAAAGGAACTGCTTCAGCACAAGGAAAGTCTGAACAGCAAACTGGAAGGCAAAGCAAATCCAACCAGAGCAAACGAGTGTTCAGCCATGAGCTTTGACCTTCTGAGCCCTGGAATAGGGGTGACCTCTATATGTCGCGATATCCCCAGGGTTATCATCAGAGGTGTCCCTCAGTTTAAGTGCCTCAGGAGACTCGGGTTGGGGTTTTTCATTAATTAAACTATTTTTCATTAATTAAAGTGGATTCCAAACAACAAATAGCAGCACAGCCCTCAATTAGTGGTCCAATACCTCCTAAAGCCTGTAGCCAAGAAAGTCCTCTTGGTATACAGAAAATAAATGCAAAAATTGAAGCAGTATTTAAAGGATGCAAGTGGAAAAAAATGCAAAATTTTCTTCATCTATCTAGGGGCAAGATTTTAGCCCCCCAACTGAACATTGATAAAGGCTTTAGTTGGGAAGCCGTCATTAAACCAATATGGGGAAAGCAAGAAAAGAAGGAGGTTCTTACCAGCCAAACCTGAGATCTCTATGAATGGTACAGAGACCCATCTGTAGACAGGTGCTTTGGGGTTCTTGCCTCTAATTAGTGCAGAGCAGGGCATTGATTGGCTGAAAGTGGTGCCTTATTTACTTAAACTGCACTCAGTGAAGGTTGGCAGCCATTTAATAGCCTGTTTAAACAGGTTGACTCAGCTTCAGATGCACAATTAACACCTGTTAGTGCACATAGGCAGTCATTGTTTTCGCCACTGTGAGTCCTATTTTCTTTATCCCAAAAGACCATTTCACACTAGGGCTGTGCATTTTGCTCAAATGTCGGGTCATTGGCACCATGTTTATGCTGCAGCATTATTGTGTACCAGTTTTCCTGGTAATGATCGTTCACACTAATTATACAGTGAAAAGAGACCTAAAGGTGCAGCTCAGAAGAAGGTGTACCATCTCTAATTCAGGTTGTTGATCGTAGAATATGTCAATGGTTCCACTTTTCCTTAAGCCGGCGTCACACATGTCAATGTCGCCAGCGATCTGATCGCTGACGACATTGATGGCTGATCGCTGGTGAGCTGTCACACAGGCAGACTCACCAGCGATCATTTAACCAGCGACATCGTGGAAATGATTTAAATATCGTTTCCACGATGTCTGCAGGCTGGTATCCAGGGTAAACTGCGGGTAACTAGGCAGCGCGCGCTGTCTAGATACCCGATGTATACCTTACTTACCAGCCTTCTCCGCTCACTGGCTGGTATCTAAGGTACACAGTGGGTAACTAGGGACCCCAGTTACCCGCTGTGTACCTTAGACACCAGCCGGTGAGTGGAGAAGGCTCGTAACTAAGGTATACATTGGTTATCTAGGCAGCTCGCACTGCCTAGTTACCCGCAGCTTGCCCTGGATACCAGCTCCCAGCGCTTCCTGAGAGGCGCTAGGAGCTGGCTGATCACGTCTCCCGGTGTCACACGCAGCAATGTTGCGTGTACACCGGGCGACCATCGCCAGGTTTTTGATCCAGTCAGTCCAAAAACCCGGCGATTATCAACCAGCGATATATCGCTGGTTGATTTACCATGTCACACGCGTCAATATGTTGCAACGTCACGTGCTGCAGCAATATTGATAGCGATATTGACGCGTGTGACGTCCCCGTTAGAGTGTAGAGTAACCCATGATGTGTGACATACTCTATATGATTACTAGTAACTTTGTTCCTCTTGTTGATTCCCCCCCCCACCTATAGGTAAATAGACTGTAACTAACCAAGGCATATTCTATTGGCAAGGCAATCAATGATCACATCCAAATAATAACCACAACCTTATAACAACTTTTACCCAAACATAGGCTGTAGTATGAATCTCAGACTAATTTTCTCTAAATAGAAAAGGCATAAAACTAGTGTTTTGTGAGCCTGGATTATTTTACCGGAATGCGGCTGATGCCTGCCGAGTTCTACTGGTAGAGTTAGACATTTTTCACACTCGGAGACAGATTCTATTTGGTCAGAACACATCTGGGCACTGCACAGTACACCGTCCATGCCAAATGCCCAAACATGGTTACAATGTTTAAAGTACAAGTGTGTAGAAATGAATGAACAAAGATGGCATTATAAGGGCAAAAACAAAGTTTACTGTGAATGAAAAATCTAACTTTGGTTCTCTGCTGGTCTGCTGTTCAGACCACTTCCTCTACCCATCAGAAAATTGTAGGTCTCAGGTCCGGGAAAATTCATCTGTGAAATATGAAAGTGCGCTTCTGTTTTGTCCTACAGGAATTTTGTGATATTGGCTATGTCACATTTTTATTTAAAGGGAATGTGTCAGCAGCACAATAACTGTTCAACCCAAGTACAGGCGCTCGGTGCATCATGGCGGGGCTAATCATTTAAAGTCACCTTCCCACTTGCTTGTTTTCCATCTATCTCCTCCTTTCTCAGGCTCTATTAAGCCAGAGCCATCAAGCAAGGAAGAGGGGAGGGTGAAGATTGGGGGCAAACAATCAGGTGGAAAGGTGCATTTAAATGATTAGCACCGTCATGAGGCACCGAGCACCTGTACTTGGATTGAACAGTCATTCTATGCTCAGAGTCCTTTTAAGGCTACGTTCACACGTAGCTAATTTTTGCTGCTTTTTACGCACTGCGTTTTTTACTGCGTTTTTCTCTTGCCTTTTCCTGAGCCCATTTTATCATGGGGGCAATGGGAAAGCGCAGGGAAAAAACGCAGAAAGAATTGACAGGTCTATTCTTTTTACGCAGGCGCTTTTGCAGTGAAAGCAGGCGCGTAAAAAAAAGCAGGAATACGCAGTATGTGAATGGATTTTACCAAAACCCAAAGGTTTGTCTGAGCTTCATATCCAGCATTGCATTTCACTGCAAAAAAACGCAGCGTAAAAAAGTGCAGCAAAAAACACAGGAATAGGCAGAAAACGCAGGAAAAAGCGCAATACGCAGCCAAATATGCTATGTGTAAACGTAGCCTTCCTGCACTTTTGGGGGCGCGTGTTTCTTGCGGCCGTGCTATTTATCGCACACCGTGTTTTTTTTACGGGTGCATTTCTTCCCCAAAGCGCAGGAGAGAGGTGATGTCACACGGGGGGAGGAAGAATCTTGTGTTCCTCCTCCATGTGACATGTGTGACAAGCCTTTTGGCTTTCGCAGTGTATTAATATGCACTGCTAAAGCAAAATATACAGTAAGTTATCAAAAGATCTTAAAAATAAAAAATGTAAATGCTTACCTCTCCGGCGGCTGTTCCCGGTTATTAGGAGCCGAGACAACCACGTCTACTGTGCTGCCAGGGCCTTCCAGCTCTGTGATTGGCCAATAGTGATCATGTGATATGTGATGTGTATACCACATGACGGCCAATCAAAGCTGGAGGTCCTGGCAGCACAGTAGATGTGGATGTCTCGGCTCCCGGTAACAGCCGCCGGAAAGGTAAGTATTCAATTTTTTTATATTTAAGACCTTTTGATAACTTATATTTAGCTTTCTCAGTGCATATTAACAGACTGTTAAAGCCAAAAGGCTTGTCACATAGGGAAGGAACACAGGATTCTTCCTCCCCCGTGTGACATCACATCCTGCAGCGCCCGGCATTATACGTGCTGGAATTCTGCATCGTCTGAACGGTGATGTGTAATTCCAGCGGTTAAAATGGCCCCTATGGGAGAAAGCGCGGGCAAAAAAGCATCAACAATTGACATGTTGGTTCTTTTTACGCGCGTGCTTTCTCCCATAAAAGTGTGGCGTATATTTACACAGTGTCCGCACGGCAAAAGTGAATTTCCATTCACTTTGCCGGGAGACGCAGGTGCGCTTTTGCAGAAAAAGCGTGCACAAAAAAGTGCAAAAAAAAGCACAATGTGTGAACGGAGCCTAAAGGGAACTAATCACCATATTTGTTTTGCCTGATGTAAGGGCCAAATTACAATGCTGGGTCACTTTCTGGAATTTTTGCTGTAGTTTTGAAACTATAAATGTTTTCAAGAGTACCTGTCACCTGGAATATGCATTTTACAATTAAATTATGGCCATAATGATGTTGTTATACTGATTCAAGAGATACCTTCAGTGAGGAAATTCTCATCCTGCTTGTTTAATCGTCATTAGTAGTTTGACTTTCCTAATGAAAAGCTTAATTAAGCTTAATGTCCTGGCAGTGTTCAAGAGAATATTGCTGATGGCGGCGTATATGCAGACTCTGATCTCGGCTCAATAACAAGCCGAAATCTCAATCTGATCTGTGCCATTTTACTCAAGATTACTGGGGGTGCAAACTGCACATGCGCCTCCCTCGTTGCCAATTTAATGACGCCTGCAGGGAAATCAATCTGCGCAAGAATTAGGACTAGCTAGGACTGAGTCGGCACAAAATTTAAAACAGTAGGAATATACAGACGCCAGAGGCAGCGGAGTGGATGGGGCAGAGAAGAAGACCCTACCCACAGTCCGGCCCCAATGTACCAAAAGCTCAGATAAGGCAAATTTCTAATGATCATTAAACAACAGCCAGGAACCAGATTTCTTCGCCGAGGGTGCAGGCACACTGGCGTGAAACTTGCGCGAGTGCAATGCGAGAAAAACTTGTATTGCACTAGGACCAATGTTAAGCAATCAGTCAAGTCACATTGTTGCGTTTCTCCTCTGCTGAACTCAAATTGCGAGTCAAATGCGAGCCCAATCGCAGCATGCTGTATGCGAGTTTCACGTGCGAGAGGCCAATGAATGTCTATGGGTGCAAGAAAAAAAATCCCTTCCAGCTAGAAGAAGGGCTCATGAGCCTGAAACGTTGCACTATGCACCTGAGGGCCGAATAAAGCCAGTGTGGATACTATTTGGAGTGCTGCTTTCCTTTTTTTGGAGATGGATAGATAGATTATCTAGATCTGGCTTACCAGTCTCCCACTCCTTCTTCAGGGTACGCCTATTAAGCTAATTGCATATTCACTGCACTGTCAGACAAACAGCCAATCACAAATGCTCACATTCTGTGAGAGCCTCTGTGATTGGCTGTTGTAGTCAGACTGGATTTCCTCAATCTGGACTGTGATTCTGCTTGGCTGCTATACACATTAGTGTATGGCAACCAACCTGCCATCATAAGGTGTTAAATAAATAAATATAAAAAAAAATGCGTGGGGCTTCGCAGTATTTTTTAAGTCTGACGTGATGAAAGTAGATAGCTGCAAGCTGCCACCCTCAGCTGCCTAATTTTACCTTGGCTGGCAAAAAAGTGTGGGCTCTGCCCTATTGTTAATTGCCAGCCAAAGTAAAACTAGGTAGCTGAGGTCTATTACTCTCTCAGCGGGGTGAGGGCCCATTGTTTTAGGCCCTCCATGCTAAAGAATAACAGTCCGCAGCCAAACAAGCGGTTACTATAGCAACAATGACCGACACCGAGATCACCGCGGCTCCTAAATGAGCAGCTCATGCTGAAGCCACTGGAGTTAATTCTCTGCTTACCCATGACAGGGTATAGCAGGGAGTTAACTCCTGTGGCTCCTGTTTCAGCTGCTCATTCAGGAGTCACAGTGACAGCAGCCCAGGTGAGCATGGAGTTAACTCTGTGGCACCTGTATACGCTGCTCTTTCAGGAACCGAGGTGATCTCAGTGCCAGTCATTGTTATGGCAACCACTTGTTTGGTTACTATGGCAACAGTGTCAGCGGTGAAATCACCGCTCACCATCCGCAGATTCTGCTCATTCAGTGATCACAGAGCACGGGGTGGAAGCGGTTTTCCTTCCTGTGCTTTGTGATGTAGCAGAGCTGCATCATTTGAAGAAGAGGGAACACAGAAGACCAGGACTGTGAAGGGTTGCATGGGGGTAACACAGATGGAGTCTCTAAGTGCTTCTGTGTCTTTCTTTCTAATAAATTATTTTTATTAGAAAGAAATAATACCAAATAATGCCAAATAAAATCCATAATAACAAATATGAGGTAGGTATATACATATACAAAGTTCAGGGGACCCTGTCTTTGTTTGTGGACCACATGGCACCTGTTACTCATTATGGGTATGGTTGGGAACTGGATAGGGTTCAAGGCTAATGGACTATATTGAGAGCTAGGAGTTCAGCACAAGTCACTTTATGCTCTCTTTGTCTGTGCACTTGCACGTTATGTAAATTTGACTGATACTACACAAAATATCAATACATAGGTAGTATGTGCTTCATTTAGAAATATTCCTAGTGCCAGTTGCAGGTATTCTGTATGAACTTTGTAGATATATATACCTACCTCATATTTGTACATGTGACATTTGTTGGTCTATTTGTTCATCACCTTCTCTCCTCTTGTCATCAGGACATACTGTATATACATTATTTTTATATGCTCTAGTGTTTTCAACGTAATAAAATTTTGTAAATTTCAACTTTACACTTCTTGCTTTCTCCATCTGTTGCAGATGTATTAGTATGTAGCAGTACAATATGACTGTAAAGACGAATACTATTTAGGTTCTTAGGCAGAGAACATTCTCCTAATGTTTTAAAGCACTGCGAAAGTTTCTGTCTGCTATGCTGGAGGTTGACTTGTGAGTATGAAGAAAAGCAAATTCTAAATTATATTTGATGGCATCTACTGAGCACATACAAATTCTGGTAGTGGGACTCCCCACAATTCCCTTAGTCATACGAGTGAAAATACATAACAAATGTGGCAATGTCCTCAACAAGAAACATATGTTATGTTTGTCCATACTCACCTAGTACAGTTATGCTGTAAATGTATTAGAGCTATCTATTTTGAGAATGTGGTCCTGATTCGAGCCACTGTCAGTGGAGTGGTGGCCGGAATTCCTATTCATTAGCTCCGTTAGTGGGATCAAACACTTTTATACACTTATCCACCTTCTGTGGATGTTACGTGGCATAAATTGGAACACCCTTTCAAGCACTCTCTGCTTAGATGCATAGAGGCATTGTCCACTACTGGAAAACAATTTTATAATTGGCCAAGGGTATTTAAAATAATTAAAGATACTCACATCCCGCACCAGTGCCTCACCTTCACACACAGTCCTTCAGATCTACGCGTCTGCTGCTATCAACATCTGGTCTGGTGGTCATGTGAGCACTTCAGCTAGCTAGTATGGAGGAACGGTGCTGGTGCGGCAGGTGAGTACAATTTATTTTACTGTTTTTATCTCCTTGGACCCATTTGTCTGTCGGGTAATGGACAATACCTAAAAGAATCATAGGGGTATATCCATAAGAGAAAAATATCAATAACAGTGTCTGAACATGGTTTTCCGGAATCAGAAACTCCAGAAACTATTTTATTTAGATGTATAGAGCTCAGAAATTCCCATACGATTCCCATGCAGGTGGAAGGTGTTTAAAACTTTTTCAAATGTCAAACTTGAGTTTGGGACATAGAAAAAGCCCAAGGCTTTATCATTATCTGACTACAAGAGGTTCCTACAAAACTTCTGGATTTCAGGCTAATTAGAGACTAGCGCAGTTCACAAGTAATGTGAGCTCAGTCATAAATCCAGTTATGGTCATCAAAAACAATGGGATCAGTAGAGTAAGCTGACATGACATGTATTGTATGGAACTGATCTAGGGATGTGAACTGAATTAAGAAGCTAATCATGTAGATGTAGATTAATACATTGTAATTATCAGCTTACACATCAATGATGTCTTTCCTTAATTACTGATTGTATAATTGAGATATTCAAATTTTGGAGTGTGCTTGTTCTACTGCTTCTCTCTATAAATTGTCCCTAAGGAGGTTTGTATAAATCTAGACTATCCATTCAATAAACCATTAAATGTATTAGGAGGCTTATCAACGATTTAGTGGCACATCATAGAAGAAATGGGGGATAGTTTTTGAGAGCTTCAATTTAACGGTGTGGTCCGGCATCTAAAATGTCCTTTCGAAATATCTCTCATTGCACCCTTACCACTTTTATAATTAGCTTTATTATAGAATACCTTACACTTCTTTCAGATGGTTAGACACCAGAGCAATCTATTGTGGGTTTGGATGGCTCTGGTGCTGTAGGTCTGAGGGGGCTCCATGTGTGGCCCTGTCCCAAATAATGTCTTATGTCGATAACTTATGTTTTTATAGACCCAGCGCTCCCTCCATTATGCCATGGCTATTATTGTCCCGTTCATTACTACACATCGGGACAATATTAGCCAGAGCATAATGGAGGGAGCGCTGGGTCTATAAAAACATAAGTTACCTTACACTTCTTCTTATCTAGCTAATCCCTAAATGTTTCTTTTACTGCACTTTCTGTGATCATTCGTGGGGGAGATTGTGACATATCAGTGGGCTGGGGCTGCACTCACTATACGCAGCATCCACCAGCTCTCCTGGAACAAGACCTCATAAGGGGGCAAGGATAGGTCATCAATAGTCATTGATGGTAAAAAGTGGAAGGGCTGGAGAGGTGAGCGGTAAGGTGAGTATAACTATTTTTTTGTTTTAACCTTTTTTATGGTCATTTATAATTCAGAAAGTGGGCACCATTTTGCAGATTTCATGTAGAAGCAAAAAAAAAAAATCTGTCTTTTGATGAATACGGATTTTTGTTAAATTTGAGTACAACTCAATTCCACTGGAATAGATTTGCTCATTCACATTTTCAACACCATGGAATCAATGATGCTGTAAAAATAAAGAATAATAATCTCTAGTCACCAATATCTTGTGACCAGAAAACCCCATTTAAGTAATTATCTTCTTTAGGAAACCCCTTTTCCCATCTAGACACACACCTAGGAGACAGAGGAGACCACATTCACATGGAGAAGCTCCAGCTCTACAGCTCCGGTGTAAGATCTTTGTGGTGATGTATTTTTCCAGACTGTCTGGATGGGATGTTTCAAGGCCGAAAAGTAGAAAGACTGGGTGGGATGTACCAAGGCTAAAAAATGTTCTTACTCCAAGACATGTGGATGATTTATTAAAAATATAAATAACTTGTGAGGAAAATTTCTCTTATCTTGTAGTAATGGAAATGTTCCAAATGTATGTAATATGTATCATTTGTAGTGTAACTTGTATAACGTCATCCTTCAATGTTGATTATAAAAATAGATGTAACCCCAGAAGAGTCAGACACTCTGGCATATCTCTTTTGAGGTTGTCTTTGAGTTGTCTCCTCATATATGAGAAATAAACCTGGGTGTTGATTTGACTTCAGACGTCTCCGGCCATTTCATTCCATAAAGGGAGAATTTTCTGACATCCTGTCACACTAACTGAATTCTATGTGAAGCTGCCGAAAACATGACCTGTCATACAAAGAGTACACAGGTTTTTCAGAGTGGAAAACACTTTGAGCGCTGCAGCTGCCACTCACTTCTTCTTGATTACTCATGTGCTTGAGAGAAGCCAGTGGTGATTTGACACGGGGTTCGTGTAACCTCACAATGTCAAGTGAGCTGCTTGAACGCAATTACCCCTCTACCCCAAACTACCCCCCTCTGCTACTCTTCCGTCTTTCGAAGCCCACTCTGTCTGCATCTTCTCCCCCTGCAACCTACAGCTGGCCGTCATCTATCGCCACCCTGGATCCATCCCCACCTTCCTCGACCACTTCACCACCTGGCTACTTTACTTCCTCTCTGCTGATATCCCCACCATCATTATGGGTGACTTCAATATCCCCATCGACACCGCCCGCCCATCCGCCTCTCAACTTCTTTCCCTGACCTCCTCCTTCGGGCTCTCTCAATGGTCCTCCTCCAGCACCCACGAAGGTGGCCACATGCTGAACCTCATCTTTACCCAATTTTGCTCCCTTACTAACCTCATAAACTCATCCGTCCCCATCTCTGACCACAATCTACTGACCTTCTCCTCCCTCTCCTCCCCTACCACGCCACCTCCTCTCCGCAAACTCGATCACCCCCGCAGAAATCTAAAACACATTGATCTACACTCACTCTCTGAATCCCTCCTCCCTCTCACCAACATAACATCCATATGCGACAAGACACTGCCACCACCCTCTACAACACCACGCTAACCAAGGTCCTCGACCTAGCCACACCCCTCACACACCACGCTCCACGCACTAACAGGCAACCCTGGCACACCGCCCTCACTAAAGACCTGAGACGAGCATCCAGGATGGCCGAGAGGCGATGGAAAAAATCACATTCTGCTGAGCACTTTGCACTGTTCAAACAGTCCCTCATCACCTTCAAGAATGCTCTTGCAACCGCCAAACAAACCTTCTTCTCATCCCTAATAACCTCCCTGGCCCACAATCCCAAACAACCTTTCAAAACCTTCAATTCCCTACTCCGCCCGCCCGCTCCCCCTCCATCTCCCCTTATCTCTGCTGAAGACTTTGCCTCCTACTTCAAAGAAAAGATTGACAGAATCAGAAGCAGCTTTGATCCACTGTCCCCACGGCCTCCCCTCTCCTTCCATCAACTGCTTCCCCCCCAAACTGAAGACCAGCTCTCCTCCCTCCTGTCAAAATCACACCTCACCACCAGCGCCCACGACCCGCTCCCATCCCACCTCATTCCCAACCTCTCCTCCGTTATCATCCCAGCCCTGACTCATCTTTTCAACCTATCACTCACCACCGGCACATTCCTCTCAGCCTTCAAACATGCCTTGATCACACCCATCCTCAAAAACACCCTCCCTTGACCCCACGGCTGTCGCCAACTACCGCCCAATATCTCTCCTCCCCTTCGCCTCTCAACTACTTGAACAGCACGTCCACTCTGAGCTGTCCTCTCACCTCTCCCCCTGCTCCCTCTTTGACCACCTGCAATCCGGCTTAAGACCACTCCACTCCACGGAAACAGCACTGACCAAAGTCACCAATGACCTACTGACTGCCAAAAGCAAGCGCCACTACTCTGTACTCCTCCTCCTTGACCTGTCCGCCGCCTTCGACACTGTTGACCACTCCTTTCTACTTCAGATCCTGGAATCTCTTGGCATCACGGACCCTGCCCTCTCCTGGATCTCCTCATACTTAACGGATCGGACCTTCAGCGTCACCCACTCCCACACATCCTCCTCGGCCTTCCCCTATCTGTTGTGATCCCCCAGGGCTCAGTGCTAGGACCATTACTCTTCTCAATCTACACTTTCGGCCTAGGGAAACTCATTGAGTCCCATGGCCTCCAGTACCACCTCTACACCGACGACACCCAAATCTACCTATCTGGACCTGACTTCGCCTCCCTACTATCCAAAATTCCGCAGTGCCTGTCCGCCTTCTCCTCCTTCTCTACTCGCTTCCTTAAGCTGAACATGGACAAAACCGAATTCATCGTCTTCCCCCCAAGCCGCTCACCCTCACTACCCGACCTATCCATTGTCATCAACGACTGCTCTCTCTCCCCAGTCCCCCACGCCAAGTGCCTCGGGGTTATCCTTGATTCTTCCCTCTCCTTCAAGCCCCACATCCAAGCCCTTGCCACCTCCTGCCGACTCCAGCTCAAAAACATCTCTCGGATCCGCACTTTCCTTGACCACAACACCGCTAAAACCCTTATTCACGCTCTCATCATTTCACGCCTTGACTACTGTAACCTCCTGCTCACCGGCCTCCCCGCTACCTCCGTTTCACCTATCCAATCTATCCTGAACTCCGCTGCCCGCCTAATACCTACCCTCACGCAACCTGCAATCCTCCCAAGAACTCCTCCTCTACTCCCCCTTCATCTCCTCTTCGCCAACCGCATACAGGACGTCTCCGTGCATCAACCATACTCTGGAATTCACTGCCCCCACACATCAAGCATTCTCCTAACCTTAAAAGAGGCCTGAAAACCCACCTCTTCCACTAAGCCTACAACCTGCAATGAGACCCAGTCCACCGCACCGTTTCACGACCGACACCTCCCCCTCCTACTGTATCCCCACCCGCCCCTCATAGACTGTGAGCCCACACGGACAGGATCTTCTCCCCTATTGTATCTGTACGTTGGAATTGTCCACAGCCATTGTTACTTGTATTGTTACTATGTTACTTGTCTTAGTCTGCCCTCTTAACATGTAAAGCGCCATGGAATATTATGGCGCTATGTAAATAAATAATAATAATTATCAACACAGCTGGAATAGCGCCAGCATAGGAGGTGAGTACAGACTTTTCTATTTTACCTGGGAGAAACATGTGGAAGCAGAAGGATTGTCCTAGTAGTGGGCCAGCCCTTTAATGGGTTTGGACCACGGGTGGGTGGGTGGTGTTTCACCCGCATTATTGTCATCTTAAATATTTGTTCACAGAGTTTGAACACATATATAATAGGAATCCAAGAAGTGATTCTCTTTGGTGAGCAGAGGCAAGGAAGCCAGATCACCAAATAGAGACAGTGTGCCCATCACTTCTATGAATATGCTTTCTGCTCTACTCCTTACCACATGAGGGCACTGTAAGATGGTAGAAATTGCAGGTGCTGTCCACTTATTCTACGAGCAGCACTAGGCTAGGTCTACTTTTGAACAGTATATTCTGCTGGGTGTATTGAGATGAATTGGAAAAAACTGTATTCAGATGTATATAAAGGCATGCCGAACCATCAAACTATCCTAAATCCAGCAGGATAGTGGAGAATTTGGGAACTGTCCCTGGAGGTTGGCAATTTAATATAATGATGGAGCATGGAGCTGACAGATGCTTTCTTCACCATACCATCTCTGTAGAACCAGAAGAATGTCACATAATCTAACGCTCTCGGCAGGTTTTCAGCACTACCTAGACTGGCATAGAGACAGCAAGGAGGAACGTGCAGGAAGGTGTGATGCTTGCGGGTGACTGTAGGTGCATCGTGCCAGAAAGATGACAATAATTGTACTGAAGAAGACATTTCAAGAAAACCACTGCCGGCATTCACCTGGACTGTCTTCTGCTTCAAACAGATGCTTTGTGCATGTGCCAGTAAGGTAGTCTCACATTGTGTTTATTTAAGGGTTCTGGAGCAGAAGCTGAGAGGCAACTCTCCAAATGTTCCCCAAAAACGTGGAGTTGATGGTTATGTGCATACAATGCTTATTAGAAACCGGTGCCACCTGAGTTTTCACTCACAAAGTCAGTTCAGCCAGGGAATTTTTCATGGTGTGGATCACGGGCGGTCCTGCTGTCGCTTTAGTAGCAGATCTACTGCGAACAGCTTTTAATGCATGTTCTATTAAGAGAGCGGGTGGTTTCCATGTGAAAGCCACTCAAAGCAACCCGCTGGAAGGATACCGAACCCTGAAAAGTTTAAGACGTAACAAAAGAATAATAATAATAATTTAATTATATAGCACCAACATATTCCGCAGCACTTTACATTTGAGCGTGGGGCAATGTATAGACAATAAAGATGGTACAAAGAAACACATAGTTCAACACTTAGGAGGGGTGAAGGCACTGCTCGTAAGCTTACAATCTATAGAGTGCACGTATCGATGAATAGTCAGTTTTCCATAGACATGCATATGTTCATTCTTTTGAAGGATGTTAGAATGGTTTTCAAGCCGATTCTGTCATGGAAACTTCCTGAAAAAAGTTGTGTGCATATACCCACCCAGTTTCTGCTCCAAAAACGCTTAAAAAAAAAAACTGTGCCAATATCTTTAAAGCACCCCTCCAACTTTCTTTTTTATTTCACCACTGGAATGATGCTTTAAATCTAAGTCTCCTGACTCCTGTCTTATACTCACCTTCTGGCGGTTTCATCTTCTATCACTGCCTCTCTGGTCATTTTCCGGCAACCTGCTGGCGGCCTCAGTGTTTCATGGAGGGCGCCGCAGGTTGCAACTCTAAACATCTCTATGAGAGCCTATCTCTGGCCTCGTTCTGGCTCTAAGAGAGATGCATTGGGAGCTTGTGACATAACCTCTGACTTCCAACCCGGACACAAGATGTCACCGTGGGACCGAGGTAGCATCGGTAAAAGGTGAACCCACTGGAAGGTGGATATATGACTGAGATATAAAGCATCACTGTAGAGCTGAAAAACACACAAAACACTGGAGTGGTACTTTAAGAAGCAACTGAATACCGCTGAATAGGAAAGCAATTGCAGAAGGACACAGAAGGTCATCACAAGTTCAAAGATATAAACCACAGAGTGATGATGACTCTCTGTGCTTCAGAATCCAATATAATTGATAGTTAGCAATGCTAGATAGTACATGATGCAAAAAATGTAAAAAAAATCTTGTGTAATTGACCCATTCTCATAGTATGAGCCCAACTGTATTTAAATATAAAGAATGACACATTGGGCTTTCCTTTCAGACATTAACCTGTAAATCACCTCCTGACCAACATGAAAGACAAATCTCACCACCAAAACATTTGTCCAAACAACCACATTAACTGGACCCTCAAAATAAATGTTATCAAACTGGTCTAAATAAGAACAATAATAATCTAATATAAATCACGGAAACTTACCATTCACAGCTCCACCACAGTTTCCATTGTTTGAGTCGATTGGATAGTCCGGCATCGATTCTTAAAATATAAAAACATTTTAAAAATTGGTCAATATAAAATGATGGTCAATATTCAAATAAGTCTTAACATATTCTGTGTATTGAGAATGCTACTTTCTTACTAATCCATATCATAGTATTTGCACCTACTACATAGAACACACATAGGTCATATCAAATGGTTCACCTTCAATTTATGTTTTTGTCAGAAATCACGCAACTACAGATGAATTGAAATTGGTGTAAATCGTTACGAGATTTAGCTATGAAAATATACTAAGATAGCAATTAAACACAACTGTGTGAAACAGAACAAAAAGCTACAGCTTTTATTTCCACCGGAGCACTTGAATAATTATAAGATAAAGTAAATTACCGTATATACTCGTGTATAAGCCGACCCGTGTATAAGCCGACCCCCCTACTTTTGCCCCCAAAACCTGGGAAAACCTATTGACTCGTGTATAAGCTGAGGTTGGACCCCAGCACAGGTGTACAGCCCCCAGCAGTGTGGTATACAGACCCCCCAATGGTAGTATACAGCAGCCTCCCCAGTGGCATATACAGGCCCCAGTAGTATATACAGCAACCCCAGTGGTATACAGCAGCCTCCCCAGTGGTATATACAGACCCCACCAGTATATACAGCAGCCCCAGTGGTATATACAGCAGCCCCAGTGGTATACAGGCCTCAGCAGTATATACAGCAGCCCCCAGGGGTTATACAGCAGCCCCCAGGGGTTATACAGCACCCCCCAGGGGTTATACAGTGGCCCCCAGGGGGTACCCAGCGGCCCCCTATGGGTACCCAGCAGCCCTCAGGGGGTACCCAGCAGCCCCCTGGGGGTACCAACAGCCCCCTGGGGGTACCCAACAGCCCCCTGGGGGTACCCAGCAGCCCCCTGGGGGTACCAACAGCCCCCTGGGGGTACCCAGCAGCCCCCAGGGGGTACCCAGCAGCCCCCTGGGGGTACCAACAGCCCCCTGGGGGTACCCAGCAGCCCCCTGGGGGTACCAACAGCCCCCTGGGGGTACCCAGCAGCCCCCAGGGGGTACCCAGCAGCCCCCTAGGGGTACCAACAGCCCCCTGAAGGTACCCAGCAGCCCCCAGGGGGTACCCAGCAGCCTCCAAATGCTGGCACTACGCCCCCCTTGTAAGGCCCCCCCCCCGCTGCTTCTCTTACCATCCCAGTGTTCTGATCAGCGCCGCTCCTCGGTGCTTCTTCTTCATGCTCCGTCCTCGCTGAATCCGGGATCTCCGGCCGTCGCGCGATGACGTCATATGCCTGCGACGGCTAGAGATCCCGGATGCAGCGAGGACGGGAGGATGAAGAAGGAGCACCGAGGAGCGGCGCTGATCAGAAGACCGGGATGGTAATATATAAGCAGCGGGGGGGCCCTTACAAGGGGGGACAGTGCCAGCTTTTGGGGGGCATATATGCACTGTTTCCCCCTGCCGCAGATTGACAGGGGGAAGCAGTGCATATATAATGAGCGGCCCCCCCCGCCTCCTCCAGCCTCCACAGCCCAGAGGTACCGTAGTGACTCGTGTATAAGCCGAGGGGGAGACTTTTCAGCCCAAATTTTGGGCTGAAAAACTCGGCTTATACACGAGTATATACGGTAATATTCATTTCTTCACCATAACTTTTAAGTGGTTGCTACTCTTACACTGCTATGGTTGGTATATGATATGCCAATATTTCTTTATTTTACTCGCTTATATAAGACAATAATAAACTTACAGCCCGGTGTCAGCGCGGGAGATTTAAACAGCAGTCAGATCAGCTGTTTCTCCCCGCCGACACCGGGGGGAGATCAGTGGAGGTTCTAGCTGATCTCCCGGTGGCCACTGGGAGAGATTTCAATGAGATCCGCAGTGTTCTCCTGCGCTGTCATGCGGAGGACACTGCGGATCCATTGCCTTCAATGCAAGGTTTGTGCGCTTGCAGATAAAACAAGCGCCTGTGAACGCACAAAAAATGCAACATGCTACGTTCGGAGTGCACTCGGAGGGTGCACAAATTATGCGCATCTGAACGCAAACGCAGCCAAACGCAGGCACATACCTTCCCATGTTAAACATAAGAACGCATGTGCGCAAGCGTTTGGCTGCGTTCGGTGCGCTGCACTCACAAACGCTAATGTGAAGCCAGCCAAACTCCTTGCAGGATGTTGTCCTTGGTGGGATTTGAACCCAGGACCCCAGTGCTGCAAACCAATGTGTGATTGTGCTGTCCAGTATATGTTAGAATATCATCATATTGTCCTATTGGAAATTTCTAATATCAGGTCCCAACTTTTACAATTTTGAAAACCCTCTCCTGAAAACTTCTATGCTTGGCTAATAGAAGACTGGATTAAACAAATGCAGAGCCCCACACTTCACAACTAGAGATAAGCAAACTTTTCTAGGTTCGGTTCGGCTTTCTGAACTCCCCAGTGTTAAGCAAATCTGTTCAAGTTCAGACTTTGGGTGCTTTATGTTTGCAAAGTACTTGAGCAAGCATTGCTGTGGCGGGTGCTGGTGGTGCTTTGCAAAGTGTGAGTTGTGTACAGTCTTTGATAGGTTCGTATAGGGCTTAAACGTTGTTTTGTGGTGTAAGTCTATGTACGAAATTAATTTAAAAAAAAAAAATGCTCCCTCTCACCTCCGGAAGTGTTTTTCTTATGGCTGGCTGTATGAGAGAGAAATTGCCAATCAGTGACTTAAATTGAGGTATTGAGGTTCTGGTCAAGTTCGGGGTCATAAACACTGCACAAAAAGATCGTCTGCACCACCCAAAACCAAACTTCAAATGCTTCACTCATCTCTATTCACAACTCCATGCATATAGGGCAGCATACCCTGTCTTCTACGTAAGATAAGGATTAAAGGATTTGATTAAAGAGGAGCTCTCGCTCCTCATAAATACATATTTGGTTTACCTGGTGTAAATGAGGCTGTTCTCTTCTCCACACAGTACAGTGAGTGATGAATAAAGCCAGACATAAATAATAAAGACATTAAAAATAATTTCTCTTGGATGCCATGTTTTCTTTTCTGGGCACCTTCATAAAGCTAGGTACCTGCAGATGAACCTATACAGTAGTGGTCAAAATAATAGCAGTCCAATATGACTAACCAGATTATTCACTGTTTTTGGTATAAATTAAAGGGAACCTGTCAGGTGGTTTATGTCCTCCAGCTATCATTATCTGTACCTGCAGCTTCATAGTACTATTCTAATCATCCCTGTCTGAGCTCATAGTGTAATGTTAAAGGTGAAAAAAAGCATTTCTACACTTACATTTCAGTCTAAACCTTGGAGGAGGGAGACTGGCAGGATAATAGTTAACTCACTATTACCTTGCATGGCTAAACGACCTGTGTGATGTAATGATCATGTGATTATAGTGGATGTAGCTCAGCAAGCAAACTCATATTATGTTATAGGGACTTAGCTCCACCTATTGTAGTCACATGGTTATGACATCACATCAGCTCTCCCAACATGTTCTAACATAAGGCTGAAATGTTAACTATTAACCTGCCGAACAGTCTCCATCCCCCAGCTGGAAGCTGACTGCCTCATTACATATGGAAATGTAAGTGTATAAATGCTTTTCTTTACCTTTAACATTACACTATGAGCTCAGACAGGGATGATTAGACTGGTATTATAAAGCTACAGGTACAGACAGTGATAGGTGGGAAAGCATACACTAGCTGACAGGTTCCCTTTAAATTACCACATGTCAAGTTAACATTTGGTGCAGTAGATTCTTAGAAAACCAACAGACTCCTCATTCATATTTGAGAAATTAATTGAGAGGGGGTGTCTTCAAAATAATAGCAGTGTGGAGTTCAATTAGTGAGGTGAATCATTCTATGAAGAAGCAGGTGTGAATCAGGTGGCCCTTATTTAAGGGTGAAGCCAGCACATGTTGTACATGCATTTCTAGTTCGAGACATTGTTCAGAAGAACAGCATACTTTTGAGTAAAAGGTTGATTGGATAGGGTAAAACGTATAAGGAAGTGCAGACAGTGATAGGTTGTTCAGCTAAAATGATCTCCAATGCTTTAAAATTGAACGCAAAACCAGAGAGACGTGGAAGAAAACGGAAGACAACCATTCGAATGGATCAAAGAATAGTCAGAATGGCAAAGGCTCAGCAAATGATCAGCTCCAGGATGATCAAAGACAGTCTGTGAGTATTGTGACAGATGCCTGTGTGAAGCTAATTAATTAGCAAGAAGTCCCCGCAAAGTCTCACTGTTAAAAAAAAGATTGTAATACAATTTGCCAAATAACATATCAACTGGCCTAAAGAGAAATGGAGAAACATTTTGTGGACTGATGAAAGTAAAATTGTACTTTTTGGGTCCAAGGGCTGCAGACAGTTGAAATCAAGCCACAGTACACTCTGAAGACAGTGAAGCATGGTGGTCCTGATATGGGCATGTTTCTCTTACTATGGTGTCTGGCTTATTTACTGCATACCAGGGATGATGGACCAGTTTTTGCATATATCAAAATACTTGAAGAGGTTATGTTGCTTTATGCTGAAGAGGGAATACCCTTGAAATGGGTGTTTCAACAAGACAATGACCCTAAACACACCCAGTAAATGAGCAAAATCTTGCTTCCACGCCAACAAAATTGAGGTTAAGGAGTGGCCAGCCCAATCCCCGGACCTTAATCTGATAGAACACTTGTGGGTTGACATCAAAAATACAGGTTCTGAGGCAAAGCCAGCAAATGCAAATAAATTGTGGGATGTAGTTAAAGCATCCTGGGCTGGAATAACATATGACAGGTGCCAGACGTTGGTCGACTCAATGCAACATAGATGTGAAGCAGTTAAAAAAAAAACGTGGTTATACAGCTAAATATGAGGTTAGTGATTCATAGGAAAGCTAAATCCTAAAAAGTACATATTTTAAGTTTGTAAAGACAAATACAGGCACTGCTATTTTTTTGAACAGTCCAATGTTCATTTTTTGTTGGTTTCTGTAAAGTAGTTAAAAATGATATACATTTCTCTTCATGTTATGATTTAGAACACAGTTTGCAATGTTCCAAATGCATGGAAATAAAACCTATTACAACCCCTGGCAAAAATTATGGAATCACTTGGCTCGGAGGATGTCCATTCAGTTGCTTAACTTTGTAGAAAAAAAGCAGATCACAGACATGGCACAAAACTAAAGTCATTTCAAATGGCAACTCTCTGCCTTGAAGAAACACTAAAAGAAATCTTGAAAAAAAAAAATGTGCTAGCCAGTAATGGTTACTTTTGTAGATCAAGCAGGGGGAAAATTATGGAATCACTCAATTCTGAGGAAAAAATTATGGAGTCACCATGTAAATTTTCATTCCCAAAACTAACACCTGCATCAAATAAGATCTGCCCGTTAGTCTGCATCTAAAAAGGAGTGATCACACCTTGCAGAGCTGTTGCATCAAGTGGATTGACATGAATCATGGCTCCAACACGAGAGATGTCAATTGAAACAAAGGAAAGAATTATCAAACTCTCAAAAGAGAGTAAATCAACACGCAATGTTGTAAAAGATGGTTGTTCACAGTCAGCTCTGTCTAAAATCTGGTCCAAATACAAACAACATGGGAAGGTTGTTAAAAGGAAACATATTGGTAGACCAAGGAAGACATCAAAGCTTCAAGACCGGAAACTTAAAGCAATATGTCTCCAAAACAGGAAATGCACAACAAAACAAATGAACGAATGGAAGGAAACTGGAATCAATGTCTGTGACCGAACTGTAAGAAATGGCCTAAAGGAAATGGGATTTACATACAGAAAAGCTAAACAAAAGCCATCATTAACACCTACACAGAAAAAAACAAGGTTACAATGGCCTAAGGAAAAGCAATGCTGGACTATGGATGACTGGATGAAAGTCATATTCAGTGATGAATCGCGAATCTGCATTGGGCAAGGTGATGATGCCGGAGCTTTTGTTTGGTGTGTTTCCAATGAGTTTTATAAAGATGACTGCATGAAGAGAACATGCAAATTTGCACAGTCATTGATGATAAGGGGCTGCATGTTAGGTAAAGGCACTGGGGAGATGGCTGTCATTACATCTTCAATAAATGCCCAAGTTTGCATTGATATTTTGGACACTTTTATTATCCCATCAATTGAAAGAATGTTTGAGGATGATGAAATAATTTATCAAGATGATAATGCATCCTGCCATAGAGCAAAAACTGTAAAAACATTCCTTGAAAGAAGACACATAAGGTCAATGTCATGGCCTGCAAATAGTCCAGATCTCAATCCAATTGAAAATCTTTGGTGGAAGTTGAAGAAAATGGTCCATGACAAAGCTCCAACCTGCAAAGCTGATCTGGCAACAGCAATCAGAGAAAGTTGGCGCTAGATAGATGATGAGTACTGTTTGTCACTCATTAAGTCCATGCCTCAGAAACTGCAAGCTGTTATAAAAGCCAAAGGTGGTGCAACAAAATGCTTATGTATTTGAGTGTTATTTTGTTTGTTTATCATGATTCCATAATTTTTTCCTCAGAATTGAGTGATTCCATAATTTTTTCCTCTGCTTGGTCTACAAAAGTAACAATTACTGGCTAGCACATTTTTTTTTCAAGATTTCTTTTAGTGTTTCTTCAAGTAAGAGAGTTGCCATTTGAAATGACTTTAGTTTTGTGCCATGTCTGTGATCTGCTTTTTTCTACAAAATTAAACAACTGAATGCACATCCTCCGAGCCCGTTGATTCCATCATTTTTGCCAGGGGTTGTATAAAGATTTTAGGCTTAACTCATGTTTTTGAACACACTGCTATTATTTTGAACACCACTGTATATGATAGGTTCCCTTTATAACGGACAACACCTGGACTACACACTGATGGTATCCGCGTGCCATCCAGGATTTTCACACACCCATAGATTTGTGTGGGTGACTTTGCTCTGTGACACTGATCAAAATCAGATGTCTGTGTTTTTTTGGCGAAAATACGACCCTCAAAAAATAACACAGACATGTGAATTGCGTCGTACACTACCGTATAATGGGTAGGTGTTCTAGCCTTAAAAACCATGGATTGAACACAGCCATGAAAAAGGGACATGTGACTGAGGCCGGACTCTTTAATATCTTTCTTATCTGGTTAAAAATTTGGATAAATACATTTTGAACTCATGGAACACAAAGCAAATTTAACAAATCTCATTCCCAACAAGCTGCAAACTAGATTTCTATTGGTAGTTAGGAAGAACTTAATTTTAACTCATTGTTAGAAATTATGACTTAACTTGTCACAATGATTTTACTAATCAAACTAGTAAGATGGCTGTATTGGTCTTTGTACAGCAATAAAAATGATACCTGTTTTGTAGTAATGTGATGTACCAGTGAGGAGAAATCGAGTATTAAAAGAATAAGCAGCTTAACTTGGAAGCATAATGGGGGCTTGTCGATAGCCTCAGAGTTCATGTACATAACCCCAATGAACGTCCAGGCGGATTTCCATGTGTCTTCAGAGCTTGATTTCTCAGCAGCACATCAGATTACTAGGACCTTGACCAGTGGCCTAACTTGAAACTCATGAACCCCAAAGCTCCAATGGGGCCACAATTATTGTTATTCTTTAACCCTTCCTGACCTATGACGTTATGGAGACGTCATGAAAGTCGGTGCGTTCCCGACCTATGACATCTCTATAACGTCATGGGTTGTTTGCGCTCCTGCAGCTCCGGTGACAGTGTCAGTGAAAAGTCACCGGAGCTGCAGGATCGCAAGGACACATACATTAGCCCAGGGGGGTGGCTTAACCCCCCATGGCTAAACGCGCTCTGATTGGCAGTGGAAATTGAGACTGCTAATCAGAGCGAGTAACCCCCTCCAGATCTTATTGGAGCTCTAAAATCAGATCTGGAGGGTCGGGATGGCAGGTGCCTTCTCCCTCCTAGCCCCCTCCCGCTCCAGGGCCCACCGTGATCCCTTTCCTAACCCCCCACCTGGTGGTAACACTCACCACCCCCGCCGGTGGTAAATGACTGTTACTGCCGGCGGGCTGCACCTGCCTGTGCACCCGCTGGTCAGCTTCCTCAGCCCCCTCCTGGTGCAATCATGGAGGGGGCTGAGGAAGCTGACCCCCCCCCCCCCCCCCCCGTGCCCCATGTCCTCCCCCCCTCACCTCCCGGCGGGCTGCACCAAGCTCTGGTGTGGGCCCCTCCTCCTCTTCTGGGCTCCTCCTCCTGGATGAGGTAAGTATGAATGAATGGATGGATGGATGAGTGGGTGCATGCATTCATGCATGCATGGGCGCATGGGTGGATGGATGTGTGAGTGGGTGCATGGGAGCATGGGTGGATGGATGGATGGGTGAGTGGGTGCATGCATGGGTGGATGGATGGATGGGTGAGTGGGTGCATGCATGCATGGGTGGATGGATGGGTAAGTGGGTGCATGTGTGGATGGATGGGTGAGTGGGTGCATGCATGCATGGGTGGATGGATGGGTGAGTGGGTGCATGCATGCATGGGTGGATGGATGGGTGCATGTATTGGTGGATGGATGTGTGTGTGCATGGATGTGTGCATGCATGGATGGATTTATGCATACGTGGATGTGTGTATGGATGGATGTGTGCATGTGCGTGGATGTGTGCGTATGTGCATGCATGTGTGCATGGATGGATGTTGCATGCATGAATGTGTGCATGCATGGATGTGTGGATGCATGCGTGCATAGATGTTTGGATGCATGTGTACATGGATATATGTGTGCATGGATAGATGTGTGTGTGCATGCGTGGATGGGTGCATGGATGGATGTGTGCATGGATGGATGTGTGCATGCATGGATGTGTGCATGCATGGATGTGTATGTGCGTGGATGCGTGCGTGGATGTGTGGATGCATGCATGCGTGGATGTGTGGATCTGTGCGTGCTTGGATAGATGTGTGTGCATGTGTGGATGTGGATGTGTGGATGCTTGCATGGATGGATGTTGCATGGATGGATGTGTGCATGGATGGATGTGTGCATGCATGGATGCGTGCGCGTGTGGATGTATGGATGGATGTGTGCATGGATAGATGTGTATGCGCATGCATGGATGATGAGTGCATGGGTGGATGGATGCATGGATCAAGTGTCCTCTTGTTGTAGTCTCTGGGATCATAGTCATGGTGCACTGTATGACAGATCATTGCCATACAGTGCACCATAACTCTGACCCAGAGACTGTAGGAAGAGTACACTTGATCCGTTGCTGCAGTCTCTGCATTGAGCAGAGACGATCGAGCGTCGTGTGACCTTCGTTGTGGACTACGTCGGAGGCGTTCGAGCATCGTGTGGCCTTCGTTATGGACTATGTTGGATATTTATATTAAAGATGGAGTCCGAATTTTGTTAGTGTTTTTTTTTTTTTTTCAAATAAAAAGATTTTTTTCTGTGTGGTGTATTTTTTTGACTATTCACTAGAGATTCCTAATGGCCGGGTCTAACATTGGCCTGACATTATGAATCTCGGGCTTAGTGCCAGCTGCCAATAAAAAGCTGACATTAACCCTTTATTACCCAGTTTGCCATCAGCACCAGCACCAGGGCAACTGGATGAGCCTGGGTACAGCGCCAGAAAATGGCGCTTCAATGAATGCGCCATTTTCTGGGGTGGCTGCAGGCTGCAATTCGCAGCATGGGGGGCCCAGAACGCTTGGACATCTCTATACTGAGGATTCCATCCCCCTGCTGCCTAGTTGTACCTGGCTGGGCCAAAAATATTGCGGAGCCCCATGTCAATTTTTTTCTAGAATTAGTTCTAGAAATAAAGAAAAAAAATGGGCTTCGCTGTATTTTTGATTGCCAGCCAGGTACAATGAGGCAGATGGGAGTTGGTGGCAGTTCGTAGCTGCCAAGTTGTACTAGGCTGGACCAAAAATATGGTGGAGCCCGACGTCATTTTTTTTTCTAAAATCAGTTCTAGAAATATTTTTTAAAAAAAGGCCTTCGCTGTATTTTTGGTTGCCAGCCAGGTACACCTTCCCTGGGGGATCTAGTTTCCAAAATGGGGTCACTTGTGTGTTTAGACACACAGGGGCTCTCCAAGCGCGACATGGTGTCCACTAACAATTTGAGCTAAGTTTCCATTCAAATTGTTAGCGGACACGATGTCTCATTTGGAGAGCCCCTGTGTGCCTAAATATTGGAGGTCCCCCACAAGTGACCCCATTTTGGAAACTATACCCCCAAGGAACTTATCTAAATGGGTGGTTAGCACTTTGAACCCACAGATGTTTCACAAATTTATCCGTAACAATCCAAAAGTACTTTTTTTTTTTTTCACAAAAATGTTCTTTTAACCTCAATTCTTTCATTTTCACATGGGCAACAGGATAAAATGGATCCTAAAATTTGTTGGGCAATTTCTCCTGAGTACATTGATACATCATATGTGGTCATAAACCACTGTTTGGGCGCACAGCTGGGCTCAGAATTGAAGGTGCGCCATTTCACTTTTTGAATGGAAAATTAGTTACAAAAGTCAAATGGCGCTCCTTCCCTTCTGAGTCCTGTCGTGCGCCCAAACAGTGTTTATGGCCACATATGAGGTATCGGTGTACTCAGGAGAAATTGCCCAACAAATTTTAGGATGCATTTTATCCTGTTGCCCATGTGAAAATGAAGTGAAGCACCTGAAGGTTTAATAATCTTCTTGAATGTAGTTTTGAGTAGCTTGAGGGGTGCAGTTTTTGGAATGGTGTCACTTTTGGGTGTTTTCTGTCATGTACACCCCTCAAAGGGACTTCAAATGTGATGTGGTCACTAAAAAAAATGGTTTTGTAAATTTTGCTGGAAAAATGAGAAGTTGCTGATGAACTTTGAACCCTTATAACTTCCTAACAAAAAAATTGTTTTTTTTTCCAAAATTGTGCTGATCTAAAGTAGACATGTGGGAAATGATATTTATTAACTATTTTGTGGCACATAACTCCCTGGTTTAGCAGAATAAAAATAAAACATTTGAAAATTGCAAAATTTTCAAAATTTTTGCCAAATTTTTTATTTTTTCACAAATGAAAGCAAAAATGATTGACCTAAATTTAATACTAACATGAAGCCCAATATGTCACGAAAAAACAATCTCAGAATCGCTAGGATCTGTTGAAGCGTTCCAGAGTTATTACCTCATAAAGGGACACTAGTCAGAATTGACAAAAATGCCAAGGTCTTTAGGGTTAAAATAGGCAGGGTCCTGCAGTGGTTAATAAGATTAATCGTTTCTATGGGTCAATGGGACTTTTGGGGCCCCCTAGGCTCCAGGACCTGGTGCGATTGCAACCCTTGCACCTATTTTAGTTACACGTCTGGCCATGACCAATACAGCCAGATCACTCATTTGACTAATGAAATTACCTTGATAAGATTCTTTTATGGCAGTAAACTAAAAGCTAGTCATATAGGTTTCCTTCAGAGTTTAAGTATCTCTTCACAAACCTTTTTTCCACGCTTAAGTGATGCTGGTTGTGGTGAAAAAAGGCCCAAAAGCTCTACAGCTATGTGTACACGATGTATTATTCAGGAGGATTATTGGTGGAATCTGCCTGAGGAAGCAGCACAAAAGAGCACCTGAAATTAAGCTAATAGCATTGCTGTCCACATGTTTTGGTTTAGGTCACTTCTTTTAATCACCTCAGGGTTCGGTGAAATAAAGTGACACATCATTCTTCAGAGTAAGATTTTCTGGCGTGGCGGACATCCCTCATCGGATGTTCTTGAATCACTGAAAGGCATTCACCTCCTAATGAATCGGGAGCATCTGATTCTTACATGCCCCTCACCAAGACTGGTGAGATAATCATTGGTCTTGATTACCCTGGGCTCACCATGACGGCATGGTGCACGCTCGTTCTATGCAAGTCTTCCTAAAATAGAAGGCGCCAAATTCTTTAAGATGTAAACACCACTTAAAGGGGTTTCAGCATGAATACTTTGTTTTGTCATTTTAATTAATTTCTTTTGGAATAATAACAATTTTCACAATTGGATATGTTTAAAAAAATGTTCCTGTGCTGAGATAATATTGTACTGTGTAACGACTGTGTCTGACTGTACTGTACTGTAGTTTTTGTCTACATTATTGTTTCTGCAAGATTGGGGAGTCTCCTACCCCTCCACTTTGAGACCTGCAGTCAGTCCAAGTCAGACATTGGACCTGTCTGGATCCTGCTGATTTTAGGTACCAATACACATGGTCAGGTTTTAAATACATCAGATAGGGACTGCTCTGATACAGGCTATATGGTCAGACACGATCATTACACAGTACAAAGCAGGGGTACATACATTCCTGTTCATCGTTATTGGTACCCATGAAGTTTAAATACATAATGAGGAATATCTCCTGAAAAAAAAAAATGAATCAAGTGAAACAGCTTTATTATATAGAGCACTCATGTTAAGAGCAAATGCTAAACCACAATTTATAACAAAAAACTATGGGGGGGGGGGGGGGTAGAAAAACCTAAAGCTTGCTGTGACACTGGTATTGGCACCTTTTCACTAAAGGAGTATGGAAACACATTTTGACTCGCATGTGGTAAATCACAAATGAGAATCACCTGTGATAAATTGTCATTGCCCATGTGACATGAATTAGCCAATTAATGATGACTTCAGTGTTTTAAAAAGCCACATGTTAGGCCTTCTTCCTTTGTCACAATGGTGAAGACAAGGGAGCTGTTTGAGGACAACAGCAGAACCACTATGATTATCAAACACAAGACTTCCAAAGAGTATAGGGCCATCACCAAAGACCTTGGTATCCCAGTTTCAACAGTGCACAATGTTATTAAGAAGCTTGCCAACCATGGAGCCATCAACAACCTTATTAGATGTTGGGGGAAAGAGGAAAACTGACAAGAGATGTCTTCAAAGGTTGGTACAAATGGTGGAAGAAACACCATATCAAACATCCAAGGACCTGAAGGCCAACCTGGAACAGTCTGAGGTCATAGTTTCAACACTTACCATACGCCGCACACTAAACCAAGTACAAATTTATGGGCGAAGGCCAAGGAAGAAATCGTTGCTGAAGAAAAGACATAAAAAGGAACAACAGATATTTGCCAAAGAGTACCTTGACAAACCACAATCCTTCTGGTAAAATATTCTTTAGACAAAATGTAGCAAAAGTAGACCATTTTGGCAATGCAAACCAACAGTTTGTTTACAGATGGCGCAATGAAGCTTATGAGTAAAAGAACGCCCTACTGACAGTTAAGCATGGTTGTGGATCCATAATGCTGTGGGGTTGCTTTGCTGTGTCTGGCACTGGAGGCCTTGACTGTATCACAGGGATCATGAAATCAAAAAATTATCATGAGATTTTAGAGCGAAATGACCTACCCAGCATAAGAAAACTTGGCTTGAGTCGAAGATCATAGGATCCTCCAGCAAGACAAGGCCCCAAAGCAAATCCAAAAGTACACAGGAATGGTTGAAAAATAAAAGTTGACGGTTTTACAATAGCCAGCAATGAGTCCTGACCTCAATCCCATTGAAAATCTTTGGGGTGAGCTGAAATCTGCCATTGGGAAAAAGAACCTACAAACATTCAAGAACTTGAACTACAACTGCAAAGGAGGAGTGGGAGAAAATACAGCTGAAAACTGCAAGAAGCTTATAGATGGCTACAAGAAACGTTTGGAGGCTTCAAAGATGTCTTTATTGCTGCACGTACTGTTTATTCTGTTTCTTCTTTGAAATTGCAATATGTAAGTTGACAATGTTTTATTGTTGTATTACTTTGGACGACTAATTAAAAAATCTTGAGGATATAACTTTGTTACATCTGCACTTATTTCTGAAGGTATTGTATAGCCAATGAAATAAGAGAAGGGGTGCCTATAATGGTGAACAGCATTGTATATATGATTATCTCAGCACAGAAACATTTTTTTTAAACACGTCAATTGTGGACATTAGAATGCCAAGATCTATTGAGTTAAATCAACTTTAGGCTACGTTCACACATTGCGTATTTTTGTGCGCTTTTTTACGCGCGCTTTTCAAAAATATGCAATGTGCTTTGTGTCTGCCAGCAAAGTGAATGAGAAATTCACTTTGCCGTGCAGACACTGCGTAAAAATATGCAGCGCTTTTATGGGAGGAAATGCAGCTGCGTATAGAATTGATATGTGAATTCTTTACGCAGCAGCTCCTGCGTTTTCTCCCATAGGGCCGGCGCTACTGGAACTGATGTCACAGAGGGGAGGAAGAATCCTGCTTCCTCCTCCCCTCTGTGCCATGTCTGCCAGCCCCCATTTGATTTTGCAGTGTATTAATATACACTGCGAAATCAAAATTAAATAAAGCCAGAAGTATTAAAAATAATAAAGATTTCATACCTCTCCGCCGGCTTGTTTGCGCCATCCGGAGCTGTACAAAGGTCATGTACTGATTGAAAAAGACTTGCTGTGATGTCAGAGGAGTGTTCCCTGCGCTGATTGGCCGCACGCAGACATGTGATCCATATCACATGTCCGCGAGCGGCCAATCCGCGCCGGGAACGCCCCTCTGACATCACGGCAGGTATTTTTCCATCAGTACATGGCCTTTGTACAGCTCCGGATGGCGCAAACAAGCCGGCGGAGAGGTATGAAATCTTTATTATTTTTAATACTTCTGGCTTTATTTAATTTTGATTTTGCAGTGTATATCAATACACTGCAAAATCAAATGGGGGCTGGCAGACATGGCACAGAGGGAGGAGGAACCAGGACTCTACCTCCCCTCTGTGACATCACTCCTCCCCCGGCCCGTAAAAAAGCGTGCTGTTTGAACAGCACTGCTTCTTTTTTTGCGCTTTTTTGCACAGGTACAAAATTCTGGTAAAAGCGCCCGCGCAAAAAAAGCGCAGAAAAAGCACGATGTGTGAACATAGCCTAACAATGAACTTTGTTCATGGGAAAACCTCTTTAATGATATCAACAACCCTTTTGAGTGGGGGCACCACTGTGTCCCGCCTTGCTCTTCTCCAACTCTGCCCATTTCAGTAGAGCTGGTTTACACTGATGTGAAAACGCTAAAAGTTGCAATATTTTTGCACAACTGTCTGTGTGTAAAAGAATTGACGGCTAGGCCCATAATATTTACTATTTTACTAACAGTACATTTTTATAATTGTGAGTGACTTTCCAGACTTTAGCAGAATAACATTATTTGTGACCATTATATGGCTTGCATCTAAACAATTTTTCCTGGTTTTCCTGGCTGCAGGCTCTATTTCTAATTTTCAGTTCACAAAGCATTCACTGATCTCAGAGAGACCAGTCCAAGAAAACACTGCGGGCAGCTGGCTAAAGCGCTCAACACAGTGAATTCCTAGGCGCATTGCCCCCTGGGAATTACGAATATGCAAATAGAGTCAGTGGAGCCTCGGTTAGGAGTCTCAAACACAGGACTAAACAGATATCCCTCCAAGGAAGGACCCAGCCAAGGGGTGGCTCCTTGCGGAGAACTAGGGGTCTACTAGGCCTTGCTTCCACCTAGCCAGAATCCTACTCCACACTGATGAGGGGCAACACCCCGAAACAGCTGTCTGTGGATGGATACCTGGCTTTGGTGATTCCCTTGTCATATCTCTAAGCTTGTAAAAGAGCTGGATATTGACTAAAAAGGCCACTTAACATGGTGGTTATGGTGTTCTCCGCAAGGAGCCACCCCTTGGCTGGGTTCTTCCCTGGAGGGATATCTGGCTAGTCCTGTGTTTGAGACTCCTAACCGAGGCTCCACAGACTCTATTTACATATTCATAATTTTCAGTGGCAGGTGACAAATAGCTTCAATGATGTCTCCCATATACAGAACACACATACATTAGGGATTCCTGCCTCTCCTTCACTCTGCTCCTCTTTCTATAGACTACAAAAGACAGTTGGACTGAGTTGGTAGTCTATGTTGTCTTGCACAAGATGGATTCAACAGTTTTTCAGAGAGAATGATGAATTTGGAAGCAGGGGGAATAAAAGAAGTGTCTCATAAGTGGAAAAAGAAGATTATTTCTCTGTCAAGTTAAATTACAATGTTTTTGCTTGTACATTTGCTGGTACTATTGATTTTATCAACATTTGTTGATCATTTAATTTTGCATTTTTGGATTTTATAAAGCAATAATCTATGTATTAATTACATTACCATTTGCACACATCCATATACACTTGGCTTTCATAGATAGCTCAGTAAGATGTTCCTGGTTCAGTTATACCAAAAATATATCCCCCACATGTCACCTGAATAAAATACTTGTTATAGAAAGACTCAGCCATCTGGGTTGTGTTTACATTATGGCATGTAATGGGATAATTATTGCATAAATGTCTTAAGATGCAGAATTCAGATCTCAAGTGTTGAAATGTCCATACTCTGCAAAAATGACTCGTTGTGATTGACAGCACATTCAACATGAGCATAAATAAGCCTATTCACTGCAAGTGCTATGTGCAAACTGGATGTAAGTGATGGCATTGTTAACTGAAATTGGGAAACTCCTTAAAGGGAATGTGTCAGCATGTTTTGCTATGATAGACAGGGTGGGCCATTTATATGGATGCACCTAAATGAAATGGGAATGCAATTGACAATCTGAAATGGCTACATGATTCAGATATCCAGCGGCATTGAGGTTTCCACTGATGAAGAATGGCCCCACTATCTTTGTTCCCCATATACCACACCATAACATCAATTTTTGTGTTCCAACAGTCTTGGAGGGATCTATCCACTGTGGGTTAGTGTCAGACCAATAGCGCTGGTTTTGTTTGTTAACTTCACCATTCACAAATAAGTTTGCCTCATCTGAAGACAATTGTCTATGCTGTGAAGATACGAGATGTGCAGCATCTGAAACAACGGATACTGGAAGCCTGTGCTAGCATTTCCTCTGCAGTGTTGCTATCAGTGTGTCAAGAGTGGGAGAAGAGGGTTGCATTGACAATACAACACAATGGGCAACACTTTGAACACATTTTATAAGTGGTCATAAACTTGTAAATAAATGATGAAAGAATAAAGTTACATTAAAACCAAGCACACCATTGTTTTTCTTCTGAAATTCTCAATACGTTTGATGCGTCACATGACCCTCTTCCCATTGAAAAAAAATAAAGTTGGATCCAAAATGGTCGACTTCAAAATGTCCGCCATGGTCACCACCCATCGGGAAAAGTTTTCCCCCTCCCATATACTAATGTGCCACAAACAGGAAGTTGATATTACCAACCATTCCCATTTTATTTAGGTGCATCCATATAAATGGTAAGTCCACAGAGAGAAAGAGGGCACCACCAACGGGGAACTCCAAATTAGGAGGCAAATAAGGACAGGAGACCCGGCATTCACCCGGGGTGCCAGTCAAAGACACAAAGCAAAGTCCAAAACCAAATAGAAAGAACACGGCACTCACCAGGACTTCAAAAAGCGGTGTCCTTTATTGCAGGGGTTGCATAACAAAGTGCAGGGAGGGGGTACCGGGGTGACGACGGCACCATTTCGGGCTCTCCCCCTTCTACGGGTCACGTGACCCATAGAAGGGCGAGAGCCCGAAACAGTGCCGTCGTCACCCCGGTACCCCCTCCCTGCACTTTGTTATGCCGTGTCCTTTCTATTTGGTTTTGCATCCATATAAATGGCCTACCCTGTAGATGTATATGATACATAGATATTCCAAGAGTCACCATTATCTGGCCACAACCAGGTGCTCTCTGCAAGATTTCCAAAAGAGGAGTGAAAATTATTACCAGAAGAGTTGTTCAAGAGCCAAGAACCACCAAAGGAAAGACCTAGAATCAGCAGGTACAATTGTTTCAAAGAAAACAATAAGTAACGCCCTTAACGTCCATGGTCTGATGGCACAATCACTACGCAAAACTTCACTGCTGAACAGAAAGCATGTTGAAGCGCATGTACAGTTTGCTCAACAACATTTAGAAAAGCCTGTCAAATATTGGGAGAATATAGTCTGATCAGATGAGGCCAAGATTGAACTGCTATAATACACCACATGGAGGGCAAAACCCACTGCATGTCACCCTAAAAAACACCATACCAACAGTGGAGTATGGTGGTGGAAACATCATGGTTTGGGGCTGTTTTTCAGCGTATGGCACTGACAAACGTCATGTGATTGTAGGAAGGATGAATGGAGAAATGTACTAAAACATTCTTGATAAAAATCTACTGTCAACTACCAGGATGATGAAGATGAAACAAGCGTGGACATTGCTGCAAGACAATGATCCCAAACACACAGCCAAAGAAACTCTCAATTGCTTTCAGAGAAAGAAAATGAAGCTGCTATAATGGCTGAGCCGATCACCGGACCATCCAATAGAAAATGTATGGAAGGAACTAAACCTCAGAGTTCATAGAAGGAGCCCAAGGAATGTTAAGGATTTAAAGAGTGTTTGTTTGGAAGATTTTTTTTCCTGGGGATTGGTTGGGTTGTTACTGACTTCTGATGAGAAATATATGTCACCAGAATATAGAACCCTTAGAAAAATATTTACACAGGAAATTGGTGATATGTTCAATACTTATTTCATTCGTTTTATACGCTACAGTTGGTATTTGGATAGTATACATCTAGAGGTCTGCATACAGAGAGTTCTCATTTAGACCATTGTATCTATAGACATAAAAATAGCCTCAAATAGCAAAACTAACAATTAAAAGCATAGTCTGGTAAACACTGAGTTTTCCACTGAGTATCCATAAAGTTTCCCACAGATCATTTTCATGTGTTCGCTGATCTGGCATTGAAAGTACTGCCCAACAGCAGGCATTGCAGGGAATGGGCAGCAACAATGGAGACCTCAATAGTCACCGACCAGGATGTTGGTGCATACTTAAACCAAGGAAACTTGTCTAACATTGACCCGAGTCTCTGATCAAACTCAACAATGCAAGTCTGTGGATCAGCGAGAAGAAATCAGACAGCACTCAGATCCATGTACTCTCCGTCTTTTCGCCTGAAGTTTCAGAAACCTTTATTTTTTTGAGCTGAGAAAAACTGACTAAGCCCTGACCAAACCTATGATGACACTGATCACAAACACTGATGAAACTCCGACAGTTATTTTGCATTCAAGAAATATCACTAATGTCTGAATACAACCATAAGGGGAAAATTCATCAAGATTAATCTTGTCCCAAAGTCCACTGCAATAAGATACGTCAAATTCAATAAGAGGTGAGTGCTTCTCTTAAGAAATTTGAACCATTTTTCGGTCAATCCATGCTTCAGACATGAAGCACCTCTGTGCTATTTGTATCGGCTCCTACTTTGCAAAGGAATATTCAGCTCACCCACATGGATGTCCAGATGGAAGCTCCAGCATGGATAAACGACCCGGTTCAGCAAAGCTGTATCCAAAGGCAAGGATTTAAAAAAAAGCTTGATTTATTAATCCATAGGTTACAAAAAGCATCACACAAGACCCCCACCAACCCCTGAAAAGCGATGTGTTGAGGCGACAGCGCCTTAGTCCTGATGACGTATTTGTGACAATATGCCTGGGATTCCCTCTTCTCTGCTCGCTGGAAACTCTTGCCTTTGGGGGTCCTTCTTTGGTCTCAGAAATACTGATGTAAAATTGAGGTCGGTGGTCTATATGGAGTAACAAAATCTATGATAATAATAATGAAGATAATGAAGATGCTGTTGAATGCTTTTTTTTTCTTAAATATTTGCATATCTTGTGAGTTATGGCCATATTATTTGTATAATACTTTAAAGCGTATGACTGGATGACAGCAACAAGAACATTAGTGTATCTATCATTTTTATGCCAAGGATTTTTATGTATTGAGTAGTTTGAACACCACTACCTGCCTGCCGAGCCATTTTATTGCCATTTTCACAAAACATATGTTGATAGATGGATAGATAGATAGATAGATAGATAGATAGATAGATAGATAGATAGATAGATAGATAGATAGATAGATAGAGTGAGTCATATGAAAAAGTTTGGGCACCCCTCTTAATCTTACTCTACTTTTTTTTTTTAATTGTTTTTTTTGCAACAGCTATTTCAGTGTGATATATGTAATAACTGATGGACACAGTAATATTTCAGGATTGAAATGAGGTTCATTGTACTAACCGAAAATGTGAAATATACATTATTTAAAAAATTGACAGGTGCAAAAGTATGGGCACCTCAACAGAAAAGTGACATTAATATTTAGTAGATCCACCTTTTGCAAAAATAACAACCTCTAGTCGCTTCCTGTAGCTGTTAATGAGTTCCTGGATCCTGGATGAAGGTATTTTTGACCATTCCTCTTTACAAAACAATTCCAGTTCAGTTAAGTTTGATGGTCGCCGAGCATGGACAGCCCGCTTCAAAACATCCCACAGATGTTCAATGATATTCAGGTCTGGGGACTGGGATGGCCATTCCAGAACATTGTAATTGTTCCTCTGCATGAATGCCTGAGTAGATTTGGAGCGGTGTTTTGGATCATTGTCTTGCTGAAAGATCCATCCCCGGCGTAACTTCAACTTTGACACTGATTCTTGAACATTATTCTCAAGAATCTGCTGATACTGACTGGAATCCATACGACCCTCAACTTTAACAAGATTCCCAGTGCTGTCATTGGCCACACAGCCCCAAAGCATGATGGACCCTCCCCCAAATTTGACAGTGGGTAGCAAGTGTTTTTCTTGGAATGCTGTGTTTTTGTGGCGCCATGCATAACACCTTGTTGTATGAACAAACAACTCAATCTTTGTTTCATCAGTCCACAGGACCTTCTTCCAATATGAAACTGGCTTGTCCAAATGTGCTTTTGCATTCCTCAGGCGACTCTGTGTGTTGCGTGCATGCAGAAACGGCTTCTTTCGCATCACTCTCCCATACAGCTTCTCCTTGTGCAGTGTGCACTGTATTGTTGACCGATGCACAGTGACACCATCTGCAGCAAGATGATGCTGCAGGTCTTTGGAGGTGGTCTGTGGATTGTTCTTGACTGTTCTCACCATTCTTCTTCTCTGCCTCTCTGATATTTTTGTTGGCCTGCCTCTTCTGGCCTTTACAAGAACTGTCCCTGTGGTCTTCCATTTCCTTACTATGTTCCTCACAGTGGAAACTGACAGGTTAAATCTCTGAGACAACTTTTTGTATCCTTCCCCTGAGCAACTATGTTGAACAATCTTTTTTTTCAGATCATTTGAGAGCTGTTTTGAGGAGCCCATGATGCCATTCCTCAGAGAAGATGCAACTAGGAGAACAACTTGCAAGTGGACACCTGAAATAGCTTTTCTCATGATTGGATACACCGGGCTATGAAGTACAAAGCTCAATGAGGTTACCAAACCAATTTAGTGCTTCAGTAAGTCAGTAAATAGTAGTTAGGAGTATTCAAATCATGAAAATCAGAAGGGTGCCCATACTTTGGCACCTGTTAAATTTTGAAATAATGCATATTTCACATTTTTGGTTAGTACAATAAACCTCATTTCAAACCTGAAATATTACTGTGTCCATCAGTTATTACATATATCACACTGAAATAGCTGTTGCAAAATACTCTTTTTTTTTTTTTTAAATTGTTATGATTAAGAGGGGTGCCCAAACTTTTTCATATGACTGTATGATAGAATGTGATAGATAACAGACAGAAAGGTAGATAGTTAATATATAGATGAATATGATAGAATGTAATAGATAGATAGAATGCAATAGAGAGATAGATATATGATAAATAGAATGGAATAGATAGATGACAGATAGGTATAGATAGAATGAATGGCCCCCAACTATCGCTCCTACAGCCCCCACACTTGATGTGCCCCCATCCACATTTCCTACAGCTTTACCCAACATCTCTACATTCCTATTCCATATTCCATATTGTACACTTGCTTTGGCAAAACTAATGTGTATTTAGCCCTGTCAATAAAGCTGCTTTGAATTAGATAGATAGATAGATAGATAGATAGATAGATAGATAGATAGATAGACAAAACAGCACTACAAAAATAACTCTGGGTGCAGAGCTGTTTTGAGGAGCCCTCCTACTACAAATCCATAGGCTTGATAATAAAAGAAAAAAATGAACGGCAGCACATAGTATAGAAGCAGAAAAGTGGACTTATTTATTCCCCCAGGACAACAACATTTCGGCTATTCACTAGCCTTGTTCAATCCTGCTTCTACACTAGTGTGCTGCTGTTCATTTTTTCTTTTAGAAAAAAAGATAGACAGACAGACAGAATGAATGGGATAGATATAGAGATAGATAGATGATAAGGCCCAGTTACACGCACAGATAATTGTGCAGACATTGTTCGCAGATCTCTAGTTGCAGTGAAATCATGGACACATTGTTCCATTTTGTGGCTGTGTACACATGTAACAATGTGTCCAGGATTTCACTGCAACCAGAGATCTGCGAACAATCTCTGCACAATTATCTGTGTGTGTAAACCAGCCGATAGATAGATAGATTTATAAAGAGAGAGATAATAGATAGATAGATAGATAGATAGATAGATAGATAGATAGATAGATAGATAGATAGATAGATAGATATCGGATGATAGATAGAATGGATGGGATAGTTGTAGAGAGAGAGATATAGATAGATAAAAACAAATGAGTGGAAATGAAGGTGCAAAACATAAATCACCTGTGCCTAGAAAGTAGAACTAGCTAAAATTATACATTTATCACAGAGCCAATAAACATAAAAAAATACAAAAAAATGAATTAAGCACAAAATCCCTGATTCCAATGTTTTGTTTTCTATCTAGAAGCAAATTTGTAACATTTAAAATCCCTCATTCACTATCCAGCCAAGTAAAGTGACCTTTCTTCAGTCGTCCCATTCTTTTCAGAGAATCCCTTGAGCCGCGCACAAAGGCTCTTGACTGACACTGAATTAGGCTAAATTATCCATCAGAAGTAATTATACAACAACTGTTTGCCAGACTACTGACAATGTGGAAAGAAACTCCCCATTAGACTTCAATAGAAGAGTCTCAAGAACCTCAGGATCCTTTATCCTTGTCTTTACTTAATGTCCACCGTGACTCCTCCAAAATCCCTTCAAAGACATCTGGCAATACTATCAGGGGCACACAATCACTAAATTAGGAATAACATAAAATCTGCTTTAGGGAGGGTCTACTGTACTACTAAGTGACTTCTGACATTTAATGGATGTTTTACTTGTCAGAAAAATATCCCCATCACTGTGAATAACATGAGGGTAGCCATAAGAATGCAAAAGGGAAACTCATCCATAATCATCTTTGCAGCATAATGATTTTATATTTCGGCACATGCAAGTCTGTGTCACATTGACGTCTTAAGGCAAGTGTTGAAACTAGCCATATGGGAAAGTGACACACCCACTCCAGAGTCAGGGAAGACTCGGGAACCAGGCGGTTACTCGTTGTTCTTCTTCACCTCTCTTCGGTTCTTTTCACGGGGACAGAAGGGGGCCAAGACTCGGTCCCGTGACCCTGGCGGTGTCATTTAATAGAGGGGGTGATGTTAGGGAAAGTCTAAGGGGAATAAAAGAGGTATTCGTGACGCCACCTGCAGTATGTGGCCAGGGCATCCGCCGCTGCTTCAGACCTCCGGGGACAATGACTGGCAGCGTAGATGTTGGCACTGCCCGCAAGTGGAGCGCAGTCCTCGGGGCAGTGGAGTGGTTCCCTGGCCCATACCTCGACTCTTGGTCACTCAGTCAGCAATACTCCCGTTGTTATAAGCGGCCTCTGCGGCCAATGGTCACCGTAAATAAAAGTCTCTTACACCACAGCTGCAGTTCTGTTACTTTTACTTTGGTGTTAAACATGGCTGCCGGGTACATACTCTGCCCGTCTCCGGTACTTGTCTCTCTCTGGAGCCGGTTTGGTACAGTTAAGCAGTTGGTGCCCTCCCTCTCTCCCTTCTCGGTGTCACAGTCTCTGGTAGGTCTTGTCTCTTGGCGTTATAAGGCGTTATAAGGGGTACCTTCCATCTGGGGCTCTGCTCCCCAGGCTCTCAACACTCTCCGCAGCAGAGCTCAGGTACCAGTAGCCACGCGTGCTTCAGTGTGTCTCGGACACCATTAGGATCCCTCCCGGGCACTGCTCCCTAGTTCGGCCACCTTCCCCAAGATGTGTTGGGTGTTCCGCCAAAGCTCCCATTAGAAGTCTGAGGCCTCTGATTTCGGCTCGGGCTTGAAACGTCCACACCATCTGCAGGGCCGGGTCTTTGTCTCCACCAACTCCTCTGTCTCGTCAGATTCGGGCATATGGGTGTTCAATGCCTCCTCCGCACCCCAAAGGTTCTCGTCTGTCTCTACTGGGCTGTCTTCTCCCTCCCGTGGGCGAGCGTGGTGGTATAGCTTCAACCCACGGGAGTCGACACCACACCGCCTCTGCACTCCCGACTACCACTCCTCGTCAGTCGATGTTACTCTCTCCGTCTCCTTGTACTACTTCTGCGTACTGACATCCTTCTTCTCTTGTCCTTTCCCCCTTTTTGTGACCTGGGTCCTCCCTCAGGGTCCACCCATTGTCCCAGGGGCCTGTCACTACATCTGTGTTGTTTTTATGCTGAACCGTACCGAACCGCCATGTTCTGTGACCCGTAGCATCCTCATTTTTCGTGATCTGGTGCTGTTTGATGGCTTATTTTTTGCGTCTTGAGCTGAGATTTCTAATGATACCATATTTGGGTGGATGCGCTGTTTTGATCGCCCGTTATTGCATTTTATAGCAATGTTGCGGCGAACAAAAAAAAGTAATTTTGGCATTTGGACCTCTTTTCCATTTCGCAGTTTGCAGCTCTCATTAATTGATTTTATATATTGATAGATCGGGCATTTCTGAACACAGCAATACCAAATATGTGTATTTTTTTTATTTTTTAATACTTTTATTGCAAAGGGGGGATTTGAACTTTTATTTATTTCTTTTTTTTTACATGTTTATAAAAACTTTATTTTTTAATTCATTCTTATTTTTACACAGCCCCATAGAGAGGCACCCTGCTGCACCATCTGCAGCACATCGGTATCTGTCAGAATTGCGGACGGTGAGTGGTTGGCTTCCGGGGTCAAGCCAGGAGCACGGGCTGTCACGTGAACACCGGAGAACCCGCAATATTATCGAGGGATCTCTGGTGCAGGCAGGGAACAGTGTGTTCCCCGCCTCGGCACCTTTGGGTCCCGGTGTCAGTGAATGACAGCGGGATCCAAACGGTTAACCGTACCGATCAGATCCCGGATCTGATCGGTGCTGTTAGCCCGACGTCTCAGCTGATGAGATCAGCTGAGATGTTGGCCAAAGGATGTGAGCTCCGCACCAGAGCTCACATCAAACCCCAGTAACCGGCCCATGACATTGTACAACGTCATGGGTCGGGAAGGGGTTAAAGACTCACAAATTGACCCCTCTCCTCCTTCATTATGTATTAATGTCCCTCATCATGCTATATATGGTCCTCCTCCTGGAACATGGCCCTTATTGTGGTATATATGTCCTCTCATAGTTTATATGGTCTTGCTCCTCCTGCCACCATAGTCCTCCAATTTTATAATGCTTCTCCATATTCCTTCATATAATACAATGTACCCCATAGTCCTCTATGTATTATAATGCATCCCATAGTCCCCCATTCATAAGGTACCCCCATAGTCATCCAATTATTATAATGCACCCTCATTATCCTCCATATAGTATAATGCAGAATCATAGTCCTCCATATAGTATAATGGAGCCTCACAGCCGTCCATACAGTATTAATGCGGCCTTACATACCTCCATATAGTATATTACATCTTCACATCTTCACATCCCTCCATATAGTATAATGCAGCCTCAGTTCTTCATATAGTGCAGCCTCATACCTCTCCATATAGTGCATCCTTATAACTCTCCATATAGTGCAGCTTCAAAACTCTCCATATAGTGCAGACTCATACAGTTGTGGCCAAACGTATTGACACCCCTGCAATTCTGTCAGATAATACTCAGTTTTTTCCTGAAAATGATTGCAATCACAAAAGTATTGGCACCCTCAGCCTAATACTTGGTTGCACAACCTTTAGCCAAAATAACTGCGATCAACCGCTTCCGGTAACCATCAATGAGTTTCTTACAATGATCTGCTGGAATTTTAGACCATTCTTTGGCAAACTGCTCCAGGCCCCTGATATTTGAAGGCTGCCTTCTCCAAACTGCCATTTTTGGATCTCTCCACAGGTGTTCTATGGGATTCAGGTCTGGACTCATTGCTGGCCACCTTAGAAGTCTCCAGTGCTTTCTCTCAAACCATTTTCTAGTGCTTTTTGAAGTGTGTTTTGGGTCATTGTCCTGCTGGAAGACCCATGGCCTCTGAGGGAGATCCAGCTTTCTCACACTGGGCCCTACATTATGCTGCAAAATTTGTTGGCAGTCTTCAGACTTCATAATGCCATGCACACGGTCAAGCAGTCCAGTGCCAGAGGCAGCAAAGCAATCCCAAAACATCAGGGAACCTCCGCCATGTTTGACTGTAGGGACCGTGTTCTTTTCTTTGAATGCCTCTTTTTTTTCACCTGTAAACTCTATGTTGATGCCTTTGCCCAAAAAGCTCTAATTTTGTCTCATCTGACCAGAGAACATTCTTCCAAAACGTTTTAGGCTTTCTCAGATAAGTTTTGGCAAACTCCAGCCTGGCTTTTTTATATCTCGGGGTAAGAAGTGGGGTCTTCCTGGGTCTCCTACCATACAGTCCCTTTTCATTCAGATGCCGACGGATAGTACGGGTTGACACTGTTGTACCCTCGGACTGCAGGGCAGCTTGAACTTGTTTGGATGTTAGTCGAGGTTCTCTATCCAGCATCCGCACAGTCTTGCGTTGAAATCTCTCGTCAATTTTTCTTTTCCGTCCACATCTAGGGAGGTTAGCCACAGTGCCATGGGCTTTAAACTTCTTGATGACACTGCGCACGGTAGACACAGGAACATTCAGGTCTTTGGAGATGGACTTGTAGCCTTGAGATTGCTCATGCTTCCTCACAATTTGGTTTCTCAAGTCCTCAGACAGTTCTTTGGTCTTCTTTCTTTTCTCCATGCTCAATGTGGTACACACAAGGACACAGGACAGAGGTTGAGTCAACTTTAATCCATGTCAACTGGCTGCAAGTGTGATTTAGTTATTGCCAACACCTGTTAGGTGCCACAGGTAAGTTACAGGTGCTGTTAATTGCACAAATTAGAGAAGCATCACATGATTTTTCTAACAGTGCCAATACTTTTGTTCACCCCCTTTTTTATGTTTGGTGTGGAATTATATCCAATTTGGCTTTAGGACAATTCTTTTTGTGTTTTTTCATTGAAGACAAATTAAATGAAGTTAATAATACCACAGAATTTGTGATTGCAATCATTTTCAGGAAGAAACGGAGTATTATCTGACAGAATTGCAGGAGTGTCAATACTTTTGGCCACAACTGTATATATGGCAGCCGCAGACCCACGAGCAAGTATATTGTTAAACAAGGAAAGGAAAAAAGCGTCCTAATGCGCTGCTGGATCCTTCATCTGTAGATAAAGGTTTATTTAGCGACGCCTTTTAAAGCAAGCTGCTCCTTCCTTCTTCCTGAAGAAGAAGTAGATTGCTTTGAAATGAGTCAATAAGTAAACCTTTATCTACAGATGAAGAATACTTTTGTCATTCTGGCAGCTGCATCAGGACCCTCTTTCCTTTCCTTGCTTTAAGAAAGCAATACCAGTCGGAAACGGTGAAAGCGCATTTCCCCAAAGACAGTAAAGAAACACCTAGTTGGAGTCCAAGCAGAGATTTCACATTCTGCGCTCCAAAAGGAACAAAAGTGAATATCTCTACAATGGAGTAATACAGCGCCAAACAGAGGAGAGCAGCATAATCAGAATAGCTCAGGGATTTTTACAAGTTATTTGACTACATTTTTTTGAGCATGTGAAAAGTACCGTATATACTCGCGTATAAGCCGAGTTTTTCAGCCCAAAAATTGGGCTGAAAAGTCCCCCCTCGGCTTATACGCGAGTCACTGTATACTGTATACAATGTATACAGTATACAGTGCCCCCCCCCATATCAGTATACAGGCCCCCCCTTGGGTAGTATGCGTTCAGAATGGAAGTGGTATTAGATTAGCGCTAAGAACAACGCCAGGACATCGCTCTATAATAAATTACCTTAAAGTTTTATTGAATCGGTGTAGAATTCCCAGTCTCCACAACGCGTTTCGGCGCTAATTGCGCCTTTCTCAAGTGATTACCGGGATTCACATGTGCAAATGTTTAAATACACTTTTCAAAAAGGGGGAAGGAACAATTGACAGGGGAGGAGATATTATGTAGGTATGTATTAAACTAAGCAATGGATTCTAGTCGGGATCCTCTGATCACCCGCTATTCTATAAATATTGCACTCTGATGAACAAGACAACGATCATAATTAGGTAATCATAATCATAATAATACAATAAAAATGTATATGAATAAAAAATAGATAAGTATATGAGTAAAAATAAGATTACCGTATATACTCGTGTATAAGCCGACCCGTGTATAAGCCGACCCCCCTACTTTTGCCCCCAAAACCTGGGAAAACCTATTGACTCGTGTATAAGCCGAGGGTGGACCCCAGCACAGGTATACAGCCCCCAGCAGTGTGGTATACAGGCCCCCTCAGTGGTATACAGCAGCCTCCCCAGTGGTAGTATACAGCAGCCTCCCCAGTGGTAGTATACAGTAGCCTCCCCAGTGGTATATACAGCAGCCCCAGAGGGGTATACAGCAGCCCCAGAGCTGTATACAGCAGCCCCAGAGCTGTATACAGCAGCCCCAGAGGGGTATACAGCAGCCCCAGAGGGGTATACAGCAGCCCCAGAGGGGTATATAGCAGCCCCAGAGGCGTATATAGCAGCCCCAGAGGGGTATATAGCAGCCCCAGAGGGGTATACAGCAGCCCCAGAGGGGTATACAGCAGCCCCAGAGGGGTATATAGCAGCCCCAGAGGGGTATACAGCAGCCCCAGAGGGGTATACAGCAGCCCCAGAGGGGTATTTAGCAGCCCCAGAGGGGTATAAAGCAGCCCCCGCTGTATACAGCGGTACCCGGCTGTATACAGCCCCCCCCGTGGTATACCGGGCCCCCCCTGTGGCAACCTGTAAAGGAAGCGATGATTATACTTATCGGGTCGCTGTCGCCGACGCCGACGCTCTGTCACCGTCCGTCACCGCGCTCCTTCCCGTCTTCATGCTTCCTTCACCGGCGCACAGAAAATGACGTCATTTCCTGTGCGACGGTGAAGGAAGCATGAAGACCAGGAGGAGGCGCGGTGACGGACGGTGACAGAGCGTCGGCGTCGGCGACAGCGACCCGATAAGTATAATCATCGCTTCCTTTACAGGTTGCCACAGGGGGGGCCCGGTATACCACGGGGGGGGCTGTATACAGCCGGGTACCCGTATATACTCGTGTATAAGCCGAGGGGGGACTTTTCAGCACATTTTTTGTGCTGAAAAACTCGGCTTATACACGAGTATATACGGTAGTTATAATAGCTACTGTTATATAAATTGAATAAAATTGCATAAAAATTACATAAAAATTACATTAAAATTACATGACAATTATTTTGTAAAATCACATGACAATTATTAAAATAATTGTCATGTAATTTTAATGTAATTTTAATGTAATTTTTATGTAATTTTTATGCAATTTTATTCAATTTATATAACAGTAGCTATTATAACTAATCTTATTTTTACTCATATACTTATCTATTTTTTATTCATATACATTTTTATTGTATTATTATGATTATGATTACCTAATTATGATCGTTGTCTTGTTCATCAGAGTGCAATATTTATAGAATAGCGGGTGATCAGAGGATCCCGACTAGAATCCATTGCTTAGTTTAATACATACCTACATAATATCTCCTCCCCTGTCAATTGTTCCTTCCCCTTTTTGAAAAGTGTATTTAAACATTTGCACATGTGAATCCCGGTAATCACTTGAGAAAGGCGCAATTAGCGCCGAAACGCGTTGTGGAGACTGGGAATTCTACACCGATTCAATAAAACTTTAAGGTAATTTATTATAGAGCGATGTCCTGGCGTTGTTCTTAGCGCTAATCTAATACCACTTCCATTCTGAACGCACACTTGTCCTCCCATCGGGAAGCGTGGTATTCAGCAGCTCGGCCTCCAGGACGCATCGGACGTCAATCACCACTCCTCTAGAGCAGCACGTGGATCAGCAGCGTGTGTACCTCGGAAACCACGCGAACCTGCCTTCCCTGGCTCCGGCTGGCATGGAGACCCTTCGGGGTTGAAAATTAGCGTAACAACTAGTTGTGCAGTCAGCACAACTAGATCAGGTGAGCACGGGATACATTACACCGATCCTATGCCCTAAATTCTAGCAGTGTGGCGCAACCTTGTTTTTTGCCCCTTGGGTAGTAATCCTGTAAAGGAAGAGATTAGTATACTTATCCTTCCGCTGTCCCGCTGTCGCTGTCCCGCCGCCGCCATCGCGCTCTTCCGTCTTCATCCAGCGTCTTCCTTCTTCTTCCGGCTTCCTCCGATGGTTGCAGGCAATGACGTCATTGCCTGCGCGACAGAGGAGGAAGCCGAAAGAAGATGGAACACGCTGGGTGAAGATGGAGGAGCGTGATGGCGGCGGCGGGACAACGGCAGCGGGACAGCGGAAGGATAAGTATACTAATCTCTTCCTTTACAGGATTACTACCCAAGGGGGGGCCTGTATACTGATATGGGGGGGGGGCTGCTTTATATACCTCTGGGCCTGCATATACCTCTGGGGCTGCATATACCTCTGGGACTGCATATACCTCTGGGGCTGTATATACCTCTGGGGCTGCATATGGGGCTGCATATACCTCTGGGGCTGCATATGGGGCTGCATATACCTCTGGGGCTGCATATGGGGCTGCATATACCTCTGGGGCTGCATATACCTCTGGGGCTGCATATACCTCTGGGGCTGCATATGGGGCTGCATATACCTCTGGGGCTGCATATACCTCTGGGGCTGTATATACCTCTGGGGCTGCTGTATACTACCACTGGGGCTGCTGCTGTATATACCACTGGGGCTGCTGCTGTATACTACCACTGGGGAGGCTGCTGTATACCTCACTGCTGGGGGTTGTATACCTGTGCTGGAGACCACCCTCGGCTTATACGCGAGTCAATAAGTTTTCCCAGTTTTTGGGGGCAAAAGTAGGGGGGTCGGCTTATACACGGGTCGGCTTATACACGAGTTTATGTGGTACTCTATAAAGACAATTTAAGGGCTTTCACTTGTGGTCAAATTAAGACTGAATCATCTTGTGCTGTACATAGCAATGATCCTCAGAGAAAGTTATCAAATTAGGCACATCTGGAATACATCTCTGTTCAGGGGCCCTCTCTAGGAAGATTTTACATTATTAGTACCAATAATCATAAGCATAATCACTTGCTACTTTAGTGAATATACAGAAATGGCTAAAGAGGGCACTAGATGTGCTGAACGTATTTGGTATTCTAAGATGCAATATTTTATTTACTTGGGGAAATTCAGTCATTATGTAACTAGCAAAGAAATATGAATTATTAGTTTCATTCTGATCCATGCCTCTGTTGTACCACATGACCCCAAATCATATAATCGTATGTGTTGACCACATGTCAGTTTCTCATCAATGCATTCCCATGAGAGCCTTGATATCAGTCTAATAGCAAAGTACTGAGAAACTGACTTCCGGTCCAAGTA
>JARQOC010000011.1:55766449-55782680 GCA_033576535.1 Allobates femoralis
TATAGCCGCAGGTTTCAGGGTTCACCACAGAGTCCATCAGAGGTGTCATTCACTTCTCCTTCTTGGTCGCTATGCACAATGGCTCTATGCCCTTCCACACTGCAGTCTGGTCACCAGTCCCCAGGTCTGTTGCCTTAAGTCTCTGTTATCTCTAGGCGTCTTGGACCTAGCTTTGGGACTGAGGTGAGGCTCCTTGGTGGGTGTCATGGCTCCCTTGTGAAGGCCCACAACGTGCTGGTCTGTGGTTTGGGGTAAACCAAATCAAACCGCCTCGGCTCCAGTTTCGCCGGTGTGACCTGGGCACTCCAGACGGCTCCTACCAGACCTGGAGTGTCCCCTTTCTTGTCTGAGTCACCTCCGCTATTTGAAGGTGCCCTCTCCTTAGGACAGCAGGGTCCCCTGCGTCCGTCTGCTCTGTCTCTCTGTCACCGTCTAACTGACTTGTGTGTCAACTCTCACTCACGTCTCCTGCTCTCCTAAGCTCCACCCCCCCTGGGACCTACTGAATTACAATCCCCTGTGCTAGGGTGTCTGTAGGTGGGTTCTGTGGACAGACTCTGTAGTTCCCCCCTCCACCTGTGACCACGGAGATACTACACATTTCTTCTGGGGTGCAGTAACCCCCTGTGGCGTCCCGCTAGGGGGGGCGCCACAGATATAAAGGGAGCCTTTTTGCAGGTATGGTGTCACCCCCAGATGAAGGCATTGTGCTGAAATGTGCGCTGGGGTTTGGCACCATACACTGCAGGAGTTAATGTACATTTTGCTATTTTAATCACTTATTCTATGTTCTTTTTCATCCTTTTTCCCCTCTTTTGATGGCATGATTTATTCCCTGTGGCTCCTCTTTACTATATTATAAAGCACCAAGAATATTCTATATTATTTATTAATTCATGGTTATTTATAATTTGTTATTACTTATTTAAATTAGGTCATCAGGCATTATGCTATTTCCATTTTCCTGCTTGTACATCACAGAAAGAATAGCAATCCCGGCTGTAATGTCTGTATACTCTTTTACTTCTTCCCCAGCCCAGAAGCTGCAGTATATCCGACCTGTTCCTACATGGTTGGACACATAAATTGCACAGGGACACATTTATAAGAATATCTCACGATAGGAACATTTCTTTTTAACACATCCAATTGTGGAACTTCTTCTATACTAAGAGCTATTAACTACGGTAAATGTATTTTGTAGGAGGATTATGAGTAAATAAACACAGGTCTGCTCTGAGGTCTGATTGCATTTTGGTGTATGGTTGGGGGCAGGGGCGGAGCTACCGTGGTGCAACTGGTGCAGTTGCACCAGGGCCCAGGCCACCTAGGGGGCCCCTGAGGCTCAGCGGTAGGTCCCCCCCTGACATACAGAGGGAGGCTGCATTCGGCAATAGTGTGGTGGCACTGTCTATAGCTCTTCATGTGTGTCCCCGGGGGGGGGGGGGGGGGTGCTGTCGGGTGTCAGCAGCGCTGCGCACCCGCGGCACTGCTGTGCTGGCATTGCGCCCATGGTGCTGTGTCATGTCATGTGCCAGCAGCGTCGCGCTGCACACCCGCGGCTCTTTTCTTACATTAAGTCCCGGGGGGGAAGTGCTGGCTGCTATCAGTAGCACGAAGGGGGGGAGGGAAGGGGGGTTGCTGGTGGAGCAGCAGCATTGAGGCAGAGGGGGCTGGGAGGGTCGGTGCTGCTTCACTTCCGGCTCTTCCGTGGAGGCAGGCATCACACCCTCTCCAGAAGTCGGAAGACAATGAGACGACCCGGCGGTGAGCAAGCTGAGTGAGGATACTGAGGGCTCCAGCCAGGTAAGAGCCCCGGAGCAGGGCTTTGGTCTGGTGCCTGGTGGGGAGGGAAACTGTGAACACAGCACTGCAGTGCACAGCCACCAACATGATTTGAGGGGCGGGGGGGGGGGGCCCCGAAAAATTTCTTGCACCAGGGCCCACTACAGTCTGGGTCCGCCCCTGGTTGGGGGTCTGAATTTATTAAAGAATTGGAAAGTCTAAATTTATTTTGGGGTCTGGTCTGAGGTCTGAGTTAACTTTGAGGGCCTGGTCTGAGGTCTGAATTTATATTAGGGTTTGAATTTATTTTAGGGTATTGTCTAGTGTCTAATTTACTTTTGGAGTCTGGTCTGGGTGCTAAATTAATTTTGGTGTCTGATCTAATTAATGTTAGGGTTTGACTAGAATCTAGATTATTTTTACTAGGCTGAGATGTTAATTAAGTCTAGAAAGTTTGAATTTTGGGGTCTTTGTCAAAAATCATTGCTAAAAAAACACAATAGAATGACAAATTAGCACAACTATCAAAACAGCTTTCTGATTTCCAATTAAGACATTTTTCTAATATACGGTAGATTTATTTTTCCTGTAGAATACCCCTGAAGTATGAGAAGCAATAGAGCAGCAGAATTTTTTTTATTTTTTTTTGCTGAAATTTTCAAACAACCCCTCTACAGAAAATTTGTATGTGTCTACTTTATATGACATCAGAGGCATAGAAGCAGGAACGTAACTACAACAGGTCCAGAAGTTGCAATTGACACACCCCCTCCAGGGTAGGGGAAGACTCGGTTACTGGGCGGTTACTCATTGGTCTTCTTCACCTCTTTTGATTCTTTTCACGGGGGCTGAGACCCAATCCCGTGACCCAGGCGGTGTCATTTTAATAAACAGGCTAGATGACAGGGAAAGTCTGAGGGAATAAAGGGGGTATTTGTGACGCCACCTGCAGTATTCAGCCAGGGCGTCCGCCGCTGCTTCAGAACCTCTGGGGATGGTGACCGGCAGCTTGGATGAAACCGCTCCCCGCAATAGGAGTGCAGTCCTCAGGGCAGCGGGATGGAGGAGTCAGTTCGTACCTTGGCAGATGTTCATTGGGACGTCAGTACCCAGATGTCTCAAGCAGCCTCTGTCGCCGGTGGTCGCCACTAATAAAAGTCTCACGCACCATGGCTGGAGTTCTGTTACTTATACTCAGTTCTTTAGACACAGCTGCCAGGTACATCCCCTTGCCAACCTCTGGGTCAGCGTTGCCTCCAGAGCCGGGTCAGTGCAGCCAAGCCACAGTCGGTGCCCTTTTTGTCCTCTCTAGGTTTTACTGTCTCTGGTGGTTGTTCTCTCTCAGGCCTATAAGGGGTAGTTCTCTTCTGAGGCAAGTGGGCCATCGCTCTGCCCCCCTGTCTCTCAGCACTCTCTGCAGCACAGAGCTCAAGTACTGACAGCTGAGAGTGCTTACTTGTGTCTCCACTCCCGAGGCACTGCTCTCTAGTTCTGCCACTTTCCCCAAGTTGTGTCTGGTGTTCGGCCACAGCTCCCATTAGACGCTTGGGACCTCCGGTTCAATGGCTTGGGCACACAGCTTCCACAATGTGTTTAGGGCTGGGTCCCTGTCCACCAGCCCCTCCGGTTCGTCAGATTCAGGCGGACAGGGATTGACGTCTCTTCTGGACCCACGGCCGCCGTTAAACTACTCTTGATAATTAAGGGGCCACGCGTCTCACTGCAGGGGGCGTGGCCAGCAGGGAGGCCTGGCCATGACTCCAGAGGGCGTGTCCATTTGGAGCAGGGAGCAGGCTCCTTTGAGCCCGCCTCACCATGTGCTGCATGGGCCCCCCCTCTCCTATCTATCACTGCCGGGCCCCAGAGCTGCGGGGGTGTAGCTGCGGCAGCGAGCGGTGGGTGCCGCCATGTTCTCTGTGGCCGGTGGTCGGTAGAGTTTGAGACTTCTACACAGTGGCCGCGGCCATTTTGTTTAAGTCTCAACTTCTACTGACCGCCGGCCACAAAGAACATGGCGGTGCCCTCCGCTCGCTGCACCCCTGCCGGTGGCTATGACAGGGGACCCCAGCCGGGGCCCCCCCTGAGCACCCTCCTCCTCACCACTCCTCCTCCCGCAGCGCCGGTGCCACAAGCAGTAACAGCAGTCGAGTGGAGAGTGGCAGCCCTGGAGCTGACACCACACTACAGCCCTGCTGCTGCACCAGGTAACACTGTACTGGGGGTATATTGTATACTGGGTGTCAGGGGCGTAACTACAATAGGTGAAGGGGTTGCAATCGCACCTGGGCCCTGCAGTCCTTTGGCCTATAGAAAAAGACTAATTCTATTAAAGATTTGCAATAATTGGGGGCCCCGTTGGAGCTTTCGCATCGGGGCCCCTGGGCCTGAAGTTACGCCACTGCTGGGTGTACACATCACTACATACAGCTGATATACACTGTGTACAGCTCATTGTATAATACAGCAGTGGTAGTGACCTGTATACAGCAAGTTGTAGTAACGTGTATACAGCACATAGCAGTGATATAGCATGTAGTAGTGGCATGTAATGATCTGTATGTAGTTTTACATAGTCGTATAACATGTCCTGTATACAGTGCACAGTGTATATGATGTAGTAGTGACCTGTAGGTAGAGGTGAGCTGTACATAGTGTATATCAGCTGTGTGTAGTGATGTGCACACCCAGTATACACATCCAGTATACAGTATATCCCCAGTGCAGTGTTACCTGGTGCAGCAGCAGGGCTGCCAGGATGCGCAGGGTCTCCAGTAGTACTCCTCGTCTCCGGCACATGGTGTATTGAGGACAGGGGTGGTGATGCACAATAATACAAATGTCCGGGATCTGTGGTGGCTCAGGATGTAGCTGGGTGCTCCAGCCCCCGCACACACACACTGGTGATGACAGCCGCAGCCATATCCCGGGACCCAGAGTCGGAGGCCAGGATCACCGAGAACAGACAAGGTGAGGCCAGGTGTCAAGTGACTGGAGTCAGGACTCAGGAGGGAGCTGGTGCCGGTGAGTCAGATGCTTGTCTGTCGCTCTCTGTCTGTCACTCTCTGTCTCTCACTCTCTGGCTCTCGCTCTCTGGCTCTGCACAGCACTATACTCTATATACAGGTCCACACAGGATGCAGTATTTGTGTATCTATATACTGTATGTATATAGTGTGGACCTGTATATACAATAGAGTGCTGTCTGTGTATACAAGATATACAGCCGGCAGTCTCTGCATAGCAACAGTCACTATGTCTAATGCCTGCACAATCTTCAATGTGTATACATCCCGCAGCAGTCACTAATGTGCATACAGCCCGCAGCAGTCACTAATATGCATACAACCTACAGCCGTCTCCATTGTAAATTTGTCCCGTAGCCATCTCCATTGTGCATTTGTCCTGTAGCGTCTCCATTGTGCATTTGTCCCATAGCCGTCTCCATTGTGCATAGGTCCCGCAGCCGTCTCCATTGTGCATTTGTCCCGCAGCCATCTCCATTGTGTATACAGGCAGCAGTCTCTATTGTGTATTCTCTATTGTGTGTACAGCCCGCAGCCGTCTCCATTGTCTATATGGCCCGCAGCCATCTTTATTGTGTATACAGCTTGCGGCCGTCTCTATTGTGTATTCTCTATTGTATATACAGCTATTGTGTATTAAGCCCACAGCAGTCTCAAGTGTGTATGTGTGTAATATATAATAGAGAGAGTGTAAAAAAATATATATGTATGGGTGGAGGCGGAGCATGGGTGGAGGCAGAGCATGGGTGGGGCTGGGCGGAGTCTCAGGGGGACCATAAAATGTTGGCAGTAAGGAGCCCCGAAATTCCTAGTGGTAGCCCTGTCCAGACCCCAAGGGCTCTTGTTCTCTCCCACCTGTCGGTTTCTCCCTCCCATGGAAGAGCGTGATCATGCTCCAGCCCACGGGAGTCGGCACCGCACCACTGCTATACTCCCGACTTCCACTCCACTCCTCTCTCCTATTCCTTCTTCTACTTAATACTTCTACTTCTTCTACTAACTTTTTTTCTATCCCCCTTTTTAAACTGGGTCCTCCCTTAGGGTCCACCCACCGTCCCAGGGGCCTACGGTTGTGTGTGTGTGTGCTTTTTTTTAAATAAATCTTCCGGACAAAGTACCTTAAAGTCCGCGCTGCTGCCAGGGAGATGTTGAAACACCAAAGACACGAGATGTCTGGGAGATGTCTGAAAGATTTATTTTGAAAACCGCAGTAACCTGTGGAAGTACAGTCCCAGCAGCAGCTGCATTTTCTGAGCGATCTAGCTGGTTGTGTTACACAACCATACCAGGTGAGCAATTCTGAGATTGTTAATTTAAATCTGTCTAAGAGATAAGACCCTATTGCGCATTCTCAACCCTCTAGATGTGTGCTTTTTTGGGCTCGACTGCACCATCCCAGCAACTGGAGAGCAGAGGCATTACTCCCCTTAACCACAGGAGTACAGTATCTCTGGTGGCAGCCTACCCAGTGGGGCACCACACAATCGCACCTGAGCCCTGGATCCTATGGAGTCCCTAAAGTCTCTTTGGCCTATAGAAAAAGACTAATGCTATTAAAGATTTGCAATAATTGGAGGCCCTATTGGAGCTTTCACATCGGGGCCCATGAGCTTTAAGTTACGTCACTGCATAGAAGAGCTTCATAGAGCGCTTTGGTTATCATATTGCAGCATTGTGCATCTTGATGTACACACAAATGTATACAGGGTGCGATTTTGGTTTTGTCATGCTGGTTAGGAAAGGAGGAGGGAGACAAAGCTGAACTTTTACTTTGGAGACCATGAGCCTTTAGCTACTCAACAAAAATTCCTGATTTAGGCATTGTAAAAATGAATTCTGCTTCTTTCCCTGAAAGTATTCCGACTGTATATGTGTAAGCATGTGGTTCAAAGGCATTTTGACATCACTGACAATACTTATCACGATAGTAGCTATGACTTTGGGCCTGTGGCCAACTTTTGAAGTTTTCATTATGTGGAATGTTGTTATCTGTTGAGATAAATATTCCCTAGAATTATGTTTATGGAAATCTTTGGCAAAAGTAGGAATACTGTGATTGCAAAACTACAGAAAAGCACTGTATAAACTTCTACTGTCCCAATATTTCTTTTCACTCTTGTATACATTAAATGACACCTAGGTTTGACATTGTGGTCAACCAACATAGTCCATCATCAGGAGTGGGCCATGGGTGTCTCTTGTCATATTTCATGTTGACATACCATCCACCGAGCTTTCCAAGGTCAACTGATGGGAAGTATTTTCATCCTAAAACTGAGCTTTTATATGTTTATGTTGACACAAAGCATAAGGCTATGTGCCAACGATCAGGACACATTGTGTTCCAGACCTGCAGGAGAACGCAACATCCATGCCCATCATCAGGCTTCTGGGCGCAGCGTATTTTTGTTGTGTTCTTCTGCTGAGAACACTCGCGTCTCCACAAGCATAAATTGAAATGCACAGTGGGTATAGGATTTCTATAAATCCCATCCCCTATGGTTGTAATATAGAACGCAGAGTTTGATGCATCAAATATACGCTACATCCAAAACTCTGCTAAGCCTGATTGTGGGTGCGTGCCCTAACGGAGGATTAAGTCTCATTCAGATGTCAGTAACTGTTCTGGATACGCAAAAATGGTCCAATTTTCATCACTGATTTTTCTCTGATTTTCATCAGTGTTTGGTCAGTGTGCCATGTTTTATCATCAGTGTTTCATTAGTGATTTTTTTTCAGGAAAAATAAATATATTGCAAAGTTTCTTCTATCCGTTAAAAATGGATAGCACACAGACAGCACAAGGACAGTACACGGACTGCACACCGAAAGCACATGGACAGTACGTGGATGGCAATGGTTAATTTTGATCCATGACTGGGATTAAAAAGAGACTTCTCCGCTTTTTTTTGTGGACCCCCCGAAAAATATGGACATATGAAAAGTTTCAAAGAATATAAGCGTTGGGCTGCTCGGCGAATTTGGCTGTGACACCTGTCACACGGCCAGAGTTTTCTAGGTGTCACTTCTACATTGCAGCGTAATACAAGTGAAGCTTGTTGCAACCTGGATACTGTGACTGCGATAAGCAAATTGCAAAAAATCCAACAAGGCTGGAGTGTTTGTGACTTGCTTGTTGCAGCACCCTCTAAGTAGCAAAACGAGCCCAGTTACTTGTATTGGGTTGCGATGCAGCAGCAACACCTAGCAAAGTTTGATCGCAAGAGAGGTGTCAGAGCCAATGTCGCCAAGGAGCCCAAGCCTTATGGATACATGTTCTGTAAAAAAAACACGTATAGGAATATGCAAGTGATTCATGGACATTTGCATGATTTCTTACACTGACAAATATATATGAGGGAAGACTACGAACACATAACAGACTTCCCAGGGTCATAAAAGTCACAAAATAGTTATGAACATATACTCAATGATACATAGATATCTCAACAATTCATGGACGATACAGGAAAATAAAGACACTATCTAGATAAGCGTATGTCAATCTCTAAAGTGATGTCATCAGTTTTATAACAGTGACATCATTGCTCTGTTAGATTATTTGTTTTCTGGTCAGTAAATTCAAAAAATTGTATATCCTAAAAATCATATTTTTAAAGTTTTTATAAATTTGTTGCAACATGTTTAGTTTTCTGGCAGTATCTGTCAAAGTACACACCCACACTTCATAAAGAGCAGCTGCCACACTCCTCTGACAGAAGCTTATCTCCTAAAGAAGAAAATAATTGGAAATCCAAAAGGCAGAATCCTCTTCTCCCCAACATCATGTGTCAGGGGATAGTTGGGTGGCCACATACACATTAGACTGTCAGAAGAGCAAGCCAATATTTGAGGGTTCAAGTAATTTTAACCTAAGGTATCAGGCGGCCTTAAGGGAAAGCCTATGGTACAATTTGATGACAAACAGTAGAGTTCATGATAACTGATACATGGTAATAATTGGAGGTTGTCAACAGACCCACGTGAAACATCTTTGGCCACTTGCTAGACACCAAAATTGTAGCAACAATACTAATTGTTGCTAAGCTCGCCCCCCAAAAATCAGTTTAATGGATTAATTTAACCAAATATTTTTAACTGGATGATACTGAATGGAAGGAGATCTGATAAGATATTAGAAAAAACTCATTGACAGTGAGGGTGATAATATAATATTTATTCATTTATATAGAACTATTGATTCCATATCACATCAATGAGTGGAACAGGCGACCACGAGAGGTGATGAGTTCTCCTTCAATGGAAGTCTTCACACAGAGGCTGGACAGACATCTGTCTGGGAGGATTTAGTGAATCCTGCTTGGAGCAGGGGGTTGGACAAGATGACCCTGGAGATCCCTTCCAACTCCATCCTTTTATTATTCAATGGCTGACAGTTTCACACCAAATAATCATTGACCATAACAATATCAGGCTTGTTAGATAATCTTATGCTCCTACAAGGTTCAAGGAAACATCAAGAGCATTTGACAGTCTTGCTACCTTGTAAATGTTGACCCGATTGCCCATTTGCCAATTTATACTTCTTAGGCCCCTTTCACATCAGCATTTTTTTGAAATCGCGGCAGATGCGGTGAAAAAAACGCATTTGCCGCGATTACCGCATACCGGCTGCACTTGCGGCATGGTTGCGGCACAGTTGCGGCAAGCCCCATACAATGTATAGGCGGGCTTGCGGCAGGTGCGGCAAGTGCGGTTTTGGCACTTGTGGCAGGTGCGGGCCGCGAAAAAAACGCGGTCAGCCGCAGATTTTCGTGGCCGCACCTGCCGCAAGCGCCAAAGCCGCACTTGCCGCACCTGCCGCAAGCCCGCCTATGCATTGTATGGGGCTTGCCACAACTGTGCCGCAACCGTGCCGCAAGTGCAGCCGGTATGCGGTAATCGTGGCAGATGCGTTTTTTTCACCGCATCTGCCGCGATTTCAAATAAACGCTAGTGTGAAAGTACCCTTACATTGATAAAGTAAAACAATAGTTTGTATGCACAATAACATAGAACTTACCAGTTCCTTGCTCCACTGTAATAATTGCCTCTGGAGAGATGCAGACTCCTCTGTCGTAGACAGGTAGCTCTTCACACGCCAGGCTCTCTGGCCAAGTATGCCTATACTTAATGAGAATGGGTTCGCAGCCTGTTCTTGCTCTCTCACAAACTGATTTACATGGCTTAATAGGCTCATGCTGGAAATCAATGGTGCATATAGGGGCATACATGGCACAAAGAAAGAACAGAAGGTCTTGACTGCATTCAATGGCCAATAAGCCCTCAAACTGCTCAATGGCCAATATAGCATTGGCTTGTGTACTGTGATGCAGATGGTTGGGCATCTTGGTCATATTCCAAGGCATTGACTTGCACATGGGAATCCTTACAGGCTCACATGATGCACTTTTTGCCCTGGGCAAGGTCATCAACAGCCCCAGAGCCATTAAAAGAAAATACAAATTCCCAGAAGGGGACATTCTTAGAATTATGATGAAGTCAATGTCAACTTTAAATTAAATTCTAGAAACTTTTATAGTAGCGTGTGAAAATATAAAAAGTGCAAAGCGTATAAAAAAATATATATAAATCCTCGAGCTAAGAAGTCAATGCAAAAAAAGGTTAAAATTCATTTATAATAGATCCATTTGGCCACCGTCTGGCAGAGCTGCGGTGAAAGTGTCTCTTGTTCTCCTCTCCTGGAGCAGAAGTCAGGAATAAATGCAAGACCAGTCCAACCCTGGCTGCTTTTACTCCAGTGCCCAGGACTCCTCCTTTCAGATGTCTCCAGCCCTCCCCTGTCTGGGATTTAGGAGGGGGAGATGAATTTTCCCCTACAATAGATGCTAAATTCGCAAAACTTCTTCCCAGCTCACACCTAAACTTCCCAAATCATCACCGTTAATCAAATAGAACTATGTTTAAAAAAATGGATCCTGTGTTTTAAACCAGACGCAGGAGATTCTGCAAACTAAAAGCCATTAGGAAATCCTTGTTTTTTGGACACATTCAGATTCTGCAGTTTGTAAAGCCGCTCATTAGCTCAGTGTACCATATACATTAGGTCACCACCTTGTGCTGACATTTACCTAGACAAGGTGAGCGGTAATGTCTTGGATTTGTCTAATCTCATTCAATATGTGCCCATTTTTAGTTTATACATATGTTATGCACCTGTATATTTACATCGGAGATCACAATTTTAAGCCCTTTTTATTTAGATTCCCATTTTTTGTCATTTCACATTTACAAAGATATACACGAGCCTGACCCTCTTCTGCAGTGCACAACTACCATGCCCCATAGTGAGTCAATGATCGTAGTCCTCAGAATCATTGATTAATAAAACGTTTGTGCAAGCATCCCATTAAGGGCCCCTTTACACGCGGCTACATTTCTAGGGTGGCTATAGGTAACTTACTGGTTGCAGTGAAATCATGGAGACATGGCTCTATCTTGTTGCTGTGTACAAATGGAATAATCTCTCCATGATTTCACTGCAACCAGTAAGTTACCTGTAGCCACCCAAGAAATGTAGCCGCGTGTAAAGGGGCCCTTAGGGACCCAAAAGAGGACAGAGGATAAAAATTAGGCCACCTACATGCGCCACTTTACATCATCACACACCTAACCCCTCAAAATAATGGCCCCCATACACACTCAGCTACATTTGGCCAAAGCAGACGTTGGGGGTCATATGAATTGGGTGGTTGGAATGGAATCCTCTGATCCTTTTGTTTGATGGAGAGATAAACGGTTGCTACCGGTAGTTGATTCTGGCCCTGGGTCTCTTGAATAGAACATAGGAAATTGCATCTGAGCTAAGCGTTCCCATGTATGGAGGAGTGAGAAGAGATAACTGATGAATGAACTAGGGTTCATCAGATATCTACTTGTCGCATATCGCCAGCTTAAAAATCAGAATGAACTTTATTTTTAATATCTTATGGTACCTTTACACGCCGCTACCGAAGGTAGCAACAGGTAGGGACCGCACGTGCACGCGCGTGTTTTCAATGGTTGCTAACGGTACCTGATACCGCATTTACACGCCGACACAAGGTGCTCCACAGAAGGTATTTTCGATCCCTGGAAGTGCTGACGGGTGCCGCGGGTTACCTTCTGTGGAGCACCTTCCCTGATTTACACGCCGCCACCACAAGGGAATCTGGGCGTACATATTGTGCGCCGTAACGACATAGGCGTGACAGAGTTGTGTATTACGCGGCGCTCATACGGTGATTGGACAATGCAATAACATCATGATTGGCCAGCCACTGCAGGGAGGCTGCCTAATACATGACGCTATAGCAAATGTGTAGTGACTGGTCATCTCGTTAAATATGCTGCCCTGTGTAGGGACAGCCAATGGGAACACAGTAGTCCCCACCAATGATAGCTGATTGGGCGAGGTATACATGACGCTGTGGCACGCCCCAGGGAACTCAAATACCGTACCTGTGCCCCGATTACACGCCGCCACCATAGGGATTATACCTGCTTGTTTTTCAGCATGGCTGAAAAACAAGTATCCAAAGAGACAGGATGGTGCTACCTGAATTACACACCGCAACCTTGCGGTGTTTTGAAGGTAAAAGGTACAATTGTCTCCGACACCTGCCGGTTTCTGCCTCTCAGTAGCGGCGTGTAAAGGTACCATTAAGGGTATGTGCTCACGATTCAGAGGCGCTGCATCTTGAACGCAATGCCTCCGGACCTGAAGGAACCCGCGGGTGCACACAGGGAGATGGAGACCGCAGCCGCCCTCTATGCTCACAATCTGTGGTAGATGCAGGTCGATTTTTCCCAGCATTCACCTGTAAGAGATCACAACCAACTTCGCAGCATGAAGTTAACATGCTGCAGAGCTGCGGGAGTGCAGCAACCGACGCCGCAGCTGAAAACACGCTGCAGTCGGGAGAAGCATAGTGGGCATGGGATTTATTGAAATCCCATCCATTATGTTACTACTGTACAATGCAACATTTTGGATGCAGCGGCAATACACTGCGTCCAAAATGCTGCGTTCCCTGATCGTGAGTATACACGCTTACAAACTTTCTTATAAGGCAGGAAAAAAGAATACACTGAAACAACGATTCTAAATTCTTTTGACAACCTTCTATATCTCTCAGACAATCTAAAGGACATTGAATGTATCTCCATGTGGAGAAAGCCAAGCCATGAGATTTATAGACCATGCAATGCTTCAGCAAGAAATTAGATATGCAAATACCCTCTTCAGAGAAAAAGAGGATTAGAACTTTAGAACTATATGGGGGTAGCAATCCTAAAAGTCAATATTGACCCTGTAATAAGCCTTGCCCCATGAGAGTGAAGGATAAAACATCCCAGCACACATGTTTGCAAATCCTAAATCATGTGGCAAGGCATGTTAGAAAATGGATAGTGACTTTTAGGTTTGCTACATCCAATTGGTAGACCTAGAGTTCTAATCCTCTTCCTCTCTGAAAAGGATATTTGCATATAATAGTCATAATTATCTGACACATATGATCAACTGATCTTCCAGAAAATTATGATCTAAATGGGGGTCTCCAAGAATGTAATAAAATGGTCCCCATCACATAATTCAAATGGCGACTGTCCCAGGAAAAAAAAAAAATCTTTTCCTTGACGGACTACACACAGAGAATTGAGGCTGGAGAAAAAAATCTATTGTGTTCACTTAGCCAAGGAGAAGATTTATTTCTTCTCTTGTCAGAGTCTGTCTCCAGCAGCTCTGGTATGTGTGCTTACGATACAGGTCCTCTGTCAGTTGAGACACAGGTCTCAGAAGCTGTGTTTCTTCAGGCTGCAGCTCATCCTGATATCTGACTAGGACAGGATGCCAATTGAATTATGTGACAGGGGCCATTTTTATTACAGAACCCCTTTAATTATGTGTGTAGACCCAACCTTGACCTATGAACAATTTTAACTCAATCTAACAAGCATGGCTCTGAAAAACATAATTGATCATTTTTTAATTTACAGTACTTACAAAGTACCATCATATTCCACACGTCATCATCATTGTACCCTAAGGGGCTCATAATAAATTCCCTATTAGTATGACTTTGGAGCAGGAGCGGACTGGCCTACTATGTGGCAGGGGGGCAAGTGCCCCCTGGGCTGGTGGTATAACCCACTTGTTGGGCCGCCCCCTAAAGGAATGGGCCGGCGCGGCGATGCAGACAGCGGCCGACATGGTGAGTGAGCAGTCCGAAATCTCTGACAGCACAACCCCCCCGCCCCCCACGCGTCATCAAAAATCTATGACATCACCCCCCAACCCACCGCCCCCGGTCATCAAAAATCTCTGACAGCACCCCTCCTCGACCCCTCCCCCCGGTCCTCAAGTCAGGGCTGGATGGACGGACCTGCCACCCAGGGCAGGAGTCTCCAGCCAGCCCCTGCTTTGGAGTGTGGGAGGAAACTGGAAAACCAGGAGGAAACCCAAGCAAATACGGGGAAAACATACAATCTCCTTGAAGATGTTGTTGACCCACCCCAGGGCCGTGGGGTACCCAGTTCCGGGTGTTGATTTACAGGTGATGTCACTGGGGCCTGTGCCCGGTTCCGTGGCCCTGGTAGTCACTGAAAAGAGTCAATAAAAATAGTTTGTGACTCCACCTACAGTTCCGGTATGGTTACCGGTGCACCGGGTCAGACCTCCGGGGTGATGTTTGGGTAGCAAGATGGTTACGCTCCCCGTAGGTGGAGCGGGATCCTGGGGGCAGTTGTAGTAGTTGTTTTTACACAGGGAGGCAGCTTACCACACTGCACAGTCACTTGTTCTTTTCACTGCAGCAAGTGTGCGGCTCATCAGGCAAGAGAAATAAAGTACGTCACACAGTCTTTAACTGTGAATGGGTTTACTTGCAGTACTTCAGGCAAATTAGCAGATTATATTATTATTATTATTATTATTATTATTATTTATTTATATCAGATGTTACAGTCTCTCGGGTCTTACTGGCCTGGGTAGTCACCAGGGAACCGGGATGTTTCACTTAGGATCCTCGGTGGTGTGCCTGCCGTTCCCTCACTGTGCTCTCTTCTCCTTCTACTGTGTAGCGCCTCTGTCCGCAGAGCCTCGAGCCAGCTCCCACAGGTCTTCGGTGGAGGACTCCCCTTTAGGTTCCCCTGACCCTAATTCGGTATGCCTTTTCAAGGGATGCGCCGGGTCTTTGGCCGCGACCTCCTAGAGAAGCTTGGGTCCTCCAGTTAAACGGTTTGGGGATGAACACCCGCACCGTGTCCAGAGCGGGTCCTCTGCCCGGGACTAGACCCCTCCAGTCGGTAGTAGTACTGGGTCCGGACAGGGTCTCCCTCTTGTCATGACGACCTTCCTGCGTCCTGCTCTCTCCAAGTGTTCTTCACTAACTGTTCTAACTGTCATCCCACCCATACACTTTTCTACCCACCTAACTCCTCCCACAGGACTGGGTCTTCCCTACAGCGGGTTCACTTAAGGTCCTCTGCTCTGGGGTCTGTATGAATGGATGTTGTGAGGATCTTTTATGCACCATCCCAATTCCCTTGGTCACAGGAATACTACACACTCTTATTTGGGTGCAGTATCCCTCCATGGCATCCCGACAAGTGGGGCGCCACATTGTTCTTACAACCCAACACTCTTTAGGCTACGTTCACATGTTCAGTTTTTCGTCAGTTTTTCACATCAGTTTTTGTAAGCCAAAATCAGGAGTGGATGAAAAATACAGAAGTGGTGACGTGTTTCTATTATACTTTTCCTCTGATTGTTCCACTCCTGGATTTGGCTTGTAGATACTGATGTAAAATACTGACCAAATACTCAACGTGTGAACGAAACCTAATGGAGAGACATCATCATTTCTGTATTTTTCACCCATTCCTGGTTTTGGCTACAAATACTGAGGTAAAATACTTACTAAAACTTAACATGTGAACGTAGTCTAAAGTGCTAACTATTGAACTATCATACTACTCATTTAACGCCGATTCCTGTTCAATGCCCTAGAAGCAATGATCATCTATAAAGCAATATTTCCTTTAACATAAGGCTACTATACCCTGTAATCCTTTTGACTAAACAAAGTGTAAATGCTATAAAAATGCAATAAACAAAGGTTAAGTAACATGCTAGGACAGCTGAGCTCTCCGGCTGGAATTATAAAAATTCCTCATATTTAAGCTTAGCACAACAGTATCCTTAATCTTACCCAAAGGGCCAGGAAGCGGTGCTCTTCAGATATTGCTATGGAAATGATGTTGTGACGTACGAGGTGAATATTTTCCGTCACTCTTCAATAACAAATAAATTATTCAGAAATTACACAGATTCCATATTTTGAACTTCAATATTTAGTTCTATTGGCTTACCAGTATTAAAGATAAGCAAATCTACCAAAATTGAAATTTGGCAGATTTTT